>JABFEB020000036.1:16129628-16160639 GCA_019775895.2 Stomatorhinus ivindoensis | reverse complement strand
GAACTGTCACTTAAGTAAGACAGACTTATCGAAATAAGCCAGACTTTCCCTTAATCCTGCTTCGTGGAATACCCCCCATGATGGTAGAACTAGCTAATTTTATTTCTCGCAGTTGTATTGTTCAGGTTTGTTTTACTATCAATACAGTCATTTCCGAGTCACGGTGTTTGTATCAAACGAAAAAAACAAAACCGGACATGAGCGCTCGTTATCCGTTTGTTTCATTTTTGATTCGAGCACAATATGGGAAATCGGAAAACGAGCCATTATCCGTTTTGTCGTTTTGGTTTTGGAAACAAAAACAGAAAATGTTTTCTGTTTTTTTTTTTGTTTTGGTTTCATATTGGAAAACGGATGAACGAATGATACACGGATTCCCCAAAATGACACCTAAATATGTTTTTTTTTTTAGAATTTAAGCACAAAATGAACAGGATAAAACAAAACATTGTACACATCTAAGGACATTTATCAAAACAGTAATTTGTAAAGTAAGAAAATAAATGTTTCCAACGTGTAAAGTAAAAAAAACAGGTCCTGCCCGATCGTCCGCTCATTCCGTGTGCCACGCCCCCTCGTTAACCTCACGTGGAATCCCCGTGTGATCAGCTGTTTCTGGTTGTTGTCATTAGTCCTCTGTATTTCGTCCGCTTTTCAGTTTGTTTCCCCAGTCCAGTCATTGTATTGTCCATCTGTGTTTTGCCTGCCTTACCTGTAATTAACGCCCGTATTCTCCGATACCCACAAGACTGCGTCTTTGTCTCTGTTCCGTCCCGCTCGGCATGACAATATTATTATAATTAAATGTGTTAATGGTTTATTATTAATGATATTAAAATAATTAAGAAATCTTTATTTTAAATGTATTAAAATAATTAAGAAATCTTTATTTTAAATGTAATTACTATTACTGTCTATCATTGTCTAAATGTATCTTTACTGTCAAAACACATGTATTCCGCTATAGTGTAAACATGCACGATGCTATCACATCGAATGCGAGGCTGAGACTGAAGCGTTACCCTTTGTTTCTGCTGAGATACGTGCCACGTGACTAATTTTCCTACGTGTAAAAGTTATCTTAGGTCAGCGTTCACGGTTTGACGTCTGAGATTCCGATTGAGTTCTAGGTCATTCTTTTTCAAACCGGTTAGTTCAACTTTAAAGAAATTTGAGTTCTAATGATTTTGAGAACTGAGGTACCACTGTATATGACTTGTATTTTGAGTATTTAAAATTAAACTTATTTCTAAATGGTTACAAACATTGACTCATATACCTTAAAGTCAACATTAGAGAGGAAAAAGAAAAGAATACACAAACTTAATAAATCTGTTAAGGACAATTTATCTACAGAAAAGATAGGAGTGCCTCCATCCATCATCCAACCTGCTTAGCCTACTGGGTCGTGGGGGTCCAGAGCCTATCCTGGAAGCAAACGGCAGGAGGCAGGGAACAACCCAGGATGGGGTGGGTCCAGCTTATTACAGGGCACACTCACACCTATGGGCAATTTAATGACTCCAAGTAGCCTCAGCATGTCTTTGAACTGTGGAGGGAAACTAGAGTACCCAGAGGAAAACCCACGATGACGTGGGGAGAACATGCAAACTCCACACATGGAACCCAGGTGGAGACTCAAACCCAGATTCCAGAGGTGTGAGGCAACAGTGCTAACCACTGCACCACCATGCCACCCCCAATAAAAGTACCTAACATATTCAATCAATTATTACTCAAATATATTACATATTTTCTGTGACAAAGTGGAAAAAGCGGTTCTTACGTTTTGTTATTCAGATGTGTTGACAGACTCATTGGTATTCATAAATATGTTTGCGTTTAAAAAAAAATCCCACCTGAAACAATATTGCACAGATGGTTTTTATTGAACCGTGAATTTTGTGTAAGGTTAAACCTCTATAGCATTTCAAATCAGTTTTCAAAAATTCCATCGATCAGTTATTATTTTTGGTCAAGTCTCAAAGATAGACAAAACAGCTGGGTTCAGTGCAAAAACCTCATGAGCAGTGAAAATAATAGATGAATCTCCAGTCACCCTGCTGTTAACAATGTACATCATACATTGTATGTATCTCATATTTTGTATATGAGAAAGTAGACCATAGACTTGATTGCTTATTTGTTTGCAAGGAATGAATATGCTGGGTCCTTTATGAATTGGGGTACATTCTACACTCATGGCTCAATCAGACCTCTAGAGAAAAGGCAGATACCAATAAAGACAACAGCAAGAAAAATAAAGTCAATTCAAATCATAACCTCTGCTAAAAC
Source organism: Stomatorhinus ivindoensis (assembly GCA_019775895.2). Classification (NCBI taxonomy): domain Eukaryota; kingdom Metazoa; phylum Chordata; class Actinopteri; order Osteoglossiformes; family Mormyridae; genus Stomatorhinus; species Stomatorhinus ivindoensis. The sequence continues at coordinate 16,158,344 of JABFEB020000036.1, read as the reverse complement.
GTTATCATCTAGATTGGATATGAATACTCCAAGATGACAGAATCCATATTCACAGGCATAAGAGGTCCAAATGTGTCCCTAGAGCTCCAGCCGTCCCACTCACTCAATCTCAGTCATGCTAAACACTCACAGAAGATTCAGGAGCAGCATCTCCATTTTTCATTACCATCAAAATAAAACATGAGGGACAAGTTCCAGGCACTTCTGGTGAACCTACTCTGGTGGCTTATAGTGGTTCAACACTTTCACAGGAGGGTTCAACTGACATATCGTGTAGGTGATAAAAATTAATACCAAGGTTACACAAATTTAATGGGACTGGCTTTAATAATACTAAGAATCTCCACAAGTTGAAATGCATCCTGACCTGTTACAAAACAACAGACATCACAAATAATACAGCGTTTTTATCACAGATAGCAGAATAAATGATGTTTATATACATATATACACATACACACACACGTATATGTGTGTGTGTGTGGGTGTCTATCTGATTATCAGGTCTAAAGAAATGGAAACAAGGGATGCACAGCTGAAAGAATGAACACAGTCTGACTCGCATGCGATAGCTGGACCGTATGCAGATTGAGTCTCAGGAGGAGCTGCATGGTTCCTGCCTACAGGACACAGGAAACTTTGATGCACCTCAAACAACGGCAGCCTGAGAGATCTCTCAGCCAGAGGGATTAGCCTTTAACCCTCTGAGACTTTACTGACAGACGGTAATAGTCACTATGGAAGAGTGTTGCACTGCACCTGGCAGCCATGCAGAGTAAGGTAGGCCGCTTTTTTTGTTTAACAGAAGCACTGAAAATCTAATCCCAATCATTTATTTTTAGAAATGGGGCAACAAGAGGACATGCTAGTCTGGACACATGTGTCTGACAGCTCTTATCCCTAAATCTCTTAAAGCTTTACACAGCTAAAACATTATATAACCTTATGAGAGCTGGTAGCAACATCCCATTGGTAAACGAGTAAAAACAAGTCAGGCAAGAGTGAGATAAACTGGAAGGTCAAACCTGAGACAGGATACTAGTCTGTCACTGATAAACATCAGGAAGACTATATGAATTAGGTTTATTTGCATTTATTTGGTATATAGGCCATAGGGATTTGGTTAATTTTTAAAATAGAGGTTTGATGGCAGTCATTTCTATACATTGCAATCAGAAACAAAAAAGATGTGAGATTCCTGCAAAGCTCAAGCATACAGATATACACTATCCTATATGTAATGTCTTCAGTATAGTTTGTAAAGCATGCAACTGTATGTATGTAAAATTTATTTAGAACGGGACCTTCGGAAATTAACACATTTTTCCTTATTGTGCTTTTATTTTAAACATCTCCCAATACACTCACCAATTTTCGTTCACCTTTTTTGTATCATAGTGAATAGTACACGGGTAAATCAGGATTACCATGTGTGTGTGTCTCTGAACACAGTTAATTTGGGTATCTTTTAAAACTAACGAATCTCTCAGTTGATATGAAGACACGACTATTGGAATAGTGAAAATCAGGGCTGTTAAAATTAACGCGATAATACCGCGTCAACGGGAATTCATTATAACGTGACTATTTTTTTTGGTGCCAGTAATGCGTGTCGGATACCAGCTCGGCAAAAATAAAAATGTATTTTGAATGGCAGGTTCATCTTCAAAACTCCAGATGGGTCCATCGACAAGACCAACGATATTTGCAGTTACTGTCGATGTGAAATGAGTTACCATCGAAGTACATCTAGTCTTAAATATCATGTAGGCTGCGGCTTTTCTCAGAACAACAGACGCATTCGCATTTTCATGTCTTAAAATATTATGATAACACTTCTGCAAATATAAATAATTTATTTATGGGTTGATATTATTATTTTTCATTTAGGTATTTATTTAGCTATATGTGAATGAGGCGGTCCATTGCGCGCTTCTGTGATGTCTTAATTGCATAATTTACATCTTCCTCAAAGTCATTCTCTATAGGAGATTACGTCTCCGGTTAAATGGTATGCTTTCCGGAGTTTTCTTCTGTGTCTGAGATTGGATGTAGGCTTATTAAGTTTATTGGGATTCCTAATTGTTTCATATACTTTTTGTAGTAAGTCGTCACCACGCTTATATTTTCTCCGATTTACATATTATAGCCGTCTGATTTCGGAGTGATAAGGACATTTTGCACTGCTCGTTCAGTTACAAGTAATGAAGAGGAGCGTGAAGGGCAGACAACTGCAGGGCCAAACGAACTTGGTCAGGGTGAAGACTTTCCCTACAGAACGGAACTGAACAACATTGTGATATTAATTACCTATGCGCTGTTACGCGTCCGAGTGATTTAAAACTGAGAACCTCCCCCGAAATTGTTTTTCTTTATTTTTTGTAGGTACTTAAAGTTTTGTTTTTGCGTTAAATGCATATATACCAATATCGCATTAAAGATCGTATTTCAAACACTCTTCCCTATCCATTGGGGCGTTTTGTAAATCTTTTTGCTTTAAAAAGGTTGCTGACCTCTGATCTATACTTGATTATTTAACTAAGTAATATGTAATATTTAGCAGGTTAACGTGCCGATCTTTTGTTGGGCTTGAGTTTTTCTTAAGTAATAAAGGGTTTCTGATGATCTTTGGACAATCTTTGTTTATTTTTGGCAATTGATTTCCAATAATAAATGCATACATTTGCATAAAGCAATTTTGCCTCGTCAACTCTTATTCTAAGTCAATTAATACCTGAATAATCCATTAATGGTAAATGTTGAATAAATTTACGATTAACTATAGACAGTGTGCTTAATCACGATTAAATATTTTAATGTATTGACAGCCCTACTGAAAATACAAGAACTCTCACTCTAATTCAGTATCTTTTATTCGTTATTAAAAAAACAATCTTTCGGTCTGATTTGAATACATTGCGTATTAATTTTTCTGAGATCTCTTTGGTAGTTCCACTACCATTTAAGAAATTATACAGAGAAATATTACAAAATAAATTATCAAAGCCATTTCAATTACCTGAAATGTAATTTACAACTAACATTTTCAATTTCTGAAGCTCTTGCGCGTGAAAGACAATATAATGTATATGGATTAATGTAACATTTATTTTGTCTTCCCAGCACAACTGCATTACAAATAACTGTTCCTTAATTCATAAGTTATCAGAGTACCATTAAGGTAAGGAAATGTTGATTAAAAAAACACTGAAATACTCACCTGATAGTACTAACATTTTTTAATTTGAGCTCCTACTTACTGCCACTCTTTAAATCCTATTTGCACCTAAATTTGCCTTCATAATTATATCAGAAAAATGTGCACATTACATGGGTCTTGTCCATTCTTGCATTGTTTACAGCCTAAGTATTGTTTCATATTTGTTTTTTCTGAATTTCATTTTCCGTTTTTGTTTCATTCTAAAATCCATCCATACCCGTAATGCATTTAATACACATTTTATAATAGTCAGTTCTACATTTTGTTCTGAGAAACATGTCATGTTATCAACCAACTTATAAAGTGCCTTTTCATAGACACATACAATTATAATTAAAGGCTGGAAAACAGCACAGTAGTTGATATTCTATAGCAACCCCAAAAACATTAGTGAACATTTAGTTCATTTAGTCCACATGCAGCATTTTGCTGCTGGGCGATAAGTACAGGTGAATACCTTTATTGTACAGGCTGACTCACAAACTTAAGAGCATTGGTAATATGTTCTTATAAGGATAACAAAAGAGCAGTAGACAACAGCCGTGATGTTCTGTGCCAAGAGGACTGGTTTTCTGAGAATAAATGTACCACATGCTTTTGTTATACCTGGAAAAGGGAGGACAGCACTGCCCCCTGCTGAACAAAAACAGAAATGGCTTGTGATTAACTGCTACTTATTTTTATGCACCTCATGATAATAGAACCTAATGATGTCATTTACATAGTCCGTATTTCATAACGTTGACTGATCGTTCTGGAAACAGTGTTGTGGTTAATGTTCTAAAATCTCTGCTACAGATGTTACCAAAAATACATTATATGTAACAGCATCCAAAACTAGAATAAATACATCTGCAAATATTCTGCTGCAACAAAGCTAGGTATGAACCTACATCCATCTGGCAAATTTCAAAGGGTGGTTTATGCCTTTAAGACATCACAATGGCAAAAAAATCTTGAAATGATAAATTTACCCTTAAATGCATCTTGGTCAATCTTTCACTGAATATCTAACATCCTATGTAAACAAAGTCCTATTCCACAAAAATATTTCACTGCTGGAAAAATGAATCCATTCATGTCACAGAACATCAATTCATCCGTCCGATCAGTAAAGGCATGCAAAGTTTAGTAATGGATTTCATCCAATAGGCAAATTATAACATTCTCATAGCAGTAGCTTTTGCCGCATCATAAAAACCCATCCATCCATCCATCCTACTTATGGTTGCGATGATAAGGCAAGTTAACAAAAATGATTGAATTTACAGAAATTATATTTTGGAAGAACTTACTACAGAGGGGGCCATTTTCCATAGCATTAAAAATATACATCACTTCTGTTTTGCACATTATGCATGAAACCTGTAGCAGTCCATCCAAAAGGGAAAAAAAACTGCAAATACTTCTAAACACCAACACATACTTATATTGTTGTGGTAACTTAACCCAGAAACGTGAAAGCAAATCAAAGAGGAAACGTGTGCTTCATGAAGCCCAAATGGGCACCAGTGAAAACAACACTGTATATCAGGTATCCCAAACCTAGTTTTATGGCACAGACACAGGGGAAAAGTGCACCATTTGCTTAGAAAATTTATGTGTGTGTTTGTATTATTGCTACACCAAATGGCCATTTAAATATACTGGCTCATTCTAATTGGAGCACAAATCGTAGAAAAAGTTATGGGACAGTGTGCCTAGCAATGGACACTGTTGATTTATTCACCCTGAAGTTATGTTAATTACAATGCATTTACCAAGCAAAGAGAGGCACTTTTGGGGGGAGGGCACATTATTAAAAGCAAATCTAAAGAAAAGGAAATGACAAAAGCAGCATGCAACACGACATGAGCAGGCCATCTGAAGCACCCGGACCTGACAGCATGCCATGTTGAAGCCACCAAGCCAATCAGGTGCAGCTAAATACTGCCAAGGAATCATCACGTTCCCTCTTTTTCATATGGATTAAGGAAGCCAGCAGCAGAGGATTAAACACAAAAATGCTTCAAAGTGGGTTACCAATCATTTCATTTCCAACACTTATGATAATAAGAAAAGGGTACACATGCAAAAATCAGGATGACCAAGATCATAATTTCGGAGCCAATCAGTCTGGCATATTATTAGTCGCTAATGAGAGCCATAACCAATTTTTCTGTAATAATCCTATTACAAGGCTTATGTTCAAAACAACACATAAAAATCACACTGGTGCAACTGGATTATGGAGGGTGAGGAAAAGGGCACCAAAATCCAGCGAAGTGTGCGGCGCCCATGTGATGACTACAGAAGTGCTGTTTATTTGGTACTAGATGTTCCTGTGTGAATATGAACAGTTCGTATATAACATTTTATATCAGTGCTATGTACAAGTGTATCCCATTCTTCCTGAAAATTGAAGTAAATCACTGGACTTCAGAAACTGTGTCTTTCTGTTTTTTCCACTTGCTTTTAAGTTGGCACTTGTTGTGCATTTCAGTCAGAGTTCATGTCATTGTGGCAATGTGTTCTACCACAGCCTGTTCTGCCAGCCTGGGTCAGCCATAGCTCACTGGGGCAAGTCTGGCAATAAGTGAGGAGAGTTCATCAAGGAAATGCCACGCTGCTTGTCAATCGGAGACCTGAAAAAAAAAAAAAAACTCTCCACTAGGCACAAGGTATACTACAAATAAAGCATCTTAACTAGAGAAATACACAATCAACATTGCTTTAAAATCTGTCCAAAGTAGCACCACAAAATTCATACAAATAACATATGGAAAACTTTAGCTTGTTGGGAATGGAAGTCGGGTGGTTAAGTAACGAATGGTACATACAACTAAATTAATTAAAGTAAAATTTGATTACATGGTGATATATCACATTATTTACTCTTATAAAACCAGAGTTCCTGGTTTTTGTAGGAACAAGGTACATTAACTCCAGTTTTTTCAAACCAAAGTAAGTGAATAATAAAGTAATGACTACTGCACATACAGAGCTGTATCCTTCCTAACCTGCGCTGCCAGACTGTCACCAGACAAAGCAATACTGCTGTACATTGCTTACTTGCATTGGCATCGTTGCCAACCAAACGGAGTGAATTTTTTGACAAACAGTGAATTAGATCATGTACCACTGGAATATTTTTGCAACAAAAACCAAATAAAACAGAAAACCTCACTATGTTACTGCCCTAAAGACTAACTAGTATTCTCCATTCAATCTGTTGGAATCATAAAAAATAATGCTAAGGGAAAGGAATATAACGATAAATGTTTATAGCTCTTACCCTGAAAACTGAAGCTACTAGGTGTTGAACAAACGTCAGTCAAAAGCAGCCTCTTGACTTTTTCTTACACAACGAGCAACTTTCCTTTTGAATTCGCCGTGTCTGTCTTCCCTCCACTCTTTCTGCCAGGGTCGAAATGTAGAGTTCATCAAAATTTCAGAAAAATTCAAAGTGGAACATACTATAAGGTCAATATAAAAAATTAACCAGGTGATTAGTGTCATTTGTTAAAATATTGTTAGCAAACCATTCGATACAATGTATGTGTTGTAGGGATAGCACATTAATTTTACAACTGTTCTCTTTCATATATAAAAATACATCAAAAGATGATAACTCATCAGAAATGAATACAAGAAAATGCCATAAAACAATTTATATAATAAGATAAATAAGGAAACAAACATTTAAGTGGTAGGAAAGGGTGAAAATGGACCATGGGAAAAACATTTGACGGCATGGGCCACTGGGAAACTGAGTTTCTAACACTGAACTATTTACTAGAATGTTGAAAATACAGTGAAGGAAAACGAAGTGCAGCAAAAGTACTTACTGCCGCATCTACATTAGCAGGGGAGTCACCATTAGGATCCGCCAGCATGGAGATCACGCTGATCATGATGGTCTCTACAGTGTGGATGGGAAGCCAGCGCTCCTCCGGCTTCTCGTACCCGTACTTGTCCTCCCCAGGCTCGTGCAAAATAGAAATACACACATCACCATTCTTGTCCACTGGAAATGGGACACAGACAAAAAATAATTAGGTTTGCAACTGAATGCAAGGAGGAAGAAAAAAAAATAAAATCAGACCAAAAGCTAAGTTAGTGCACTCACCATTAGGATGCCAAATATCAGTGACAAATTTCATTTTGGGTGGACGAAGTGGATAATCTTTTGGAAATGTGAGATGAGCTTTAAACACACCACCTTCGCTGTGAGCAGAAAAGGAAAAATATTCAATGTGGCAAAATTCATACTACAGGTACACTGTACTATACCTTTTTTAGAAACAAGATATACTACAGGTACACTATATATTTTTTTTTAGAAACGATATTTCATCTCACTATCACTTCTGTATTCCATTTGTGACCAATAAACCACACATATACCTGATTAAAAAAAACAAACAAAACAGAAACAAGTACCTTACTCTATGGATAAAAATACTCTCATACTTACTAAAGTGTGTCTGGCGGGCCAATGATTAGAACTTCCCACTGATAGAGATCATTGTCATCTATTAATCCTGCAGAGAAGCCTTCCACTGGATTTTTATTCAACTCTGGAATCAACACGAAAGCACATTAAAATTACACAATGTGAGTAGTAAATTAATCACAAACTAAAACAGTTAACATAAGGGTTTCCAGAGGGAAAACAAAGGAAAAAAATCAATTCTCAGATGAATGACTAACTTTCAGCAGTTGCTGAAAAAATGCGAGGTAGAGCATCACTTGAAACCAATACAGAGATCATCAGACTGGAAATCTGCCTCCCAGATACTTCTCTATAATACTTATCAAGACATCATTAAATGTTAATAAATAAGTAGATACAACGTAGGCTATCCATAAATTTAGACATGCGCAGTTAAACCAGGCCTTCAATACTATTGAACCAAATGATCGAGTGAACCAAAGAGCAGGTCATACACAGGATGTGCATAAAGCAGCTTTCTGGACCTGCCGTCCTATTTTAATATCACATTGCAGATAAGTCACATCACACTGATAAGGCGACATATATAATAGACGTGGGGGCTGGTTTTCTGAGCCGATCAGTATTTAAACCATGTCAAGGGATCTGCTCTGTAATGCAGCTTTAGCTGGCTTGCAAACAAAAGGAAAAAACAAAGAGGGGGCAAGAGCTACCCCGAAGTGGCTAAGTGCCGACACCGAAACCAGAAGCCATAAAGCTGCCTAGCTTGCGGCTAATGTGTTAACTAGCCCCTGCTACACGTCTTAACAATTCAGTTCACATCATGTCAACACGCAACAGTTACTCAGCTCGTACAACAGCCACGCACAAATAAAGCTACTGCCAAAGGCACCGACTACGGAAGGGAAGAAAACTGCTTTATGGCTGTTAGCTAGCCAAGTAGTGAGTCAGTTTTAGTGTTGAACTCCAACGTAAACTATTTACGTAAGCTAACTAGCTACATTGTTGGAAAACATTTCCCCCAAACACACGGCTACTTTCTAATGTAAAGCAACACAACGAGCCTCAATCCACTGCGGTTTACTCCGGCTGATTAGCTACCAATGCACACAAAACTAGTTCACCTAACTAATGTAGCCGTCTACAATAGTAAACAAATGCGTTTTGTTAGGTGCTAGCTAGTTAGCACCTATTTTTTAAATTTACCTGCTAGCTGTCGTCTGAGTAGTAAGGCTGACTGTAACTCCGTCATGATTTTTGTACTTTTATAACACCGAAATGGCAAATGTACTCTAGTAGCTAGCTAAGACACAACAGATAAATAAATAAAATAGAAAGAGCCCACGGCCGTCTTTTCCTCAGTTTTACTCTACTGTACTGCTATTCGCGCATGCGCAGAGCCACCAAACGCGAACTCGCTACTTTCGGGGGTATCAAAATTGCGCATTGCTGGTCGAGTCTTTGGGCCACTCATTTGAATCAGTTGGTTTGATATGCACTACTACCTTTTATCTAGAGCAGTATTGTACACGTATACAATCTGTCACTGTTCATGAGGATTATGCTGCTCTGATGGTTTTCAATGTTAGCCTTCCGGCCAATCATGTGTAACCCCCCTGGCCGATTAAGCCAATCAAGAAGTAATTATTGATTATGCCGGTTATCATAGAGAGCATAATTCATAAGGATGGGGTTCACTGCTGGGTACATATACATACTTATCAATGCCAGCTGCTGACTAAAATGTTAAATTATAGTTTGAGCCCCCCCATTATAATTTCAGACCTGATCTGTAGTCGTAATCATTTTCCATTGGTTGATACAAATGTACTCCCATTAAATCTGTTTACTGAGCCTTCAACTATTAATCTGGTCAACTGATGCTTAGGATGTGATGCTGACAAAATTTTTCTTTACTTTTTTTATTCAATTTTTCATGTTGCTATCAGAGGCAGACATTCAGCTAGCAAGCACGATTATGGTAGGTGTAGGCCTATGTAGTTGTGTTGTTCCTAACAGTGAAACATGGAGGTGGATCGATGATGGTATTGGAGTGTTTTGGGGGAGGAAGGTCTGGAGGTGTAGTCCAAATTAAATGAATAACGCAAAAAGAAAATTATCAAACAATTCTTCAACATCACACAATTCCAACTGGTTCACATATCATTGGACAAAAATTCTTGAACAGGATAATTATCCCAAGCATTCTACAAAGTAGAGCCAATATTATATCCAATCCAGAGAAATGCAAAAAGTTTTGAGAATTATGTCTTGGCATCGCTAGTCTGCAGATGCCCATCGAGCTGGCATGGGATGATCTGGACCAAAAAGTTTTAAATGACTGTCCAGTAAATAAGACAGAACTGCCTGCTTGCTTGGAAAGGAGCTGAGAGGGATTATTTCCAAAAATTGCTGGAATGGATGCTACTGTGATAAAGGCAAAGGGTGGTTAATTTGATGAAAGTCATACTTGGGTACTCACATTCATTAAATTGCCCTTACAATGTATATTGTCACATGACACTGAAAACCAGACAGTTACATTTAAGCATTTCTATTGTTTTCTTACAACAAAAGCATGAAAATGCAGTGTAACATTTATGTTTGAAAAATACATTTGACCTCTGGCCTGTAGTGTGTGTGTGTGTGTCTGTGCGTATATATATATATATATATAAATATATATATATATATATAGTCCTTAGCAAGCCACCAAAACTGCTTCACAGGACCAATGGAAAACCACTTCAACTACCACTGTGTATCACCCATCTAATGATCTAATGACAGCCATTCTGTGCCAGTACGCTCACCACACAGTAGGGAGAGAATTCACCACTTAGATACATGTGTTTTATATCATTTGTGACTTTATAATGCACTTGGAGGCCCAGACAATAAATGGCATTGACTGTGGCAGTGCTTGTCACCACTTGCATTTCACACTTTAGTTTATCTTGCCTGTTTACCTCTGCAGTGGATACACAGGTAGTGGTTGAGGTCAGATAGCACGTATCTTTTAGACCTGGGATCTCCAACTCCAGTAATGGAGCGCTACCGTCCAGTAGGTTTTCTATCCTACCTGGCTTTTGATGAGCCACACCTGTTCTCAGCTAAATACAAGGAGCAAGTGTGGCTTATGAGAAGCCAGGTAGGACAGAAAACATACTGGATAGTAGCTCTCCAAAATGATCTGCTACCCCAAACATACAGTATAACATACTACTCTGTAAATTATAGTTGTGTAGGTGTGTAATACAAAAAAACAATGCCATGTACTGGGTCTGACGCTTTTTCTACATGTGGAGGTGAGGAACTATGTAATCTCACACTGCAACATTAGCATACTGCTTATTTGCTTATCGTTGAATATGAGGTCATATTTCAGGATGAATTAACTGGTACCATTGAACATGAAGAGCTCGGTAAGTACTCAAAGGGAATGCTGGGATCTGGAGAAAAGGGTGATTAAAATGTGAAGCTATTCAAACAGATCAACAATGAAATTCATGTCCTCCATGTTACAAATCAGTCAAATGAAATTATAAAAAGTTAGTTTGCGAAAGCTTTACTCTCTTGATGGAGCATGTGACAAAGTAATACTCCATTAAAAAGCCACAGTTCAATAACAACTGAAATACTCTTGTGGATTGCTGAAACGTGCCTGGATTTTTATATTATATACATACAGGGTGTCCATAAAGTCTCTTTACAATTTCAAAAATTTATTACAAAGGAAAATGAAAAGACAGATATGTGGATATTACTACAAAATGAGACGTATATATTTAAGTTTTTTTTGCCTCATTTAATACACTTCTATATGGGCACCATTAGTTGCACAAAGCACATTAAGATGGTACTCGATTTCTTGCCATGTTCGCTGTAGCATACCCTCATCAGTGGTGACAATGTCATCAGTGAACCTCTGCTTTAGATTAGTGATGTCACCATGTTCGCTGTAGCGTACCCTCATCAACGGTGGCAATGGCATCAGTGACCCTCTGCTTTAGATTAGTGATGTCACCATGTTCGCTGTAGCATACCCTCATCAGTGGTGACAATGTCATCAGTGACCCTCTGCTTTAGATTAGTGACGTCACCATGTTTGCTGTAGCGTACCCTCATCAGTGGTGACAATGTCATCAGTGACCCTCTGCTTTAGATTAGTGACGTCACCATGTTTGCTGTAGCGTACCCTCATCAGTGGTGACAATGTCATCAGTGACCCTCTGCTTTAGATTAGTGACGTCACCATGTTTGCTGCAGCATACCCTCATCAATGGTGGCAATGTCATCAGTGACCCTCTGCTTTAGATTAGTGATGTCCCATACCTTTGTTTGCAATGTAATTAAAACCTTTGATAACCACTGAGTACATAGAACAAATCTGATGAAGATATCTCAATTTCCATTGTAATACATTTTTGAAATTGTAAAGAAACTTTATGGACACCCTGTAAATAGTGCTTTTTTTAGGGGGGGGGGGGTCATTTACCACTAGTAGGTCTCAAAGTACGGCCTACAGTTTTACAGTGCTGTGTTCTCCCTATATAATAAGGAAAATAAAAATGTTTTGAGGATCTAATTTCTTTGTATTCCAATAATAGTCTAAGTTCTCTGTAAAAAAAAAAAAAAAAAGGGTTAAATTTAGGTTACCAAAACAATCTAATAATGGATTAATCAAATAAAAATCGAAATAGAAATGACAGATTTTTGATACACTGAACTTTTTCCTTAATAACCGTAATGGAATCAAACTGCCTTGGGGCCAATAATTTGATCAAATTTGATAGGTGTTCTAGAAGAAATTCTTGTTATAGATAAAATTAAACTGATCAAACAGATGCTTCTAAATTTAAAATACTCTCAAACCAGAACAAACAGGAGACCAAAATCAAAATACAAGATGGGTTGGGGGTATTTCTGTAACACACAACAGTGCTACGTTTAATAAACAAATTCAATCTGTTGGTGAAAAATAAATCACACAAATTTATTTATTTATAAAAATGTACAACTTCAAAATAAAAATCTAGATATCTACAATCTTTACACTAAGTTCAGCCCATTCATACTCGGAGGCTTAGATGTACCGGCCAAACTGTACAGAGGCGGCAGGGAGGCTTTCAGTCACTAAACATATTTTCTGGTGTGGAAAACGAATTAAAGTCATTTCAAGTCAGAAAACCTAGAAGCAAAAATCTTTGCAATTCTTTTTGTTTCCTCTTTCTTCAAAGATGATATATTGGGTCTTGGCCGTGGAGCCTTTTGGGAGGACATTCCTGGTCGAGCTGTTCTTTCTGCCTGAAACAAACAGGCTTTTAACATAATTGAGAGACTGTTGCTTCAGCCACTGAAATGAAGGCCTAATACACATTTCTTTTACAGACTTCCCCCAGAACATTAAATAGCCCTCTTTTCACAGAAAACAGTACAATGAAATTTCAGATGATCAGCCTGTTGAGTTCTTTTGACGACAACCGCAGATGGGAAAAAAATATGGATTGTGAAATAAGAGGCAGTTCCGAAAACTTTTTCAGACTCTACTTCAGTCAAGGTACTTTTCATTTTTACCACAAACTACTGGGGTGGGGCTTACAGTGATATCTTGCTGATTGACCACAACCACCAGCGTTAAATTGGAAATTACACAGAAGTGCAAGGAAAACTGGTAGAAGTAGTGGTGCAAAAATGAGCAGATGGAATTATTTTTATGTCTGAGTTAAATTAAATGCATTAATGAATACTTTTTTTTTAGATTTCTGCATTGGAAAATTCGATCAATAAATGACATACTTCTGTCAAATATCACCGGTGCCGGCAGTGAAACTTGCCAGCATTTACTAGTGGAATAGCATTCATTTTTTTTATTCTATGGAAAACGAAAGATCAATCTGCTGCACAGATTTAATAATAAATTATAATCATGCTGCAGGCAGTAAAAACAAGACAAATAAAATGCCATGTTCTGTTCAAGCCTTTTTTGTGGTAGTAAGTTGCTACTGTTACATATTGAAAACATTTATTTGATCCAATTTGAGATCCACTGTTAAAGCAAGCCTGTTCATTTTGCCATCTTGTTTTTCCAGAGCTCAGTTTCAGCCAGTTCTGATTCCAGTGACTGGCATTCGGCGATCAGCCCTAAAAACCCTAAGAGAGCATCACCATATTGGTTTCAGGATTGAAAGTTTAGTTAACAAACCTAACACAAGTATCCCCATCAGTGCTGGGTGACAATGACCAATACTTTCAATATCACAGAATTTCCAAAGATTCTGGTTTCACAGTATACCACAGTATACCACAGTATCAAAGTTCAACTTCACCATGACTGCAAGTGCTTATATCAATTAAGTACGTTTACAAATGTTTTTCATTACGCTATCCTAAAAAAATCATTCACATTTAGCTTGATAGTATGTCTTATGTTATTAATGTATATTCAGCTTGATTGTTTTCTAACTTAAAGTCATAAATACACATTGGAAGCACTTCATATATTTAAGTTCTCATCCTTGCATTAGAATATAGACCAGATATTATTTTGATGGCATTTCATGCTGTCATATGTTTTAAATCTTGCCTGTTAATTCCAATATCTCTCTGAAAAATCACGATTAGATATTTTCCCCAAATCGTTCAACACTATTATACGAGTAATAATATAGTGCTGAACAGTTTTATATTAAGAATTGTTGTTACAAGGAAGGGTAGACACAGTTAACAGGGGTCCCATCTCAAAACACTTTGCACAGCGATCCATAGAGCTTCTAGCAGCAAACAATGTAATATAATATGCTGCCTGTTAAAGTTACAGCTGTTGTTTCAGTTATGCTGTGGTAAGGAGGTATATGAAAAATTCGTACCACACAGGGAATTATTACTGGAATAGCACTGAATACTTTGTACTTACTGTGTGAGAGTCAGATGACGGAAATACAGGGGCTAAGCATAATGCTCTCATGGAGACCTCCATTTGTTCAGCTGTAAGGAAGAAATTTGGGATTTTAGCAGGTTCAGGGCTAAACATGTCATGTTAAGGAAGAAACAGAGGCAAACCCATGAATATCACACACAAGCAGTAAATCTTAAAGCCATCCCAGACAATGGGACACTGGATTGAATATTAAGTATGTGCACAATGAAGAGGATACAGTTGGGTTTCTGGTTGACAGCCATCAGTCATGTGCATAAGATTTTTTGAGATGTCTGAGGTCTTCTCAAATTCTTCACTTCTGTCCACCATATATTTGATATGAGTTTCCTCAGTTTCTGAAGGCTGATCTAGCTGAAGTGTCTTGATGGCTGACGACTCTTCCGCCACAGACTTGGCGTACGTGCGGCCTTCACGACCGCCTTGTTGGATACTGAACTCTAGGGCATTTTCTTGGTGGGCCACACTGAGCACTGCTTGTGGCGGGTATTTTCCAGACTGCTCCTCTGGCAGTTCTAGATTACTTATGGAAGAAAGGCCTGGATCAGATAAAAGGCTTGTCCAGGGACTAGTTTTGTCCGTCAGCGAGCTGATTTCATTTAGTTGTCTGGGTTCAATTACAGTCTCTTCATATTCTTCTTCTTCTACCTCCTCACTCACACTGAGCTGATCATCTTCCTCGCCATTACTACAGACTTTCTCTACAGACAAAGAGGCATCGTCAGGTCCATCACTCTCCAGAAGAGGAGACGGGGAAGCCGAGGTTTCATTTTCAGTGCGCTCAGGTGCATCCAAGAGCTGCAGTGCCTGGGTAGTTTCAGATTCTGCTTCGGGGAGAGACTGATTTTCAGTTAGGACTGGATCTCTAGGAATGCTATGGGATCCCTGTGGACTACTTCCATGTAGATCTAGAGTAAAGGAAATATGGGACTTCAAATACAGAAACAAGATAAACAATCTCAATTCAGCGACACTGAAAAAATCAAATACATATCTCTTTATATGCATTAAACCATTTAATAAGAACCATTGCATTGTGATTAAATGTAAAAGGGCTTAATTTTTAGAAAAGAACAAACAGTGACTAAAACAGGCAAGCATGATATTTCCAGAGTTGTCGAATATGTATTTATGTTCAGGGCAACCAGTGCATTAGCTAAAGAAAGAATGTGTACATTTCATACTTCAAGGCTCATAGAGCGCATATGGTTATACAGCTTAATTATTCACTTTTATTTTTTCTACAGAGCAACAAAATGTTTCAATGAAAATACCATTTTGGTGCCATGCTGGTGAACCTACCATAATCCAAAAGGCTCTTACTGGTTATTAAGCTGTTAACCTTTCCAATGAGTCGGCTTGACTTAAGTAGGAGGTGGTCTGATTCTCCCACAGAGTCCCTGCACCTTGGCATTTGGGGCTGGTAGTCTGGCTCTGATTGGCTCGGGAAAGTGGGCGTGCAGAGTTTGTGGCTGAAGTACCTCTGCATATCATCCAGCTCACTCAGGTTTTTCCTGTGCACCACAACAAAAACAAATGTCACATGTAAACAAAGAAGAAGAAAAGCAGAAATTACATTCTCTTTCTGTAGGACATACCTGAGCGCTGAGAAGAGGAGAGAACTCGAGGGATGACAGTCTTCAGAACCAGAGTCATGTGTAACTCCCTCACCTGCTCTGAAGCTTTCATGGAACATGCGGATGTTGGTGACATGCTCTTTATGGCGGTCGTCATAGCTGCACCTAAAGACAGCAAGCAGCTGGGTCTGTAGTGGCAGAGAGTGTAGTGGCAGAGACTGCAGCAGCCATGTGTGTGTGTGTATGCATAGGGGTGTAATGAAATTTCATACTACGAAATTTCAGGATTCAGTTAAGTTCTGATACTCATCACAGTGTTTAAGCCGCGTTGCAGTACATTACCAACTGCGCCTTTTATTGAATGTTTGTCGAATTCGGATGAGGAATGACAGCACCACTGTCAGACTATGTTGCGCTGCCATGCAAATAGCTCATGGGAGTTTTACAAAAATGTTCTGAGAGCTGAGTGAAAAATGATTGGTTCAGAGAAATAACCAATCATATTGTAGAAGAGGTGACTCAAGACATTTGCTAGAAATTTCGTGAAGAGTATCGAAACATGAGCAGTGCATCATGAAGTGTATCGAAACGTGAGCTGCGCATCATGAAGTGTATCGAATCCTGAGCTGAGTGCATACTTGTGTGTTTAGGTCCAAGTATGTATGAAAAGTTGAGCGATTAACTACTTTTAACCATCAACCTGCCACCTGTACTTGTAAGTCACCTGTACACCAATATTACTTGTTGGTTTGTGGACAAACAATAGGTATATAAGTGAAAGAGCAAAGAGTAAAAAATACTTTGATTTGTTAATATTGTTCTTGTTGAATGTAACTAGTCCTGCATATATATTGTATATAAAACAGTAAAATGTTTTTGGCATCCATCCTGTATATTGCACAATAAACCTGCATTGACAAATAAAATCCTGGCATTTCATTTTCAACCAATATTAGACGCAATTTAACATTGCCCACACGAAAAAAAAGTCTGTGGCCCTTCCAGAACAACATTTATACCATTAAGGGTATTTGTTACTTACTGTAATGTCACAGAAACTTTTGGTCACAGCACAAAAGAGAAATAAATAGAATATAAATACAGTATTCCTACTGTATCAGTGTTCTAATACCTACTGAAGATAGCTGAAACTATGGATGATAGACCACCAGCAGAAACCTTATATAATGTGATTTTTGTGTACTTACCTATGGTAATTGATAAATTATGCTCATCAAAACATTATTTAAAAATTATGCTCATTAAAACCATTACAGTAATAAAAGTACACAGTACATATTATACAGTACTTCACAGTACTGTACTCTCTTGAATGAAAGGGATTATGATGTTCTAGCTTTTATTTTCAAAAGAGGGTAGAGAAATAAAAAAAATATATATCAATGGACAACTAAGCAATAAAAATCATGCTTTTTCTACCCATTAAAGGACGTAGGAACAATGAAAAAACAAACTATTACACATTTTACAATTTTTTACCCAGTTCAGAGATAATTGAAACTATGGATATAGACACCACAGATACAGGAAGACTACTGTATTTACATATTTTAAAAATATAAATAATATATATTGCATTTTCAGACAGACAATAAAACCATCACCTATCGCTGGGGAAAGATTATGCAAATTGTCATATAAATAGAATGTGCAATAAATTAATCAGACCTACATATCACAACAAGGACTCACAGTATTCAGGTGAAAACACATTAACTTTCACATTTCCAGGCGTTCCATCCAGTACTTCTAGTGACTTTCTATAAGTTAGTGAGTGTGGGGGGAATGTGGCTCAGATGGTCACACCAAAAGACAAGTTTGTCCGGGGTAAACAATGCTGTCATTTCCAAAAGCACCAAAATTAGCTCAGAGTAAGATTCTCCAATACACATCTGTGCACTGGCACAAAAGCTCATGATCAGCCTGCCCTGAAGAAAAAAGTGTGCATTGGATAGAATTTGGGATGAACCCAGGTAACATTGTTTCCAACATCTTTGCATCAGTTAAATCCGACTTATTAATGCTGAATAGTAAGTTAAATGGTTTTGCTTTATTCATTTTGTATTATTTAATTAGGGAACAATTGGTGTTGTAAACATTTTTGGGGGTCATTATGCTTCCAGGAAACGAGGGTATTTTTTTTATCACACATCTGCTTCAATGCTAAGCTGCTGTGTGCAAACACAAGCTCTCTTTTTTGTCTGTCACCAACTCCTTATATTCATGTGAAATGGAGAAAGAATCTGTAATACATGACAAAGTTTCTTTTTTTTTTGCTTTGCTATTTTTCTTTAAGTAAAACATATTATTGGCCTACAAGCAAGAGTGTAGTTTTACCTTGTTAAGTCTTATATACATCCAGGCGACACCTGCGCCTGCACCTCCTTCACCAGGCCATGTGACATCACCAACATGCCAAAACACAACGCAGAGTGCCACAACAGGAGGGTCCCAGGCCCGCCCTGCCCTGCCCACTGGAGTTATCGAGACGGAAGCAGCACATGTCCAGGGTTGCATTAACACATAATTGTTAGTAGCAGACATCCCTCCTTAGGGATATAGATTTCAGGGATGCAGACGAGGTGCCTCTGGGAGGGCAGGGGGTGCACCTCGTCTGCACATCGTTTGTGGATGTCAGGGAGCTGCTATGGGGAAATCTCCGCAAGTCTCTTGGCAAATAGAATCATATTGCAATATTAGTTGATTCATATGTATGGGAAGAGATAAGTCTCAATATTATTATGTAGCAGGATCCACAGACACAAATGTGTTTTACTACCCACACACAAATCTCTCAACACGCGTCTTATAAATTTTAATTTGAAAATGCAGGATGATTTGTATGTTCATATTTTTGTGACATATTTTCCGACGTACAACCAGTTTATGAATACTTAAAAGTGCATTTGTGCATCATGCGGCATGCCTGAACGGAGTGACGTATTTTTGAGACTTATTCAAACTGTTTTGAAGCCTGATCCACGAACACATAGCTAATGATCTATGCGTAGCTGTGCTCTGCAGGATACCGCTAGGTAGCGGTAATGTGTCGCCACCTAATGAAGCAGTGCTGGGCAGTATGCCCGTTTTAATTTCACATACAGTATAGATTTTTCACATACTGCCACACTGTGACACAGCTGAAACAACAGCTGTAACACTTCAATTGACAGTAAATTATGTAATATTCTTTGCCACTAGAAGCTCTAAAAATACACAGCTCCCTCTAGCATTGAGTGCTTCTGCAGGAGAATTCTTACCTTCCAGAGAATATTTCCTCTAGCTGTTCTGCGGATGTACTGATCCTCTGCTCAGGGTAGCGGCTGATGTGTGTGGGGAAGGTGTTGTAAATGGCTGAGGTGCAGTATAATGGCGAGACCTCAGACAGAGCCTGCCACAGAAATACAGGCCATGTATGGTTAGTATGCAAAACTACACCACGTTCTTGCATGCCCCTCTGAAACATGCAAAAACATGTTCCTTTCACTGTTCTGCTTGGACACTCACAGCTGAGTCTTTCAGGTCATCCTCTTTGGGCACCTGCCTCTGACCCCGCAGATCCTGAACATTCTCCAGGGGTGAGATGGATACCTTCAGCTGTCCCAGGCACTGGCCACTGAAGTCTGTGATGTTGTACCATCCACACACGGATAGGAAGCTCGCCAGGAGAGGTGAGAGGTCTACGGAAGCGAACCCAATCACCCTCTCCAAATCTGCAGAAGTACACGATGATAAGGCTCACTAGAAAGCTCAGTGTGAAACACCACAGGGAGCACGATGCTGCTGAATTACCTCCTTTGTGCCAAATTTTGAAAACAAGTGTCTGCTGTGGATCCACCAAAATCTGCTTTAGAAGTCTGCAGTAAGAAGAGAAAAAAACTGAAATACTAGATTCTCAATCTGGAGACAAATTGAAATTACATGCATTGTACTTTTGACAAATCAGGAATCTCACAACATAATTGTAGATAGATCTGTCCTGATCTTCCCCCCCCACACACAACTTTATTGCAGATATGCATTCTCATATTTTTTTTTCTACTCATTTTAGGTCTTGTTTTGCTATTACTACTAGCAGCTAGGAATTTCTCTATGGTTTATCCAAGTATGTCAGCATTAACTGAGCAACTTTCCCACCATAAACTCTTAAAGTGACACATGTCACATTACTAGTCATACCGGTTTGATGTATTCAATACATGTCAGATTTACACATTTTAATTATTTTAATTCATCAGCATATAATGTGCACAAGTATATGTGATAACATTATTTTGAATATTTCTGAATGATGCAATTTCAAAACACAGGCACTTAAAATACAGACTTGCACTTACGGATGGCCATAAAGCCTATTATATTAAAGATTTGACTTAAAAAATAAATACAATGGTTCATAATAATGAATGCACACACAATTTTGTCATTTCAGTAAAACTCTGTGCAGGTAGGGGTACAGTACAGACCCATACATAGTTACTTTCATTATTACTGTTTTATCATTATTATTTTATTGTTATTATTATTATTACTTTAAGATATTTTCGGTGTATTTGGATGTGTCTTAATTGATTTATAAGCACTAAAATGCAAAACCTTTGTTTTTAGTAATAGCAAACAAAACTTAGCAAGCATTGCAATTTTAATGATTGTTCCTTTTTGAGATTATGTAGTATATGTTTCACAAAATCAGTTTAAGGTTTACCTCCACTGCTTCTGCATCAGCTCCACATGCACTCTCAGTGACAATCATGTTCATTATTCCAACCAAATAGCGATTAAAGCATGGGTCTCTTCATTAGTCACATTATTATGACTTTTTTTTTTGTTTTTTTTTTACTTTGTTTAACGCTGGATGTATTATTGTATTTCAGAGGCATGTTATTGCATAACCAATTGACAATGACCAAAAGTGTACCCCAGCAGGTTTGATACTTTGGGTACTGTAACTTTTGGTAGTGGTACTTTAAAAGACAGAATACCAAAAGTACAGTCCATTGTGCAGTGGAAAAGCACTATAATACTCTGCCAAAACAAACTTAAATAAGCAAATGAATAAATGTAATGATAAATGAATCTGTGGTTCAAATCTATAAAACTTTGCTGAGGCGATTTAAGATATTTAGATAACAAGACATGCATCATTCACACACTGATATATTGCCTTATTAGCAGAGTTGACTAAAACAAACTATTCCATTTACACAGGCATGTGGTGAAACATCAGAAGGGTGTAACTCAGCTGCAGGTTCTGGACGATGCTGACCTGCACTCGTGCCGGTGGTTCCACACAGGACAGTCACTGCTCTCCACAACAGGCGTGGTAACGAGGCTTGTGGCATCGGCGGTGGAATACGATACACAGCAACTGGGAGTCACACCAGTGTGGTCCGCTAGGGGGCAGCCTGCCAGAGATGAATGGGGAAATGACTGATCAAATAAAAGAAAAGGCTTACACACATGGCATGACTGGTGTAGCGTGGGCTGTTTCGGAGAGATGCCGTTCAGTAATGTACCTTTAAGGCTTAGATGCATGGCTCTCTCCACAGTGATGCTTGCAGTGAAGGTGTTCACAGTGTCTATTAAGGCCTCAGGAGGACCTTCAGAGGTCACTTCAGGCTTCTCTTGGTGTGTTGGCGTGTGCGGTGTGGCTGGCAAAGTATGGTGCATTTCCTCTTCACTCCCTTCCCCTTGGTTACTGCTTTCATCCCCACTTTCGACCACAGAGTCTTGCTCCTGAGGGTGTGAGGCGCCCTGGCCAGAGGACATTGTGCCGATGTGAACCCTGAGTGCAGCGCCTGACAGGTTGGCGGACGAGCGTCTGAAAAGGGGGTAAACACCTGCAATGCACATATATGCACCATAATCATTATTGTGTACTCCAGTTATAACCTAAACAACACAATGAAAAAAGATATTTCCTTTTCCATCCCCTCATAAATCACCTCTCGGGAGGATTACACTGCTGCAGTAGTTCCTAGCAGCCCGGAAGAACACACACAAATGGTGGCACCACCACAGGATCCATGCTGTTATGAAGAGTGATCATGGCACAGGAAGTTACCACTACAGGCTCACACCTCCAGGTACAAAGCTGCCCCCCTGCTCTTTATACGAGTACAGAACCCAGCCATTCTACCTCCCCTCCCCCCAAGTACCTCCACAAAAATGTGGTTAGGGGAGCTATTGACTCGAAATTGCCCATTAGATCTAATTATGGGTGCGCTGTTGGTGTTGCCTTGTGACATTCTGGCATCTCCTCTAATGTCCCCGGCCCTGTGTTTCCTGGGACAGGCTCCCAATTTGGCACAAACCTCCATGGACCAGGGAGTTAATAATGGATGCATTTTAGATTGATATTGTAAATACATAATTAATACTGATATTGACAAGATATCTACAGGAGAAACTGAATAGGAGAGAATATGCATAAAAATAAGTAACTTCAAGCACAAAATCTGACCCAAATAAATAATGCACAACCAGAGGTAAAACAAACATGCTTGTAAACACAGAATGTGCATTTTTTAATACAAATGTAAAAATACAGTGATAGCTGGCTTAGCGTCCACCAAGCTGTCCACTACGGAGACAAAAACCGTCAAGCAAGTGAATGACAGTATGTACAAAGCAGCATTTTAAGTACTCAGTTATGCGTTTCAGGGAGATGAGCCTATGGGTAATGGTACCAGGAGCCTCATTTATGAAACTTTCAATAAATTTCATTATGGAAAAAATACGGATGGAGAAAAACAAAAAAAGGATACTCACAAAAACAAGTTGACTTATCAAACCGAGCGTAAGCACATTTTTCAAACCGAGCGTAAGCACATTTCCCCGCAGAAATATTTTGTAAATGTGCATACATGAATGAGCCTGAGATTCTGCCCAGCTGTCATCCACAAATAACCATGCATGGTCAAAGCAAATGAACTGCATGCTCATATATTACGTAAATCAAGCCTTTCTGGTTGCAAAGTTCGAAGTTAGCAAATGTACTGACTTACATTTTCTAGCAATTCATCACATATGTATACATTGTATAGCTATGGGTAGCACTTCTGTAGCATTTTGCACTTTCAAGTTAGATGCCAAATTGCATTTTGTATTCAGAGCTCTTGTATTTTGTGCAATAATAATGAAGTTGAATATTAAAAAGGCAACACGTTAGCACTGCAGTTAATTCCATCAACTCTACTATACGGCCTGAAATAAAGCAGTCAGATCAGTAGAGAAAGAAATGACTTGTTGCACAAGAAGCCAGTGGGACTCTGCAAGCACTGGGGACAAACCCACGTCTTCACCCTCATACTCTGACATGAGTATATAATCATTGACAGGGATAGATACCCTACAATGTGATGTTATGTCAGAGAAGTCAGGAGAGAATTAAGTGTTTTGTGAATTTCAAAATGAACGAATCACAAGTTGACCCAGACTATAGACGTAGTATATTTGTCAAAGTCGGCATCACAGATAACTGGCACATCAATATAAGGAACCTGAATTGGCACTTATTTCAGTGTAATAAATAAACTTTGATCTGAGGTGTCCTCATCGCAATGTCATTGCAGTCGATTGTCCCAAGTGCATTAGGAGCACTGGAGATCACAGCAAATGTAGTTTTCATATGTGGCTGTTCAGCCACAGCATTGGAAAACATAAATTTCATGTAAAACAGACAGTGCAAAGACAGACACAGCACAAATAATTTAATTGGTGGTGCATGAAAACTCATTCCCTTCTACTCCTTCCACTTATGAAATCACTAGCAAGAACACCAATATGCCACAGCACATTCTCGTGGCAACTTTATTTTTTTAATTAAGGTGTTCATTGTTACACAATTAAGCCTACAGATCGTCCTTTGTAACTCAAATAAGTCCACAGATTGCTCATCGTACCCAAGGCCCCTCCCCTGCCCCTCTTAAGTCAAGGTCAGCTGTTGATATGGTATATTACTCAGCACTGCATAGCACATAGAGAATGTCATTAGGGCACTACGAAGATAATGTAACCTGAAGCTGATGTAAACCGTGTCGAGTGTGACCTTGAAACCTTTACAGAAGGCAGACTAATTAACCAAAAACATGAGTAAGCACTTTGTGTTAGTTTAGAAGTTTATATCTTATATTTGTCTTGGTCATATGAATATGAACTTTAATTAGTTTCGTAGCTTATCACTAATTTGAAGGCCCAGAACAGTCAGGTCTCTGGCTAAGCATCTCGGGACCAGCTGAAGCCGCCAAAACTTGCTACTTTTTAATCAATAAAACCTGGGAACGTTTTTTGCTTTCCCACTGTAGCTCTGGGCATTTTGTTATAAATTTACAAAAACATTGGTTGGGCAGTTCTGCTACAATTGTGTTTTCTAGAAGGTTCAACCAAAGAAATGACCGGCAGCCCTATCAGGCGGGGAAGTAACTGGACGACAAAACATAAAAATAATGGTCAAGTCACATCTATAGGGGCGGAGAATACCAGAGCCCCACAAGGGGGGGGCGCATTGTTAGCAACGGGTCCAAAAAGGTGATG
The DNA here is from genome assembly GCA_019775895.2 of Stomatorhinus ivindoensis. Classification (NCBI taxonomy): domain Eukaryota; kingdom Metazoa; phylum Chordata; class Actinopteri; order Osteoglossiformes; family Mormyridae; genus Stomatorhinus; species Stomatorhinus ivindoensis. The sequence continues at coordinate 16,133,619 of JABFEB020000036.1, read as the reverse complement.
CTTGGGACATCCCCTGTGATGATGGTAAGAAAAGCGACTAAAGATCAGTATAATCCAGTATGTGATGCACACCTGCAGGCTGTCCAGGCTTGGTTTGTGTTCTCCGTGTTGCAATAAGTTGAATCTGAAGATTTACACAAGCGGTTCCTGACTCCTGATTTGGCTCTAAGGGATTAACCATGACGTTGGGATATCCTGCATCCTGGGCTAGAGTCAAGTCACAAGAAGCGAGGGGTTCAATAGTTCAAGTTGCAGGTAAAAAAGATATAAATACAATAAATTATAATAAAGTATAGATATGTATACAAGTGTATAAGTATACAAGGCACTCCATGGCTTAAGGTGCAGACCGGAAGTACAGTGAGAATGATTGTGTTAGGAAATATGATACAAGTGCAAAAAGGAGATATATAATGGGCAAACTGAGCAATTGGTACAAACAAATGAGTCAAGATCAGTCGAGGTAGTGAGTTGTGTCAGGAGGGGAGCGGGGTGGAGAATCAACGCTGTGAGGTACTTTTGAGCATCGATAGCTGTGGGGAAGAAGCTGCTCCTCAGATTAACCTAGGGCTGGGCAACTGTATTAGGATTACGTCCAATACATAGCATAGAACTAATAAGAGCTGTTCACTCTCCTCCTGTTACTGTTATATTCTGAGCAGCTCTGATTGTTCTACTCTATCTAGCAGACATAGATATGAAGTGACTGAGGTGTGGGTTGATGCTGACCATGTGTGGGCTAATCATCCTGAGATCCAGATACGTCGTCCAAGATTCACCCATAATATTGTGTCAAGGTTGAACTGTGTAAACATGTTTTTTTTACTGATCACTTATATAGCTTGTTTCTCATGAGAGGAGCCAAGATGCTTATCTAGTCCTAAAAATTCTTGTCCTGCGATAGTTATTTTGTTCAAGGATGCTTGTCTTGTTATTTTCTTATTATGGGATGCTCACTCTGTTCAAGGACGCTTACTTTGTTTTTCTGAGGGGTTTTTTTGGGAAGAAAGGGGGGTATAATATGTTTTGTACCATTGATCGGTGTGTGATGCTTATCTCGTTCTCAGAAGAAGAGGGGAATGCTTTGATTATGGGAACTTGTTTTATTATTTTTGATTGAAACTGCAAGCAGCATTACTCAGAAAAAATTGGAAAATTAAGAGCGCATTGCCTGAGGGGAGGGGTGAGCCTGGCCAGCTCATCCCCTGCCTGCACACAGCACCCAAAATTAGTATCCCAGGAAGGGGGAGATCTGAGTGTTGGTCAGAGCTCAGCCGTGGGATACAGCGCACATTGCCTGGCATGTCTTGTGAATAGCTTTGCAGCTGATAGTGCATTTCATTGATTATTATTGAGATTAATCACCACCGCTTGTGATGATAATAATTCACATTTTCTATGTTTTATTGCTTCTTTTATATATATATATATATATATATATATATATAAACACACACACACACACACACACACACACTAGCCGACATCAAATTTGGTGAATAATAGCAAATGGCATTTTTCAAACACCCTTCATAAACTAACATTTTCAGTATATTTAGTTTTGCTCCTGCACGTCTGGTTTTTCTGTGATTTTGACTTAACTTTTTTCATATATAATGCATTGTATACCTCATATTGTCATTGTCACACCTAATAATGTCAAATGAAATCACCAGTAAGTAGTCAGCGGGGTTTACAGGCAGCTTGCAGTTATGTAAACTTTCAGGTATGCTGCTGCAGGTCCACTGACGCCAACCTTTGTATGCAGAAGTGTGGCCCGCCTTCCGGTAACTGTCCCTCAGTACTGCAAGGCGAACCGCAGTTAAGAAGGTTGCTGAAGGACAGTGGCTTTAATTATGGTTTAAAATCATAACCCAAACCTGGACTCACTGTACCCCTCATCACCTATTTTATGTCACTCACCCTGTGTGCAGAACATATTGGAACTGACCGTAGCAATTAAGCAATGCTACTCACCTGTGATGGTTCGGTTTTTCTGCCCACTCCTGGCCAGTGAAGAGAGATCCACATAGGCTGAGCCAATCAGCCGGTCTGTGCCATGGGGGCGGGGCTTCTTATGCTTGCTAAATGCCACCCACACCTGCAGCTCTAGCCTCTCTTCCTGCAGGTACCAGCGCAAAGCAGGGGTGACCCTGAGCTCTGCTGGCCTGCCACTCCCAAACGCTGCAGTGGCCACAGTGCTCCCCCCGGGCTCCTCCTCCAGTGAAGGATACTGCAGTGAGGAGCAGACAGCTTTGCCTTCGTACAGTTTGTAACGGACGTAGCAGTAAGTAGATCTCTTCGGGCTCTGGTGAGCAGGCAGCTGAAGGCAGTGAAGGGGCAGCCACAACTTGGGTATGGAAATTGCCACAGACAGAATTGGTGCCCTTTGCTGCCACACCTCGCCTTCTCTTAGGTCATCTTCATCTTCATCGTCATCTTCCTGCACCCCCTCCATATCCAGCTCCCAGCCCAGACCACGGGCAGCCTTGATTACCCGCTCTCTGTCTGAATGATGTGCAAAGTTTATTAATATCTCCAGCCCCCCGACTGCACAGCGGTGGGCCTGCGGTTCTTCTGAATCCTGGGGCAGGGAAAGACTGAACCAGCCACAGATTCCTGGAACACAGTAAACGAATGAGTCAAAAAGTATGACAAGTATACAGTTAGTGGGAGGCAGTAGAAATTTAATGGGACTGGAAGCTTGGAGCTGTGTGATTCATAGCAATACTGCTGCTGAACTGCTGCACACAACTTTACACCATTGCATGTTTCTGATGAGTCGCTTATAGCAGGCCAGGTAGCCAGAGCTGTGCCTATGATGTAATGCCTATGCTTGTTCTCATGTTCCCGAAAGTTCTTAAATCCTACCGGCAGCTCCTTCACCTGTAACAAAGCTCAGCTGTGCCATATCATATCATATTTGGTCCAGGCTGTGAGGTTTCCTCATTCCCATTTCATTCCCATGTCATCTTTCAAAGATGACAGGGAATTCAACAGAAACAGTGTTACAGAAACATCAGCTTAATCAGGTGTGCCTGAAACGAGTCGTCATACCTGTCCTTTTGCGTACCAGATCCGCCAAATGGACTGTCACAATTCCCAGTACAGTGTCCCTGGCAGCTGGGCCTTCTAGCACTAAGAAATTAACACATAATCAATAAAAACCAGACAAGGGGTGCAACAAGTCCAGCACGATACACATTCCTGTATTTTTATTACTTACCCCTGCGACTATGCCGATGGCGCAGGGTAAAGACAGCAGTTGCCCCATCCAGCAGTTCAGCTAGACTGCAAGTGCCCCCGTGTGGCTTGTGGACCACTAAGTTGCATGGGAACTCGGAGTGATGCTCAAACTCAGGGCAGAATGACTGAGCTACCACACGCGTGCTCCGCCTCTCTCTTTCAGGCAGGAAGGAGATGTCTATGGTAACGTACGAGTTCACACCGGTGTCAGCATAATACTGGAAAGTGTCATCCATCTTTGCCACGGCCCTAATGGGACAGGAAGCAGGAGACAGAGTTGAACTCTTTTCTGTTGCAATATTAATATAATGATAATAATTATAGATTTTATTTAAAAGGCGCTTTTCTAGCACCCAGAGACACAAACAATAAAGCATAGAAACATAAAATACAGAGAACATAGAATAAAATGAGTTTCATAAAAATTATTGCAATAATAATAAAATTAATTAAAGAAATGAGGGGAAGATGGGCAGAGGGAACAGCCAAGTGAATAGAAGATGATCTGAGGGTGCGGGGGTGGGGGGGGCAGCAATGTGAAGGAGATGATGCAGGTACGGGGGTGTCAGGTTGTGAATGGCCTTGAGCGTCAAGAGAAGGGTTTTGGATTCAATACAAAACTTGACCGGGAGCCAGTGAAGCTGCAGCAAGGTGGGTGTGATGCTGTGGAAGGATGGTGTCCTGGTAATAATCCAGTGAAGCTGCAGCAAGGTGGCTGTGATGCTGTGGAGGGATGGTGTCCTGG
>JABFEB020000036.1:16112314-16123823 GCA_019775895.2 Stomatorhinus ivindoensis | reverse complement strand
TGCCACAAACAGGAAGTTAATATCACCAACCATTCCCATTTTATTAAGGCGTATCCATATAAATGGCCCACCCTGTATATTACAGCGAAAAAACCCTAACCTCAACCCCAACCCCAACTATAAAACTAACCAGAGCTCCACTTTACGCCCTTCCAGATCACGTGTTTCCTGTGGAGGCAACATATTTTGGGTGGAGCTCCACTCTACAGGTGTCTGCAGCTAGACCCTCTTGAACTTGATTGTAGAGCCTTGGAAGCTGTTCCATAACCCTTTTATAGTGACTATACTCCAGACTAGGTACTTGGCACTCAAACACAACTGAGGAGTTTACAGTGCCAGTGTGCTGACTGGTTGATCTCAAGCACAGGCACTAACTTGGAGGTTACGTGGAAGTGCAGAAGAAGAGATGTGGCAGAGCAAAAATTTTTATACCCCACTTACATTTAATGCATCAATTAATACATTTTTCTTCATTGGAAAATTTGATCACTAATGAATATGCTTTTGTCTAATATCACCGGTGCTGGCAGTGAAACTTGCCAGTGCATATTAGCAGGTTAATATTACATTGTTTTTTGTTTTTTTTTTCTCTGTAGTGACAATTGATCTGCTGGCCAGATTTAATTAGAATCATGAACATGTCATGGGTCATATGAGTAAAATATAAATAAAGAGGTTCTGTCCCATTTTGATCATGATCAATTCTGACAACTAAAAAAAAAACCGACTTATTTTCCACTGTTTTGGCATGGCCATGTAGTTTCGTATGAAACTGTGTGTGACGTTTAACCTACAAACCTTTTCTTTAAATAAACAAACAAACACATACATTGGATGATACTTTAATACTAACTGTACCATATGTAAACACATAGTCCCTTGAGAAAAGGTTACCACATACTGTCCCCAAGATTTATGATGGTACTGCCTGTCATATATGTAAGGAGGTAATTTCTGGCATATGTGCACAAATGCGTGGAATCAATGCAGGAAATATAACACGACCATGAACACGGACAGGTTACGAGAACAGGGTATAAAACCGGCCCTTAAATGACCATTTCTTCCAAAACAAAGTACTACCCACTAGGTACCTGAATAAAGTTGAATGTCGGATGGGTCTGGCCCCAGCTCACCGCTGACCTCGTGGCCTCTTCGGATGCAAAAAGCTTACAGTTGAGGTAGACATTGGGGGGCCTACCGGAGCCACAGCTGAGATCCTTTCCGTCCGGCACCATGAGCAGGATGTGCAGCAGGAGGCCAGGGCCATCCTCAGAACTCTGCTGAGATTGGCTGTGCAGCTGGCCAATGGGAGGGCTGTATGAGGGTGGACAGTGAACTTCTCTTTGGGTCCCCAACATACCCCATTGAACACTGGAAGCCACAGGCTGACTATTTTGGCCCAAAGTAGCATGCTGTAGCTGGGTCTCTGTGTGCCCTTTGGGCAATAGAGCAGACTTCTTATCCGGGCTGTTCAGAGGCTGTAAAGTTCCTCTGGATGGCCTTTGTTTAGATACTTCTAGTTCAAGCGATACCTTCAAAACAGAGGGAAAAATACCTCGTTAACGTTTTCGCACCAAAGCAGGAAAACACCAGTGCACTTTTTATACATTTTTATGATTTGATTTTTCAGACAGCAAACTTTATTTTTGTCTGTTGGCCATCTGTGAACTGTAATCATTCTGTTACTATATAGGACCCCCCCATACCTTGAGAGGCCCCAGGTCTAGCTCTGCCTGTCTTCCACCTTCTCCATCCTCCAGCCCTAGTACCGGCAAGGCTGTGCTTGGCTGGACGCCCAACAGGAGCACGGAGCGCAGTGGAAGGAAAGCTTTGCCCACGGGCAGCGGCTATATTCATGCAAAAAAGAAAGACGGGGACTGGCTCAGAATGGAGATCCACTGATCAGAAATAAATGGACGGCTCCCACTCTACTCTCGCCATGTCTGAGCCTCACTTAAGGAGTGTGTGATGTGTGTTCGTTTCTGAAGGATGGATAGTAATACATCTGCCATTCACTAATTTTATAACAAACGAATTTGCTTTTGGAGCACACCTGAACTGTAATAGCTAAATTTAATTTTAAATTCCTAAAATTTAACTTTAAACATATTCATAGTGCTACATATGGCAGTGATCTGGTATTTGGCCCAGATATTCAGAAAACATTCAAAACATCAAAAGTCGAACATCAGACAGAGAGATAGGGACTAGCTCCGAAAAGTCTGATTTGCAACTGGTAAATTATTGTTATTAATGTATTTATATATTTTGTTATAAACAATTTTTCTGCTAATATTTGTAGGGAGGAAATATTACTGTCATAGGCATAGGGACAGGCCAGACACTCCCTCCTACCTTGGAGTGTTATTTTTCATAATATTAAAAATCCCAATCCCCAGCAAACACAATTTGTTTGTTCACAGATTATACCCATGAGTCCATTTAGGACGAGCTCTTTGAGTCTTTGAGCTCTTTGACCGTGGGTTTTGGACTATGACACAACCAAGAGGATATCAGAGTAATCTTGCTGGAATAGCCAAATTTTACATGAAGTTATGAGTTATTTTAATTCCTATCTACTAATTACTATTTAAGATGAGACTGAATGTGATTTGTTGATTCTGAACACAGACACATCCTTGATTTTTAAAGGTTGTACATAATTATGCTGCAGGGTTTTTGTATTTTTGTTTGTTTTTCTTTTAAACAGTTTCTGGTTTGTTTTCACTTTGTGCGGGCTGCAATTTTGAAATAAAGGTGGAATACATTCTGACAATTTATCTTAGTTTCATTTTTTTAATCATACAAAAATCTGCCATTTTATCCAGGGTGTGTAGACTTTATATCCACTGTACAAACCCTACAATTTGTTTACAATAATTTGAAAGGCAAATATTGCTTTTGTTTACAAAAAGGTAAATATATGTTGTATCTTCTTTATTTAGCCAAGCGTTCTTTGCTCGGAAACGGCTGTTGTACTTCATAAGATGCACTTTTATTACACCACTGTGAAGCTTCCGCTATATTAGTGGTATAAAGTGAACATGACAATTACATCATTAATCACATTTTTTTGACCATTATTCAGTAAAATTCATAATTGAGACTAGTTTTAATGATAGAGTAACATATTTTAGCTAAAGATGCACCAACTGATCAACTAATGTCAGAAAATGACAGATTTTTTACTCTAATAAGCGCTGACTGGCAAATGGCAAGTCAGTCTAAATATGGCTAATTTTATGAGCCAAACAAGCAGTTTACCAACTAATGTTTTTGTTCCAACTCAGTGTCCATCCACCATTGTGTCTCCGCACCTCACCTCCACCACCCCTCCGATCAATGTTGTGTGATAGGTGAAGTAGACACTTATAGGAAACATACCGTGGGGCAAAGACATTACATTCACAAAAACTTGTCTGTGGAAGAACTACCCCATAACCATTCGGAATGACCAAATTTATTTCACACTCACAGAGCCATTTTTATTTGGAAAGGTCATTCAAAGTATTTTTCTTGCAGAAAACTAAATTCATCGAAGAAGTGTTAAATGTTTAGCCTGCTAAATATTAACAAGCTAAGAAAATCTGAAATTGGCCAGGATTGTTATTGACAATTAAGGATTAAATACGACAATATGGATCAGCCAAAGTAAATGCAATTGGTGCATCCCTGGTTTTAGCGTAACTTATTGTCTTAACCCAGCCCACTATCATAGTCCTTGCAATATGACAATTACATACTAGGCAGAATTGGCAGAAAAACAATTGATGTTGCTGACAGGAAACAGGAGCCCAACAAACACAATTTGGACTTATGATCATCTGTTCAAAGATCATGGATATTCTCAACCACTGAGAATTTTTCTGCCCACCTACAACCCTATTTCAACCTTCAAAAAACAGTCTAACAATGTCTGATCTGTTCAAAAATCAAATCAACATACCTTCTTCTCAGAATCTTTCCTTGAGTAGATGGTAAATTTCAAATCTGTGTTCCACCAGTGCTTAATTACTGAATTGTCAAACTGGACTGGGAAGACACACTGACGCTGGAAACTTATAACTGAAATAAAAACACAAGGGAAGAACAAATACAGCATTTCAGAAGTTTGCAGTTGAACATCTGACAGATTGGAAACAGACTAAACCGTCACTAGATCAAAAATGTTAAAAAAAACATATATATAAAACATACCCCCATCTGCAACTTTAGAAGAAGCAATTCTGGTTAGTTTTGTGCTTGATGTACTGCTACTGTGTTTCGTGGAACCCACAGGGAAGAGATACTCCACAAAATATGTGCTGGAAAACAAACACAAAAGGATAGCCTAGCTCCAGAATATTAATCCTGCAATTAATCCTGGCCAGAAATGTCAAAAGCACACAGAACTGTACACCTTACCACCTCCTTTTGGGAAAAGGCCGAAGTGACTTCCCTTGGCTGGGGGTCTTCAGGGACCCTGACAGGCCAGCCTTCTTAGGGACCTTTAGAGTGTGGATGACCAATCTGGCTGTTTCCACCTCACTCAGGAACGTGATCTGCTCCACGCTCAGGCTGGGTATACTCTCAGCCTCTGTAGTCTCTTCTTTTTCTTTATCTTCCAGGCTGTTAAGAAATGCAATTTTTTCAAAATATAGGTTTTGTTTTATATGGAGAAGATTCAGAGATTTAATGTCTAGTAATTGAATCATTTTATAGTTGGTACATTCCCAGTTACATAATACACCAGGTAGGGACAATTCACCCTCTACATGTCTTGCTGGCAGGTTCTCTCAGCTTCTCTGTCATTGGCTCCTTTCCTGATGTGCCCTTCTTCTGTTTTTTCCTCAAGAATGAACCTTCCTCCTCACTTTCACTGCTGTCCAATTTCTATGCATCAGGGAAAAGAGCATTAACTTCATAAAATCTCAATTCTACCATTTAGAACATGTTTACCATACACCCTGCAGCAGTGCTGTAAGTGAGGTACAGTCCCCAGAGCAAGATGTCGGGGGGGGGGGGGCTTCCACAAGGGGCCGACATACTCACGGGGGCTTTGTAGAAAAGGTTCTCCAAAAGACTGTGGTCATACTGAGGGTCACCCAAGTCACTGTCTGCAGACACACTGCTGGCCCCAGAAAAGATTTCTGGGGGAGAGCCCTCTCCGTCCCAGACTGGGAGTAATGATACATCGGAGCTGAAAAAATAGAGGAAAACACACAATTGTCAAGAAATATCAAGAACTTCTATAAATTAGAGTTCAGCTTCTTCATGAATAGGTCATGGGACAGAGAGTAATGCAAGCTGCATAGAAAGCGAAGGCACCTGCCCAGGAGGAGCTCAATAGCCCTATTCTCCGTGTCAGGGGCGTGTTCAGGGTCGTGACTGGGGTCCTCAGGGAACAGCAGGCCCGTCTGACTATATGAGAAACCGGGGTCACAGTGCGGGGCATCCAGTAGCAACTTCCCTGAGGTGGCCAAGGATGGCCTTAAAATAAATACAAACAAACAATGTTACATATCAAAATGAACTCTTACAGACAGAAACCAGGATGCCATCAAATTAAAGAAACATCCTTTCTTGAAAAGCCTTGCTTATTTCAAACTAAATTGGCCTATTTGTTTTTATTAAATCAGAATATATCTTCAGTCTGAATACAGTCATCATAATGGTATTCATAACTCAGATCTAGAAAAGCAGCATGACTGTGGCTGTTCCGAACAAGAGCTCTGAAATTACAGAATGAAGCTTTTTGTACATACAATGCAGGCAGGGTGCCAACATTGTCCGTTGGCACAAGAAGCGGAATATCCTTCAGAACAAACTTAGAATCCAAGTCAGACTTCAGGGATGACACCACCATGGCATCTCTAAGCCTGTTACCACGCTCCAGAAGAACTGAGAAAGGAAAAATGTAGATGCATCTCACTTTTAAAAACAGACAAAACTGATTTTTAAACCACATTTTACTTCTTTACATCTTCCCTCAATACAGTCAATATAAAAATATTCCAATGTGGATAACAAAGCCATCCAAACCATCTGAAGGAAATTTACAATGGTGTCTGTGCCAGAGACTATTAGGCCAAACCTGAAAGGACGTCTGTGGAGTTCTCATGACTTGTTTCAGGCCTCTGAAGAGATTTCTGGACTGCTGTTTCCTCTCGATGAGGAGACCTGCTTGACAAGGGCCTTAAACTGCCCAAAATCTCAGGTTTGGTTTCAGAAAACTGAACCCCCTTTTGGCTACAGGTTTTTTCTTGGAAGTACAAGTGGTCCTTGCCTCTGGAAAGCACATAGGTAACACTTTACTTAAATCTGTTATCTATAATCCATTACACATACCTTCATAATGAATTATAATGGTCAGAATAAGAATTAAGGATGCTTTGCACCGCATTATGAAGGTAACTCTATACTGCATTATACTGTAGATGAGAGCTTCACAAGGCATTCATAATGCATAACAAACATGGCTATTATATGTTATGCCTTTTATTAATATTTATATGTATAATGTTTATAATGCTTTATGAACCAATTATAATGTGTTATGAATGTATTCTTAGATTCTTATAGACATTTCATCCATAGAAAGTGTTACCAACACATTCTACCAATAAAAAGTAAAATGCGCTATTTTCGAATGAAACGGCTCCTCATTCTGTTTGCGTTGTTACTCCGACAAATATAAAACAAATATGAGAAAAACACGTCACATTTTATATTTTTTCGAAATAATAAGGATGTCCATATCATAGTCTAACAGTGATAAATTTGTATGTATTTATATTAAAATGAGACTTTAATTTTATTACTGGTGTGGGATTACAAAAACCAAATATAGTGGTACCTCAGTTCTCAAACTCATTAGAACTCAAATTTTCCACATGAGATAAACAAGGGGGCGTTTGTAAACTAGATTTGGTACAGCGTGAAAATGACAGCATTGTATTCCTCTCAAAACTTTATTAGCACTCATACAATCCCTCTGCAAAATTTGAACAATATGTATCAAACAGTTATTGTGCCATTGTCTTAATGGCGTTAAATGACAAAAGTGAGATTTTTTGCTATCTATATGAAGGAATGCTTCCATTTTGAAGGGATCAGACTCAAAATGTAAGCAGTTTTAATTTCTCACCTATACAATGCCTGTGCAATAAAAATCTGTTAAACAGTTCTTTGAGTTACTGGCTTGTATACTAAAGTGTCTGTGGAAGCAGAGAAGGTGGCAACCCGGTGCTAAAACCATATGTATTCCCCAAACACCAGGAATACAATAACTCAATAAAGCAGAGTCAGATTTGGATGCACAAATCTATCAAATGGTCCACGTAACACTGTATCAGTGCAAGTGTTGCGTGACCTGCATCATACGTAACAGAAAAAGGTTCTTCAACAAAGCATGTCCTACCTGAAAGTGTTGACTGAACTGGCACTTCTCGCCTCATTAAAGCTGCCAAATGACAGGTGATGGGATAAAGGCAGCACCACTGCTTGGCCTGAATGAGACCCAGGCTTTGGTATGAAGCCCAAAGTCGAAACTGGCATATCTGCACTCATGCCAATGGTAGGTACTGAGCTGTCGTTGCTGCCAAAAGCTTCTACCAGAGGCTCTAGAGCCAGGGACACCTAAGAGAAAAGATTAGGGAAATACATCTGCAGACATGACACTTTTACAGACAGAGATAATCAAAACATGCAGTAATGAGCAATACCTGTTGGTTCAGGAAAAGCTTAGAGACTACGCTTCTTTCAGCTCTCCTCTTAAACTATATTTACATTAGATTTTTTCACATAGTAAAAAGACTAAGTTATTAAAGAAAGTAGGGAAAAAAAAACATCAAGCCATGTTCAAGGTAAAAGCAGCAGTACACACAAGACAATTCAATTCAAAATTATGGGAAAAAAATGAATAAACCATCAAGAATTCAAAAGTTCGATCCAGGATAAGACAAAGGGCAAAAATTTAAGAATGTATTTTTTCTATCATATTATGTACCTGTAACTCTCCCAGTTTTTCAGTAGTAGGAGAAACCAGTGTGTAAAGCCCACTAATTGAATGATGCAGGGAAAGCCGGGCAATGCCAGGAATCTGGACCCGAGCTACTGGCAAATGATCCATCTTCGACAATGCTTCCAGAACCAAAGTACCCATATCTGTAAGAAAATATGTTGCCAATATTCATGAAATTGTATAATCAGAAGTATTTAAAAAAAAAAGACTTAAATAATTCAATGTACATAACAACTGAACCCAACAGGGACTAGGGAGTTCAGGTGCTTGCAATCCATGTAATCTGCTTTGCCTGAAAGCATACTCTACAACACCAGAGTAATGTGTTCATAGAAAAAGAAAAGACTGACTGTAAGCTAATACGTGCAAACATAACCTGTCAAGTAGGAGGTGAACTGCTTTGGTCCGCAGCGGATGGCAAAGCGTGCTGTGGTCTTGACACCCTTCTGCTCCAACCGAGATCCATCACGTGGGTAAAAGTGGGTTCCATTAGATGACTCACCCCACCATTGCAGCCTGAATACAGTTGCCACGGGGGGCTTTGAAATCCAAAGGACTTGGCTTACAGTAACCCTGAGGAAACATTGGAGCTGACCCTCCACAAGAGGAGGTAGGCTTGTGGATGGGATCACATCACTGGGGACTGTTAAAAAAGCAATGCAAAACTGTGTTCAATTCATTCTGAAGGATCCTAATGTGTGTTGTAACATTTATAAAATGCATTGATCTCTATAAAAGTCTACTCCCGAACACAAGATGGAGGGACCATCTCCAAATTACTTGTCTTTCAATGGGGGATATGAAATTCTATAAAAACCCTTTAACGGTTCATTGCAGAGTAACATAAATAGCAAAATGAAGTCACCTGGTATGAAGCCACCTCTTATCAGGTCAGCTTTCTCTTAATTTTCAGTAATTTTTATGTTTTGTAACGAAACATAATCAGCAGCTTCCGAATGGTTTACTCTATTGTGCTAAAACAAGTTGCTCTGCATAAAAAAATCATCTTGGGGACCTAGTCCCCATTAGATTTTATCAGCTATAAGTTTGTCCTAATTTTAAATTATTGTTTATGATGCAAAAGAACCATTTGGTTATGAGTGGTTCACTATGATCCTAAAAGGCAAGTTACTCTACATCAGAAATCCTCTAGAAATCTGCTTATTAATGGCTTAATCTACTCCTGAAACCTACGCCCCCCGCCCCCCCAACTATATTTAACATATGTACAATCAAACATGGGCAAAACATTACGTTAAATACACAATGCCATAATCATCCAGTTTGAACAATATTACTGATATACATATATATGTATATTTCAAAAGAACAACTTGTTGATGAAAATCAGAAAGTTTGATGTGTAGTCTGTTACAGTCAAGATCACAACATAATAAAAATTCCTCCAAAATTTTTAAATATGTAATTAGGGATAATATACCAAAAAGATTGTTTATTATTTATTATTTATTTATATTTTAATTTTAAAACACCATTTATAACACTAAAGTCAGTCACGTTACCCTCTCCATCCTCATAACTTATAACCATATCTTCTTTCCTAATGTAGTGACACTTGTTCTTCCATATAAAATAATGAATTTTGTTTATTTCTTTAATAAAATTAACTGATATGGGCAAAGATGACGCTGGGTAGATGAGCCGAGAAACTGTCCATTTTAGTCAACAAGACTCTTCCAAAGATAGTGAGGTCCCTTTGTAACCATCTATTTTAAATGGTTTTACACTTGTCTACATTATGCTGAATGTTCATCCTCTCAGACACCATTTTGTCTTTACATATAACAACCCCTAAATATTTCACTTGTTTCTGCACACTGATGTTGTACAACGGCTGGAGACGATACTCATAAAGATAAGATTTCACACTTATGTAAATTTCATTGCAAACCTGAGGCTTTAGAAAAACTGTTTATGGTTTGTAGAGCTAAAGGAATCTGATTACTATTTTTAAGGAACTCAGCAGTATCATCTGTCAGTTTACCAATACACTAATGTCTTCTATGTCACTGTTCTTAATTAAAAGGGATAACATCTCTGCAACCATTATAAACAACAGCAGTGAACTAGCACACCCTTGTCTGATTCCTCTGTAGATTTCAAACCTTGAACATGTTCCTTGATCTAAGGCTACTGGGCTATTAATATCTTTGTATAACATTTCAATGACATCAATAAACTTGTGTCCAAAACCAAAGTTAGTCAGAGTAATATGAAGGGATGTTCAATACAGTCGAAAGCTTTATAAAAGTCCAAAAATAGAATATATCCACCTTCATTAATCCTTGCTTCATACTAGCTGTTAACTGTTTTAACCTTTCTAAAGAAAGATTCTTTATCTACTCTAGAATAAGAACTAGAATATACTATATATTGGAGAAAAATGTAAAAACTTCTTTTGCTATAACCTGTACCTGTATCGTCTGTACACCCTACATCATTAACTATCAAACTGCTTATGGAATTGTACTGTTTTTGCTGTTGACATTTTTCAAAATTACTAAAATTAGAGGAATTCTTTTCACCAGCTTCAATCCACTTGGCTCTTGACCTGATAAATGCACCTTGAGCTCTTAGATGGTACAGATCATGCAATTTAGCCTGTAATTCCATCAGTGTCTGGCTATGTGTATCAGGAGAATTACAACACTGATCTTTTCTCACGGAACAGATTAGTTTCATAAAGTTTTTTTTCTTTTTACCAAGATATTTGCAAAACTTTATGGTAGCTGATCTAATCTTATATTTAAGAAATTTCCATTTATTGATGTCATCCTCAGTTGAATCATTATTAGCAGTCTTAATGATATCTAATCATATTACAATATTCCTCATTATTCAATAAAGTTGCATTAAATTTCCAAAAACCCTTATGTCTATTCTGTTTTACCATATGTCCTAAAATTAAACTTATAAAGTAGTGATCAGACAAAGGTGCCTTTGAAATGAGTGACTATGAAGTGTATCTGAAAAGTTTCAGTGATTAACCAATAATCTAATCTGGATTAATTCTCTCCATTAGGCTTTATCCATGAAAACTCTGCTAGTCCTGGATTTAATGTTCTCCACACATCTATAAGATTATTCATCATGAAATCAGTAATCATCTCATTATATTGTGGTTTATTTAATCTTGACGGCCACCTATCCAACCATTCATTTGGTGTTATGTTCCAATCACCACCCACAAGAACATATCCAGTGCAAAACCTCATTTTAAAATCAGAAATCACCTTAGTTAACTCTTCAAGGAGAATTTTGTTAAGTCTGTCATTATTGTGACCATAAACATTAACCATTACAGTTATCCCTCGCTACTTCGCGGTTCACTTATCGCGGATTCACGTCTTCGCGGATTTTTAAATATACAGTAGTAGTAGTATTTCCTAGTCTAAGAACAACACAAGTTATAGCACGGGCTGTGATTGTCACATGGGGGGGGAGACGACAAATCACAGCTTTCCCCTTTCTAATCGGGCCTGT
>JABFEB020000036.1:16101900-16112214 GCA_019775895.2 Stomatorhinus ivindoensis | reverse complement strand
AATAATTAAATAAATATGGCGTCCCTACTTCGCGGAAATTCAGTTATCTCCCGCGATAAGTGAGGGATTACTGTATAAGAAACAGATTATCAATTTTGATTACCACTGTTAACCAATGTCCATTGCTAACAGTTTTGTGAGTCACGATTTCTCCAGGGAAGTTGTTGAGGCATATAGCAACTCCTCCAGATCAATTAGTACCATGGCTCAAGAGAATCTTATCACCCCACTGGTTGACTCAAAAAGATGCATGTTTCGGAATGAGTTTCTTGTAGAAATATACAATGAGAATTTTGCCCTTTGCAGAATAAAAACAATGATTTTTTTTAACAATGTCTTTCAATGACTTTTTTATTTAGAAAAGAATACAACTGCTGACATATTAGTAGTTGTGATATTTTAGATCCTATGGATGTTTTTAAGCTTGCTGTTTTTAATGTGGCACTTTGAGATTTTGTTATGAAATGTGCGTTATAAATAAAATGTATTATTATTATTATTTTATTATTATTAAACCCCTAACGTTTAACATACCAAAAGAAATCTTAACATTTAACATCAAAGATAAAAAAGAAGTGTTCAAAGAATAAAATAACCCACAGAGTAAAAGGAATAAGCTAACCAACCAGTAATTACATAACCTTCAATGTAAAATGCTCTAAAGTCCCGTCACCTATTTACACCTTTCAAAACCACAGTAAGAAAATAGAAAAATAAAAAAACAGGACTTTGATTCCGACGACCTTCAATGTGTCCAAAAGGACCACGGAAATATACCACTTTCCCAGCTTTCCTGGCTTCTTCTATTTGAGGTCAGAGTCATCTTCTTTCCTCCAGATCTTCTCTTGATAAGCCAATCTGATGCCCTTTTCTTTTAAGAAAGTGGAGTTTTTGCTTCTTTTCCAAATTTCTTCCTTCACTCGTCTGAGAGTAAAAGGAATGATGTCTGTGTCTTTTATCCATCTTGTTCTCCACTCTGTTTACAAAATCCACTGCATCCTCCAGCCCAAATCAGGAACAGCCCAACTGAAGATCTGAATGACTTGTGCCCTGATATCTTCATAATTTTTTTCTTCATTGCCAGTGATGCGAATGGACCACCACATTCTGTATCTTTCCTGTTCCATCATTCTCATTTCAAGGTCAACATTTTCTTTACCTATCTGTTCATTTTGTTTTTCTAATTCTTTCACTTTGGCTTCACAGTCTTTAACCTCTTCAGAGTTGACCTCCACAGCCTTTACTAAGTCAGCAATCATGGCATTATTTTGAATAACTTCTTGTTTCAGGTCAGCTAGCTTCTCGTCCACCTTTTCTACATTTCCATCTCTAATACCCTGACGTGTAACTACAGTATCCACCTTCTGATCAAGTGTTAAGATTGGTTTCATTATCCCTTTGAAAGCCATATCATCTCACTCACCACTTTCAATCGCTTTGTCCCTCCTTTCAACAGGTGTTAAACTTGGAGATGAAGGGGCCGATTCCGCTCCACGTTCTCTTTTGTTCACCGTAGCCTTTTCCAAAGCGTAGTCGTGGTCCATATCTTGGTGACTTTCTTTCCTTTTGACGTGGGATGAAGTTGCCTCTTTCTTTTTGGAGTTGATTTTCAACTTAGGTGCTTTAACAAGGTTTGAGGCAGTTTTTTTCCATAGTTTCGATGAGCGTTTAAGTTACTTCTAAGTCAAATTTGGGACTGTTTTGTCAGAGCTCTACACAGTGCAGCCACCCAACCCTCCATCTTGTCTTATTTTTTTCAATACAAAAGGAGATGGAGAGCAGGTCCTCTAGAGCAAATGATTATTTCATTAATAAAATTAATGATACTTAGGGGGACTGGGTCTTCTAGAGGAGGTCTGATGTATTGGAAAAACTATTTTGGAAGAATTTATTAATCCGTTATGAATCCATTAATTGTTTTACTAATCCACTTTGGCTTTCAATTCTTTGGTTTTAAACAGAATGATTACACACTTTCTTTTGTGCTACACTTTATATGTGGTCACTAAACCGCCGAGATATGATATTCGCTGCATATTCGGAGAGAACCTTTCATAAAGGAACGAACGATGATTTTTTTCTGTAAATAACTATGATTACTCTTTGGTAGAAGATTAATAATCAATAGTCTAAATGTTAATGTTTCTTTCCTTTCGTAAGCTGTTGATGGAAAATACCGGAATATCCGAATATGAAACCAACTTTACCGCAGTCAAGCAATAGTACCTTAAAGGTATCCTTACTCGGTGACTGAGCACGGACGCTTTTCATCCTTTCCTAAGAGCTGTATTTTTATAACAATGATAGCTAGTTGTGCACTGACAGTAAAGTGGTTTAATAACCAGAAAAAAACTGGGTGTTCGTAAAACTCTTTATGCGTGCATTGCTTCAATTAACTCAAAACACCCCAAATCCTACTGTAAGTGATTCTGTTCCAATCTTTAATCTGAATGTCACCATAAGTGGTTAGTAGGAACAGTTTATGAACATTTGTTGTTTAGCAACTTAAGCAGCTGGCTAACAAGATCAGCCCTTCTTGGTAACTATAAACAGAAGACCATCTGTCATCAGTAGTACTACCATCTAACATACCTTTCTTTCTCTTGCATCCAGGTTTGGGGGATTGCAGCTTCTTATGCTTCATTCCGGCAGACTGCCTTTGACATTAAAAAAAAATAAGAAGAAATTTCCACTGACTACGAGTAAAAGGGTCCTCGACATTTTCTTTCGTCCCGCCGTCATTCACGTAACTGCCGCTGCTTGTTTCCAGTTGCATTGTGGGATAGGGGGAGAAACGCTTCTGGCCAGTTACTTTATTTATCAGATGCTTTTGTGTAAATGAGGCGAATAGTTTGCACCAAAGTGTTAAAATCTTTTACTATGGCGACTTGGATTTATAATTAGTTAGTTCCTAGAAAAAGTGCAACAAAATATATATGATAAATATATAAATATTATTCTCCAATGTACAATTCATGTTAGAGCGATACTGTACCAGGACAATTACCACTGTGCCGTACAGAGGTACACAGTTCAGAGGTATAGCATTACTTGTAAAACCAGATGAAAAAAATACACTGGTGTTAACAGCGGTTTCCAGATATATGTATTAATTCCGAAGTGTTTCTATACAATTTGTTTTCACGTCCCTCACAAGCAAACCAATTACGTCACATTTCCGAGGCTACATAATAATTTACAAAGCATCATGGGAACTGTAGTTGACTTAGGTTCACAGTCCGTTTGTTTTAATGGCAGTTGTGTCAGTGAATTAATACAGTTCCTAGAATTCCGCGCTTTGACAACGGTGTGGGACGGTACTTTGGCTGTGTACGGAAAAATTTGTCATCTGCAACTTACGTTTGGAACGATATACCTTGTTAGGTGGAATTCCGGTGTTGTGGAAAGAAAATAGTTTTTATTCATGGAAAAACAATTGCACTTAAATTTATTGGCAACTAGACCGCCAATGGCAGGTGGTTTGCAGTCCGGATCTAAAATGCGAATGGGGTGAGTTACTTGTGTATTAGACGAAAGTGATCAGCTGATTAATAATGATATACTGGAAAATAACTTCGATTTTTTTGTGTGTTCTACATAAAATATACCCTAAATATTACCCTATGAATTACAACAGTATTTAAATTTAAAGCTGTTTATCTGCCTCCAATGAATTATTACTGTATTGACAGTTTGATACTTATAGAAGGTGGTTTGATAAATACAGGTCTCGAGATAATCCAGAAGCATCTGAAATCCACGCATCTGGTTAAAAGTGCTTTACTGATTCGTAACACCGGAGACCTAGCTGTGTTAAACAGTTATGTAAACTTCAAGCGCAAGTGTATATTCCTTATATTCGTGCCCTGGTTCGGTCATAAATATCCTTCCTTGCCTGTTAGAGATAGGTGGTATGTAACTTATATTGGCACGGAACACCAAAAGTATTGTGACTATATTTAAAGGATTTTGATGTCATCATAACCTTGGTCAGCTTGCAATCTGTGATTCCTAATATATTTTGCATGAGCATTTCCTTAGTCCTGTTACCGTGGTAAATAAATAAATATTGCAAGTGTTTTAATTCACTGGTTTACAGTGATATCCAATGCAAGTATTCAGAAGACAGGCAATGCACAGTATTACCGACAATGACCTGTTTTTTTTTTTTTTTTTTTTTTTTAAACTAATACTAGAATTCCTTCCATAACTGTCCTTTATCAATGTTACAGACCTGGAAGGAAGAAAGACTTTTCCCCCCTGCCCTGGAATAAGTACTTTGAAGCAATGGATGATGTGGAAGTGCAAAGTGACAGTAGCAGAGATATATCCTTTTTTGTGTTTTCCTATACCAGTATTTGCTTAAATATGAGTTTTCAAGGCTGCAACACCCTACACCCTTGTTTGTAACCTTGACAACTCTGTACACTTTTCGTGTTTACAGCAGCGGCTCACAAGGGCCGGTTCTTCTGCTGTTACATGGTGGTGGGCACTCTGCTCTCTCATGGGCCGTGTTCACAGTGAGTTTCTCTCTTTTCTCCATAAAGATGTGAAGGGGTTCTTTGCTTATCTGTCTGGGTAGAAATAATTGTTAGATTTCTGGGAGAGCTAACTAAATGATAGGCTCCTAACCCGTGTCAAGTGGAAGTACAGACTTGTATACTGCAGCCAGTGAAACATGCTGCCGTCAAAACCAGTGACTTGTTATTTTGGGACGGACAGTGTGGACCCACTGTAAAATCTGTCGGTGTAAGCACTGTCTTCATGGCTGTGTTATTAGCCTACACTGCATATGACTGCTTGTGTCTGTGGATATGTATTTATTTTCTCCAGTCTATAAATACTTTATTTATCTTGTATTATATTAGAATTCCTTGTTTGTTTGTTTGTTTGTCTTGGCATAACACACACTTCTCTTTGCTCTTCACCTCTAGTCTGTAATCTGTGCTCGGATCAGCTGCAGAGTGGTGGCCATGGACCTCAGGGGACATGGTGAGGAAGCCACTCTTCTGGTCACCCTAACTTTCCCTTTTTTGGTGCACTTGTCATCTAATGACGTTTTTGGTAGTATAACCTGGTAGTATAAGTGTACTGTCCTAATTTTAAATGGGACAGGAGTAAACTATGTTCAGACAATATCCAATCACAGCGTTGTATGCTCCCCATTCTGAATTTTGATGGCTGATGATAGTTTTGCACTAGCCTAAGATTTAGTAAACAGGAGAGTAGGGAAATATGTGCTTGTGTGACATTAACTGTAGGGATTATGTGCAGAGAACTATTAAATATGTGAATAGTAACTCTTTACTGTTCTGAGGCTGTGGGGGACCCTTCAGTGTTAATAATAGATTAGATTATTAACATAATAGATTAATAGAAATCCATGGTATACCTCATATACATATTTGTGGTTATTATAGAAAGATCTTGCTCATAAGTAGTCGTGCTTTATCCATGTGGACTGGAGAATGGATTTCTGAGATTTGTATGACTGTGTTCATTTGTAACAGGAGATTCAAAAGTAAAAAACCCTGAAGACCTTTCAGCAGAAGCCATGGCCAAGTAAGTCATGCAAGTTCATCTAGGTTCAGGATATTTAGATATTTATGGGAGAATGGGGTACATGGCAGGTGACAGATTCACCTTTAGTTTGAACAGTTAGCAAGAGGCGTTGGCATCGTATTTTCCTGGAGACAATGAATTCAACACCTGTTTTGTTTGCCATATGCTGTGGATGCTTCATGATGTGCAAATTAAACGCTTTTAAGAAAATGTAATTGCCACCAAAATAGCCTTGTTTACAATAAGCAAAACAAGAAGGGGGCAAGTCAGGCATATTGTATATTACTGAGGATCAGATAATGCACTTTGGAGGGATAAAATGCAAATATGTAACATATAGACAGAATTTGATTTCTTTCTTCCAGGGATGTTGGAAAGGTGGTTGAAGCATTATATGGAGAAAATGCTCCACCAATCATGATTATCGGCCACAGCATGGGCGGGGCAATAGCAGTCCATACAGCAGCAGCCAATCATGTGCCGTCTTTAATAGGCCTTTGTGTGATTGATGTAGTTGAAGGTAATTTCTGTGCTACAAAGGAGTATTAGAATTTTGTGAACTTTATTGTGTTTACATTTTTGTCTATAAGCTTTAGTGTCACCTCCACTGCTATCCACACATATATTTCTGTCACTGTCTCTATTTATTTCTGGGATTCTGGTCTTATTTCTTTACTTATTAATAATTCATTTCATCATTACATTCACTTGTCGTCCTGTTGTCTAGCCGTCTTGTTGTCTATGTTCACTGTCTGCAGGAGCACATGCAAGCAAGCATTTTATTGTACACGGTACTCCTACTTGTACACATGACAATAAATGAATTTAATCGAATTGAATAGTCAAATATTCTGCTATTCTGTGCATTTGGGACTCATTGCTGCTCTTGGCACTTCCTGTTACCTTGAAAGGTGGAGACAGTAGTAATCATTGCTTTTATGATGCAACATACTTTACAGGCACAGCTATGGATGCCTTGAACAGCATGCAGACTTTTTTGAGAAGTCGACCAAAAACCTTCAAGTCACTAGAGAATGCTATTGAGTGGAGGTGAGGTTGGGAAGCTGGTTGTTCAGTTAAAACCATGCTTTTTTGTTGATCTCTTTCAAACTTATTTTAAATGTTTCTACTAAAGTTTATCTCTTATTTTTAATAAGTATGTCTTTTTTTTTGTCTTTCCTTTCCGACAGTGTGAAAAGCGGGCAGATCCGAAACATAGAATCTGCACGTGTCTCCATGGTGGGACAAGTCAAGAGGTAAGTCATAATGGCCAGGAGAGCCAAGTTCTGGGGTACAAACCTCTGCGTGCCCATTTTCACTGAGAACTATGACTTTTTTTCAGATGCGAGGAGCCTGTTTCCAGTCCTGGGGTATCAAAGTGCATAGTTGAAGGAATTATTGAGGAAGATGAGGAGGATGAAGATGGAGGCGAATCTGATCACAAAAGAAAGAAGGAGGATGACCACGAGGTAATACTTCCACTATTAATTTCCAGTACTCACAAATACCATAGTAAAAGAGCAAGCCCATTAGCTTCATTTTCTCTTCTCATTGTAATTTACAGACGCTCCTCTACTTACGAACTTTCAATTTACGAACTTTCAGGCATACGAACGAAGAGGACTGTAAGTCCAAATTGTGTTCATTGGGCTCCCATTTCCTATCCGCAACAATATTTTGTTTTCTGCGCCCCAATTCCACCTAGTACGATTTCTGGCCGCCACTCCCACCGTTCAGCAGCGTAACGTGCGTACTCCCAACATCCTAGTTCTTTGTACTTGCATATACCCTTAAAATGATATCGAATAATGACTTGCGAACATTTCAAGTTGCGAACGGCTGTTCGGAACATATCTCGTTCGGAAGTAGAGGAGCGTCTGTACTTTATGTACAGTACCAGTCCAAATATTTGGACACACCTACCAATAGAAAGGTTTATTTGTACTATTCTCTATTTTTAAGAATAATTATAAAGACATCACAACTATGAAATAACATTGATGGAGTTATGCACTGACCAAAAAAATTTGTTGGGGGGGGGCAGCTCTGTGGGTTGGGACTCAGAATCCTGTGGGTCGCGGGTCAAATCCTGTGGTCGTCAGAGTAATCTCACCATTGGGCCCTTGAGCAAGACCCTTAACCTCAGTTGCTCCAGGAACTGCTGACCTTAATTTCTGCAGTTCCATGTGATGGCCTCCTAGGATGCTATTAGTCTTTAAGGAGATCCCACATCTGTTCTCACTCATTGGCCACTTTTTCTAACTCCCCCCTCATTTCTGCTGAGTTTAGGTCAGGTGACCAGGTCATGTGACACATTATCACTCTCCTTTCTAGGCAGCTTGGCGTGTCCAAACTTAACTGGTACTGTACACATACAGCATTTATGATCTGTGCTGTGCACAGGTGAAGAAGGAGTGCTTGTTCACCTGGAGGATTGAGCTCTCTAAGACTGAGAAGTTCTGGGACGGCTGGTTCAGAGGTCTCTCAGCCCTCTTCCTCAGCTGCTCCATTCCCAAACTGCTTCTTCTGGCAGGTAAGACCTCTGTGTAGTACGAACATCCGGAGCTATCAAAAGTCACAAGCCTCATTCCTGTAATACGAATATAATATTAATTCCTGGGAAGGCTGATTGTTACACTGTCAATAATGTGTGTGGGAGAGAGAAAGGTACTACTGTTTGAACAGAGTGTATGCTGTCTCATTCTTTCAAATCAATAAATTCAGATCCTGTTTTGAAGGTTCATCTAGCATCCCTTGGTTCTGAGTGCTAAGAAAGTGTGCCTTGGAGCTGGCTGAGGTTTTCACCAACATCTTTAATACATCTCTGTCACTGTGCTCTGTTCCTGCTTGTTTAAAAATCTCTATAATAGTAGCATTACCAAAACAGACCATAATAACAAACCTCAATGACTACAGGCCAGTGGCATTAACACCTATTATTATGGAGTGTCTGGAAAGACTGGTGCTGAAACATATACAGGCTGCTCTCCCACCAACACTGGACCCCCATCCATATGTATACCGAACCAATAGATCAACAGACGGCACCATCCCCACCGCTCTTCGTACCCTTCTGGTCCACCTGGAACAACCAGGAACATATGCAAGGTTGTTATTTGTGGACTCATATAACACTATCCTTCCAAACAGACTGTTTGACAAAATGTCCGACATGCATCCACCATAAAACCTGCTTTTGGATACAGGATTTTCTGTAGATGGGCCCCTATCACTCTTCTTCCTTGTCTCTCAGTATAGGAGCTCCACAAGGCTGTGTCCATTCTTGTACTTCCTGTACACATACCATTGCAATCCAACCCACAATACTAATTTCATCATGAAATTCGCGGATGACACGACTATGGTGGGCCGGATCAGGAGTGGAGATGAGAGAACATACAGGGAGGATGTTCATAGATTGGCAGACTGGTGTACAGCTAACAACCTGATTTTAAATACCAAGAAAACGAAGGAACTCATCATTGATTTTAGGCGGAAAATGGTGGATCACCAGCCTCTGGTGATAAATGGGGAAGTTGTGGAGAAGGTGTCAACATTCAAGTTCCTGGGAACATACATATCGGAGGACCTCACGTGGACAAATAACACATGTTGCTTGATCAGGAAGGTGCAGCAAAGACTGTACTTCCTGAGAGTTCTCAGGAAATTCAACCTGCCACAACATCTGCTGGTGTCTTTCTATCACTGCTCCATCGAGAGTGTCCTGCTCCATCGAGAGTCTCCTGCTCCATCGAGAGTGTCCTGACCTATGGTATCTTGGTGTGCTACAGCAGTAGCTCTGCAGCTGACAAAAATGCCCTGCAGAGAGTAATCGAAACTGCAGAGAAAATAACCAAAATATACCTGCCTACCCTGGAAAGTATCTTCACCTCCCGTTGCCTTCGCAAAACAACAAATATCATAAAGGTCTCACCCTGCTCATAATCTCTTCCAACTTTTGCCTTCAGGCAGATGATACAGGATAATAAAAACACCACAAGACTCTTGAACAGTTTTTATACAGAGGCCATTATCACCCTGAATGATGCTATTGATCCATTCATTCGATTGGGCTGGGATTCAAAGTTATGGCTCCTGGCAATATTTAGCACAATTACATGATTAATTTAATGAGTCCAATCCAATAATTCAGGAATTGAAGTGTAACTAAAGGGGAGAGGGAGGGCTGCCATCCCTACTGAGACTGCTGACCCCACGACAAAACCTTGGATAAGTAACGGAGCTTGAATGAATGAATGAATGATTGAATAAGTAATTTTAAACTTCCATTTTGGATTTAGTTTGTACAATACATTTTAATGTGGCAGGTAGGCAAACATTTCAAACAATATGATAAACTAGTACAGCAGTACAGTGGCTCGGTGCAGAGCCCTATTGTCTCACAGTAGGATTAGAGGTGCCACCTATGGCTCTGTATGTGCAGTTTACACTCACGTATTGCATGGAGTACGATTATATGTGTAGGTTTATGTGACTGCTATCCCATGCAGGCTGTACGATTATATATGTAAGTTTATGTGACTGCTGTCCCATGCAGGCTGTACGATTATATATGTAAGTTTATGTGACTGCTGTCCCATGCAGGCTGTATGATTATATATGCAAGTTTATGTGACTGCTGTCCCATGCAGGCTGTACGATAATATATGTAAGTTTATGTGACTGCTATCCCATGCAGGCTGTACGATAATATATGTAAGTTTATGTGACTGCTATCCCATGCAGGCTGTA
>JABFEB020000036.1:16089016-16100104 GCA_019775895.2 Stomatorhinus ivindoensis | reverse complement strand
GAGAAAAAACGTGATCTGTCTGGCAGGGAGATCAGAGGGAGAAAAAACGTGATCTGTCTGGCAGGGAGATCAGAGGGGGGAAAAACGTGATCTATCTGGCAGGGAGATCAGAGGGAGAAAAAACGTGATCTGTCTGGCAGGGAGATCAGAGGGGGGAAAAACGTGATCTGTCTGGCAGGGAGATCAGAGGGGGGAAAAACGTGATCTGTCTGGCTGGGAGATCAGAGGGAGGAAAAACGTGCACGATGGGGGTCTCCAAGGACCAGGCCAGGAAACACTACTGTACAGCGCTTTCTACAAACTGTAACTTTCATAGATACCGTTTCTGATTCTGAAGCATTTCTAAAATATTTTTGTTTGCATAGCATTTCATTTATCAGTGTCTTAAAACATAAAATAATAGCTTCCCTCAGTCTCAGAGATTGGATGGAAATTTGGACAAAACCAATTCGATATCGAAGGACCCAGTAGTCCTTGTTGCCTTTCTAGACCTCAGCTTTATATATAGCAGTTGCTTTGGCTATAAGATGCTCTTCCTATACCGATTTTAGGTTTTCAGTGACCTTGTTCAATATCTGATGACAGTATTATTATTTGTCTGGCGGTGGGGGTTCTGTGTATTGAGCTCAAGTTGATGCTGTACATCAGACATACATCTGCATACACCAGGCTGCTCAGTCAGCTGTTCATGCCTCTGCAGGTAGCAGAGGCCCTGGCAACTTTCATGGTCCGTCACAAGTTTACAGAGGCCAAAGAGGGATTCCAGTGGTAAGGCATGTCTTTACTTTTCTCAGCTGTTGTACATTTTTAGAAATTAGTCATAAGATAGTATTTGTAGTAAGACCAGGAAAAAAGAAAAACGATTCTATTCAGTTTATTTTATTTAATAGAAAGACCATTGTGACATTATAAAGACACATTTTATCCTTTGTTGTTGCAGCGTGTTGCCAGGTTGCTAATAGTTCCTGAACCAAGTAACTGATGCCACTGTGACATCCCCATGCCTTGGCTCAATCTAGCCAGTGCAGCACAGCCTTAGATTTGGAGAAGATTTCCATCATCCCATGCTCATCACTGGATGGAAAGACAACCAGTACCATGCAGATATTTCAGCTACAAATGTTCAGAGCTCTTAAATGGGGAGAAATAATTTATAAAGTCATTGCTGTTATTTTAATATGATTATTGTTATTGTTCTGACAATGAATTAGACCCTATAGTGCCATATCCTTACTCTGGTTTTTGCCTTTGTATGAATGCAGGGATTACTTTGCTTATTCCTCATCTTCTCTATTTTCCGCTTTGCAGTATCTTGTCATTTTTTGTTCTGTTTTTGCGTTCTGTTCTAGTTGGTGAGTCTTTATGCATTTTTCATAGTTGGTTTTTAAGAAGAATAAGACAAAATACTGTATAAAATTATAAATAAAAGTTAACTCATTTGGAGCCACCCCTGAATTTTCAGGATCTGGAAGTCTTTCCCATGAAACATATTTCAGATGGCGGGAGCCTTCAGTGCAGTATTTTCACCTAAAGAGAGCATCAGACATCTGTAAAATTTGTGTTTGTATAATTTTAGTGTGACATCCGTTTTAATAAAGTGGAAACTCTAGAATTCCTTTCTGAGTTGTATAGCAAAAGAAAGCACCAAAACAGTATTGTTATCTTTTGTAAAGACTTGTTGTATCAAACATTGTCCATTTATGTTGAAGTAGCGGAAAACAGAAAAAGTCAAATGAAAAACTACCTAGTTGCGCTTAAACATCGTGTGCAAAGACCAACTTATCGATATGATAATGGTATGGTAGCTAATTTATACCTTTGTTGAGTGAACCAAGAAATTGCAAATGTTAAAATAAACTGCCATATGGTCTGTTTTTTACTTTTGATCAACAAACCACATGTAGCAATGGTTGTTAAGGGGAGTGATTCTCATTACTAATACCTTCTAAAGTGTTATAGTTCTAAGCAATAAACTCATACTGAAAGCAAAATCTTAAAAGGGACATTTAGGCTTCAGTTTATGTAGCATTTCATCCAAAATTGCAGGTTCTATTTTCATATTTAAATAAAAACTTTCTTAAATATCCAGCTCTTCATAAGTAAATGGGCAAGTTATATAAAGACTGATGAATTTAGTTGGCGTCAGCTATGTGGCTAAACAGAACATTTCCAGCTGTTCCACTTTCTTATACTCTTTCCTCTAAAACACAAATACAGTGAATTTACCATGACAATGACTATTCATTAGTAGACTAAGGGTGAATTTATATCACAGTTTGTGGTATCATTTTGCTGAAGTGTGAGTGAATTAAACTGACATAATCTCAGCGAGATACATTACTATATTGATTTGAAGTTCATTTGAAGAGCATATTGTATCCCTATTTAAAATAAATCTTAAAGGTATTGTTAATATGTAAACAAAATTCCTATTCAACTTTGATTCGGCCTCTGGCAGTGAGCCCTCATGACAGAAAAAATGACCATAAAGCAGAAAGTTATTTTGCTTTAAGCAAAAAATGTAGAATTCAAATAACAAATTTGTAATTTACAGCAAATCTTTCAGGAAATAAGAAGGGCATTTTCTAAAAATGGTAAAATGAATGAAAAAGGATATCTCCCTGGTAGCCCAGGGGCAGACTCCAGGGAATGTGTCTGTGTCTGGGTCCGGGAGTCCAGTCACAGACCTTTCTGAGTCTCTCCAAGCAGCACACTCTCCCCCTCAGACCTCATGCTGTCACTGGTCCAGCTGCAGGCAGCATAAAGCAGGCCGTGCAGGACCCTACATAGAGGAGCCTGCATATCTGGGGCAGGAAGGCTGCTTTTGCTGAGTAATGCTGCTCTGGTAGGTCACTCAAGCTGATATCTATATATGTAACAAATATGCGTTTTGACAAGTGAACAAATGGATCCCCTGTCTCTGCATCAAGGTCACTGTCAAGCAGCACAGTATGGAATGTTCTCCTACACAGTGTAGGGAAAAAGGATGGCAATTTTCACTTTTGTGAAAAAGCAGTAAGAACAGGGCCCCCACCCTGAGCTTCTCTTAGCAATTTTTAGATCCTTATCATTACTCAAAGTCACAAAACAAAAGTGTCATGTTTGCTATGCAAGTGTATTCAAAGCAAAAAACAAAACTGGAACTCAGGAGACATCGATACAAAACTGACAGAGAAACCAGCCCAGCATATGACAGGGGGAGGTGCTTGTTGGTGATTGAAAACAGGCACTTGACAAATTTGCTGGGGGGGGGGGGGGGTACCCTCCGATAAAATACGAAAAGGGTCACTCAGATTCTCAGTTGTTCATGCTGATTCGCCTGCCCAGTCTGCCCCATACCACCACCCCACCCCACACGTGCATGATTTTAACTTTATCTTGGTAAATACGTACCAGCTTCTAAAGCAAGACAAACTGTTATGGATCATTCCATCTCAATTCATCAGATTTAACAGAAACTTCACGTCTGACCCCCTCAGGTTGGCCTAAAAAATCCAGAGAGAAGACACACTTCCCAAAAGAAAAAGTACAAAATTTGTTAGTTTTCTCAGTTTTTCCTTTTTTATGGGATGGTGCTGTGGGTGTCTAAGACCTTTTTCTAGCATTGTGGACTGAGGGGCCATTTTAAAAAGGGCAGTATGAGTGCTAGTAATAGTTTATTTATCTAAAGACTTTAATAAAAAAAAAAAACTGAATGTGTGTCTCCATTTCTTCCACAACCTGCCTCTCCCACTAATTCATAATGCTGTAATGTACTACTTTGTACCACAATGATGAAGGGATTAAATCCCTTGAAGTATATCTATTCATCAAGGGTGTAACATTTGTTCTGTTCTAAGTTTAATTAAAAATTAAAAAGGTTCATTTAACTCTACCATAGGAACATGCCATACATGAAGGCTAGTGCACCCCATAGCATTCTGCCCCTGAACTTGCATACTGGGCAAGGTTCTGACAAACAGGTAACGATAATGCAGCACACATAAGTTTTCATTTTATTGCGTTTCTTTGTAAAACAGAGGAAAACACACAAAAAAACATTTAAACAGATACATTGAAGTTCCAACCAATTCCCATGATAATTAAACCATGTGGCTAATTAGCATAAATGAAGCATTGATCAGAACACAGCAGGCGTGACCAGTTTTATCCACAAAGGGCTGGTGTGTATTCAGGTTTTTGGAATAATTTTTAGGCCAGCTGTTCAAACCCAGGTATGAGGACTCTTCAGCCAATCAGTCCTCTAGTTAGCAATCTAATTAGGGAGCTGCAGTGAACACCAGCACACACAAGGGCCAGTCTTGTCTGGCGATTACCACTGCGCCATTGTACATGTTTTAAATTAAAGATATGGCAGAGTGCAGCTTTTTTTCCTCTCTGGCAGCATGTTGCCAGTCCATTACAGGAGACACAGAAGTGCGCACTATAGACAGTATAGATGGGCAATTAGTAGGCTAGCATGTCTTCAGGCTAGAGGAAGAAACCTGCTCAGCATGGGCAGGACATACAAAGTGCAGAGCAGAGCAGAGCAGTGGTAGGATTCAGCTGCCCTTCTCTAGTAGTGTCAGGCACCAGTGCCACTAACTGAGCCTCCATACTGCTCCTTGAGGTTAAGTCACTTTAAAAATATTGGGAGATCCTTCATTTAGCAAGCCTGCATGTAAGTATAAGGTTGTATTGGAAAGGAGTCCAGATAAGGGGAACCAGTGCATTTTGGATTTTTTTCTTAAACAAACTGTTAGAAAAAGTTGACGTTGATATATTGCTCATATTTCAGCAACAAAGAACTTGCAATCACCATTTCTGCTTTTTTAGAGAGGAGGACAGATCAGACATATCTCAACCCTCAAGAGGCTTTTCCTGGTATTTTCAGCTTAATATGGGGAAAAAGCAATAGTTTTTTTGGGTTGCAGAGTAAAGTCTATCTCTTCTGTGTCTTCTGAAGATAAATAAACTAAACTCCCTAGAGTACAATTAAATGCATATACATAACAGACATTAATTATTAAACTTACTCCCTGAGTAGAGAAATATTACAGTGGAGTGTTTGAGATTTTCTTATAAGAGCTCTTTGTTTCCATTACAGTAAATAAACAATGGAAGGCATTAACCTGCATTTTGCAGCTCACCATTGCTCTTAGTTAAACATTAAGATTTGTTTTTTAATTAACAAGAAAGGCACATGCATTTTGAAAAAAATGGCAAGATTTTAATGTATATTTTTCCGTGTTAGTGAAAATGTATTATGAAATATTTTTTATTATTTATTTATAGTTTTGCATGTAAAACCACAGATTTTTCTTTATCATATTTATTATTCAATCTCATGCTTTATGAATAATAATACATAACATTCTGTGCCAGCACTATAAGGAAAATCCAAAGTAGCTATTTTATGTCCTACAGAACATACTGCTCACCGTATTTTTCAGTAACTGGTCATATTTATACAATTTTACTTATACTTACAGGGCAGCAAATGACCAAGAAGCTATTTTCATAGAATATGTACCAACTTTTGAAAATTTAGAGATGTTTTTTGTTCTCTAAATTCCTCACATAGAAATAATATTGCCAGAATTAATGTTTTAATAACATGTGGTATGAGTTTATCATTGCATATATGTAAACATAAGGAGTGGCAAGGTGGCTTAGTTGCCACTTAAACCATTATGTATTTATGTACTTACATGAAGCTGGGGTGTGTGGCACAACAACATATATATAAAAAAACCCTGAATGGGTTAAGCGGTTACAGAAAATGGGATGCATGCATATGAGATCAATGCCCAGCGATGGGTTGGTGCCCTATATTGGGTTGTTCCCTGCCTTGCACCATTAGCTTCCAGGGTAAGCTTTAAAACATTAGCAGAAATATAGACATAGAATTTGACTTGATCCTGACTGTTTTCTCAATTGTACTGTACTTTGAATAAAAGTTAAATAAGTAAACATATCGGTTATGTACACGTATTTGCATTAGATTTGGAGGTCCCCTGATCAAGAACTGGGTAGATATTTTTATTCATCCCAAAAAATAAATTGTATTTTAAAGCCAGGAAAAACTTTGTATCTCTTAGTCCGTAAATAAGAGAGCTCAGGCAACGCGGCAAGATCAAAAACAAGACAAAGTTGCAGTATCTGACATTCACAAATAGTGTTATATCAAATTTCATGACAGCTGATTCAATAAATGGACACCAGAACTGGACGAAACAAAGAACCAGCTGGAAGGCATGAAGAATGACAGTTCTGAGACATTTAGAGGCAGACTTCTTGCTGTCAGCTGAGGCCAGTTTAGCGGCGACCACTATTTTGATGTAGGTAAAAGTAGTAATGGCAGACAATATCAGAAAATACAGCTGAGATATTCCTGTTCTTAGGAGGCTGTGCCAACTGCTTAAGTTCATGATATCGAAATTGCAGACGACTGAGGAGTACCAGAAGCTGAATGGGGCCTCAGACAGTAATGCGAATAATTCAGTCAATGAAGGTATGAAGCTGAACAGCCACACTAACAGAAGACCTATCAGCCTGGTTTTAGGGTTGGAGATGTCAGCATGTCTTAGAGGCAGGCAGATGGCCACATACCGCTCCAGGCACATGACTACTAGGGTCAGGGGTGTGCCGTAAGTGAACCCATCCATGAACACACAAAGTATAACACACAGAATGCTGGTAAGTGGATACTGGAAATAAGCACCAAGAACAGCCAAGTCTGTCATCAGCATCAGAGTGGAGTCCAGGAACATCATCTGTGCAAACAAAATGTACCGTGTGTCAGTTCGAAACACCTCCTGTCTGATGAAGGTAAAGATCATGAGAGAGTTGACCGAAAGTAAAATTCCTATCAGCCCCTGCACTACCACCATCTTATTATTTAATGATGAGTAAAAAATCAGTATAGAGCTGGAAATGCTCGTGTTTTCTGTGATGTTCATTTCCATTTTGTTTTTCCTAAAATAAAAAGAGGAAAGAATTATACATTTGAATAAGCATGCAAGCTCTTTTTGGATACACTTTCATTAAATACAGTAAAGTATTCAGATAATTGTAATGCAGATACAATTATTCTTATTGCACTTTATTGCATCTATTATACAAAAACAATATTTAATATTTATTAGTCAATATTCATAGTTTAATAACAAAGGTATTCTGCAATGTATTAATAAGAACAAGAAAATGAACATTTAAATTACTTTTATGACAAACCTCATCTGTATCCATGTTTTCACATGCTTTTAAAATATTAGGAAAAACTTGCGAATGAAGTATCCCTGTTAAAGAGTTTAAATGTTAATTTACCTTTTAAAGCATATGGCTATTGAATGCACAATATTCGTTGACAACATTGCATCTACCGTCCCTTTATATGTTGTAGCTGAACATGTAGTTCAATTGTATCATCTTGAGATTTTTGAGCCATGGGAGCAGTTGCATCACGGTTGTCTTGCATAACAGAAACCCAAAATGAACTTGGTGTCTGTGGGTTTCGGTGCTGATGCAAGTTCTGATGAAAGTTCTAGATGATGTTTTCAAATAAATACCACTTATTTTGTATTGGGTGCAGTAAAGGTTAATGTATAGATGCCATTTTGTCTAACTAGATATTCTACCCAGAATCAAATTACCCATTATTACCCAAATAAAACAGTTACAGTATATGTGTCTACATGATTCTATATGGATGAATAATTAGTCAGAAAAGGTTAACCTACAGTTTGTCTATAGTTATCTAGCTAATGCTAGAAAGTATGTTGCCTGGGGACCAGCTGTACTCCTGTCATATAAAAAGCTGAAGTTGCATCTAATCCATTTTCTGTAACTGGTTGTCAAAGTGAAATATTACTCATTTGAGTAATGCAAGTTTCTATCCTTATTAGATTTCCTGCTGGAAGAAAGAGTCATAGGGCAGTGGTACAGCATATCACCTATCTGTCATTACAAAATGAGAAATTCATACCCAATTCCATGCTAAAAATATTTCCCTTATTCTGTAATTCCTGAAGTAAGATGTTACATGCAATCATGAAATACTTAAACATGACTCCAAGATTTAAGCTGGTATGAAGGGTGTTTTGTGACAATATTAAATAAATAAATATGTCATTAAAAATAATATTTAAACTAGAATTTTAATTGTTATTTTAACTGATATTTAAATTATCCGTCGACGTCGCCCATCAGAGTTAGTGGGAGGGCTCTAAATACAATGAACTTCTGATTCACGAAACAGCAAAGTGTCATGATCTGCGACCATCTGCCCAGTCCTGTTCACATTTGGCTTGCAGAGGTCACTGCCAGCCATCCTGTGCTCCGCTCTGCTTCACCCACAGCTTATTAGTTATGGTCTTCACCTCTTACTCATTGGTTTCATTATCCAGCTGTATATATATGTGTCTACCCTCGCCTGATTCCCCAGCTTGGTCATTGCTATCCACCACCAGTAAAGTCTGTTCATGTGTATTGACAGCTTAGCCCTTTTGAGGAAAAGCAAAGGCAATAAAGAAAAACAGTTATTTTCATTTTCTTTTATGGATTTATTCTCTTTTATGGCACTCCTATGACTCTATATCCAGGCAGACCCAAAAGTGCTGGAAATGTAGTAGGAAATATAAACGAAGATGAAGGCTAGAAATAGCAAGTAAAAGTAAATATTATTTATAAAACACATGATATGCACAGTGGATGCTGTACAGAGTGAAATTGTAAAATGCGATCACAAGAACAATTAAATACCAACAAAAATCAATAACAGCCAGAGAGACAGCAAGGACCAATCACAGATTTACAAGCAATAAAACAAAACAATTAGAGGGCTGAGAAGGTCTAACCCTGTCCTTCGCGTCTCCCTCCTGTTTGGCCAGCAGGTGTTAGCAGGTGTTAGCAGGTGTTGCTGGCCATCCTGTCTCCCTCCTTGTCTCTTGACCTATCAGCCCCAGTGTGCCTAAGCTGTTTTCCCTGTTCCCTGGGCTGCTGCGTAGCTCAGTGGGTTGAGTGTGCAGCTTAAGGACTGTTACTCCTCTGGCCAGAGAGCAGCCTCATCTGTTATTTGGTCTTCTTCGGCTCTGTTTCCATGGTGTTAATTTTTTCATTTGTTTCCCTGTCTTAGGTTTGTCATGTGTCCAGTGGCCTGTTCTACGAAGCGGGGTTTCCAGCTTATCGGGGTGACATGTCGGATTTAAGGTGCCACAGTTTAAATGGACTTCATATTAGTTCACTTACATTTTACCCAGACTACCTTAAATCCGGCAAGTAACCCTGATAAGCCAGTAACCCCGCTTCGTAGTACAGGCCACTGCTCTCTTCCAGTCCTGTTTGTGTTTTTGTTCCTTGTTATCAGTGAATGTTCCTTGTGAACCAGCTGCAAACCGCCTCAGTGCAGGTCACACCCTGATGAAGCCAAGAGGTCCACATCATCTGGAAAAAGCAAAGACACAATCCTGAGGTCACCAAACTGGATCCACTCCACCCTTTTGCTGTGCCTAGAAATTCTGTTCATAAATGTTATCAGAATTGGTGACAAAGGGCAGCCCTGGTGGAGTCCAACACCCACCAGGAACAAACCTGTCTTACTACTGGCAATGCAAACCAAACTCTCAAACGGGAGCTGATCACCCGTAACAGAGCCCAAGCCGTGCATTGAGATGCGTCCGACTATATCTAGTCAGTATCTCTGTACCTCCTGCACCAGCTCAGGCTTCTTTCCTGCCAGAGAGGTTACTGCGGCTTCTTTAGTTACATTTGAAATAATCTTGCAATGCAATAAAAACTGTATGGATTCAATAGGATTAGTCATGGCATTTTTAGTGGAATCCCTTCCACCCACCCTCATGACAAATGCTGTTCATGTCAAATAACAGCTTATTTTCCCATGAATTTATTTTGTGATCTTGTGAAAGACAACTTTGGCTATGTTGCGATCACGAGAAAAGTAAGTTGTGACCTTGACATAAGACAGAAAAACGTTATGATGGATGTCCTTTATGGACTTCTGTGCAATGCAGAGTTGCAGTGAAAATATACAGGTAAAGCAGTTTATGTATGTGAATGGGGAATGTTAAAAATTTCATGCTTTGAGTTTTCTTTAAGTTCTTTAAATGGAAAGCAAAGTTGTCTCTTTTTTGCTGATCTGAAAAATGATCCAATCTGTGACCCACATACCTGTGATATGAGCTGAAGTTTTGTGATTGGCTGTACCTAGCAAGCTATCCAGTGAACAGACTTCCTACATTGTACAGCTGATGGTAGCACATCATGGATTTCCACTGCAGCTGTGGTTGGAATACTTCCCACAAATCCAGGTAAAACAAAGCAGTAGCCATGTTTACCCAAACTGGACAAATATGTGGAATGGAGGACTCTATCTCGACGATGTAATGCAAAACATAAAGTGCATCTAATCAGTGCCAAAAGTGCTATCATGATGTCAGAAGTGGAAAACAGAAGCTTGCTGCTCAGCCCGGTATGTTTAAATATACATTTTTGTCAATTGTTCAAATAGCCTATTATTAATACATAGTTCTGATAATGAACTTGAATGATTTTTAATGATATGATTTATTCTTTATTCATATTAGTACACTTCGAGCGTGTACCTGTGTCTGTATTGAACGCCATGCACCTGCACGTTTCTAAAACGCTCCTATTAAATATGATTTAATAATATCCCGCTGACTTTTTTGCTGCCTTAAAAACGTGATGTGCCAGTAATGCGCTCAGTCACACCTTATCTAAAAAACACCACTCCAGCAAGCAGGAAATGAGCGCAAAATCATTTACTTTGAGAACATGTGTCCTTGATGGCTGGATGATCCAGCAGTGCAAAATAGGGCCACGTCTGTTACTCTGCTGCTTTCCGGCAGTGCAAAATAGGGCCACGTCTGTTACTCTGCTGCTTTCCAGTAGTGCAAAATAGGGCCACGTCTGTTACTCTGCTGCTTTTCGGCAGTGCAAAATAGGGCCACGTCTGTTACTCTGCTGCTTTCCGGCAGTGCAAAATAGGGCTACGTCTGTTACTCTGCTGCTTTTCGGCAGTGCAAAATAGGGCCACGTCTGTTACTCTGCTGCTTTCCGGCAAAATAG
>JABFEB020000036.1:16053208-16066054 GCA_019775895.2 Stomatorhinus ivindoensis | reverse complement strand
AGGGGTCCCACTCGAGCTCCTCCTCCAATGAGGAGGAGGCGAGGATGCCATCAGGGACCCTCTCGGGGCTTGAGTCCTGGGCTGGTGACGGTCAGGGGGGTCTCTGTGGCAGGAGTCACGGGGCCAACAGTCAGGGGGGTCTCTGGGGCAGGAGTCAGGGGCAACAGTCAAGGGGGGCTCGGGGGCAGGAGTCTCTGGTACGGCCACTGGGGCCAGGGCAGGAGTCTCTGGGGCCGGAGTCTCTGGGGCCACTGGGGCCGGGGCAGGAGTCACTGGGGCCGGGGCAGCGGGCGTGGCTGCTGGAGAGGCGGGCGTGGTTGCCAGAGAGGCGGCCGGGGCGGCAGTGGGCGATGGCACCGTCGAGCGGGGAGGCACGGCTTCACCCTTTCGCATAGGGGGCGTCGACTCGACGTGTAGGTGGGTGTGGTAGCGGGCGTCGGCTCTGCAGGCGAGGAAGCGGGTAACGCCTCCGTCGAGCAGGGAGGCGCAACCCCACCCCTGCGCCAGGAGGGCAGCTCGCCAGGAGCGTCGGTTGGACGTGGGCTGGACAGGCATGCTGGGGGGCGTTGGCTCGGCGATCGCGGAAGCCGGCGATGCGGGCGTCGGCTCGTCAGCGCCGCAGGCAGGTGACTCAGCTGGTGAGCGGGGAGGTATTCCCTCACCCTCCTGCCTGGCGGGTGCTGGGTCTGGACTGCGGGGGGGCGTTGGCTCGGCAGGCGTGCGGACAGGTGAGCGGGGAGGCACTTCCTCACCCTTTCGCCTCTTCTTCTTCTTCCGGGCAGCTTTCGTCTCCGGAGGTAAAGCTGCCTCCTGGAGCAGGGACTCTCCGTCTTCCGGGTCCTCCTGGGAGTGGAGATCAGCCAGCCTGGCGGCGATTATGAACTCGGTCTCCGGGTCATATTCTGGCCACTCCAGGGGACCGAAATAGGCGCGCCCGACCGGGAGGGAGAACGCTGCCTCTTGTTCTTCCCGTTCTCCAGTGCGTCACTCTGCTCTCGCAGCATGGAGACGCGCTGGACAAGCGCCTAAAGGTTGTCCCTCACCTTCTTCAGCGGGCAGCCTTCGCCGGGGGGAGGGTTCTGCGTCAGAAGATCCGCGCTGTCGCAAATAAGTCTTTTCGCTTACGGGTCCATCTGTACCTCCGGAACTTTTCCCCAATGTAGCACTTTCCGGAGAAGACAGTGGCGGACCGCCTCGGTCTCTCACTGTGCTTCTTGTGGGAGATCAGTCGTTCTGTCATGCTTTGCGGAGGAAGCGGTGCCTGGGTGCTTGCGGCGCGAAGAAGGCATGACGCGAAGACAGTAAATTCAAGGGAATACGGGGTTTATTTCAGACAAACGGGGAAAACGCCACGTAACACCACAATGACTGATCTGATGACTAGTGCAGGGACACGGACTAAATACTGAACATTGACAAGACTGCAACCAAAAAACAGATGATCACAATTGACGACAGCTGGAATCCATTAGGGCAGAGACACGAGGTATCGAGGGGGCGTGGCACATGAGGCTTTAACGGGCAGGGTATGACAGTATGGAAGGTATGCTTCTTACAGGTATGCAACATTGCCAAACTGTGACGATTTCTTACGATTCAAGACACAAATAAATTGATACATGCATTTGTGTACAGAAGGTTAGACTAAAGTAATGTTGTGTTATCTGGGAGCACACACTGCTTTGTTGAAATAACATTTTATGTAAAATATTACATTTTGCACTAAAAACACCTGTATAATTGCAATTTACATGTTCTCTGTTCATTCTAAAATGGAAGAGGCAAAACTGTGATACTAAATTTAAAAAATGGATGGTTTCAGCCACCTAAGTTCTTAACCGGAGCTTTTGTGAAATGTTCCAGTTCAGAAGTAAAATAAGAGTATTGTGGCACTTCTCAGACCAAGGCATCACAGCTAAAGAAAAGACGAGGTAAGATGGTTTTATACAAAGCTGCTCTTTTATGTAGCAGCAGCAACACTCTGACAAATGTGGCAGGGAAACCAGGGGTGGTTACACAATAGATGGAAAAGCACACATGGTTGAAATAAAATAGTTCACATAAATTGTGACAGCAGGCAAGAATGGAGGAGGCAGACCCAGAAATGTGGGAGCAATCAGGTTTATTTTGGAAACCGGTTACTGACAAATCCAAGGGTGCAATCCAGAAGACTGGTCAGGTCACAGGCAGAGATTGGGTACTGGAAAGGTCAATCCTACACTGATGGATGAGACGAGATGATGGGAGGAGCTGTATAGGTGAGGTAGCAGGGCAGGACGGGGCAGGCATGACACAGAAAGCAGGATGAACCGGGACGACAAGAGACATGGGAAACGGTTCTCAATCTTCAGAAGATCAGCTACAGGTCTTCAGTCCTGCCCGTATGGGCGTTACAGTACCCCCCCCCCCATAGATGGCTGCCTCCTGGAGCCCTAGTAGGGTGATGCGGATGCCCCCGTGGCTGTGGAGCGAGCTTAGATGCATGGGCAGCGTGGAAGTCAGCCACCAGGCTGGGGTCCAGGATGTCTGTCGCAGGGACCCATGAGCATTCATTCAGACCAAACCCCTCTGAATTAACCAGGTATTGGAGGTGCCCACCTTGGCTGTGGGAGTCCAGAAGAGCTCAAACGTAGAACACTGTAGAGCTATCCTGAAACTGGCTTGGAGAAGGGGCCGCTACATTAGCAGGGGTGTGTTCTGTACCTCACTGGCTGCTGGAGGAAAGTATGGAATGGAGAGCTGATTTGGTACACCGTTGGCAGCAGTAAATGGAAAGAAGCAGGGCGTAGGCATTTGGCGATACTGAACGGCCCAGTAAAGTAGGCCGACAATTTACGGCATGCAGAGAACTTGAGGTTCCAGGTCGATAGCCAAATTCATTGTCCCACATGATAGGTTGGGGTGGTGCGGCGGTGTTTATCTGTTTGTAACTTCGTCCTCGAGGATTGAGCAGAGAGGGCAAGTTGTGTCCGACGCCACACCTCCAAGGCACCCTGGAACCACTCATTTGGGGCACATCAGTGGTGGTTGAATCCCTGAGGAAGTTCTGTGGGTGATACCCTAACACACACTGGAACGGGGATAAGTTGGTAACCGGGTTCACTTAGGTTTTTAAGGTATACTCAGCCCATACTAAGTTAGTAGGCCACTCTGCGGGTTTGTCTTTGCATAATGACCTCAAAGCCTTGGTTCTTTCGGCCAATCCATTGGACTGGGGGTGGTAGGCATAAGACAGACTTAGGGAGATGTTAAGTTTAGCACAGAAGGCACAAAACACCCATGACGAGAATACCTTATTATCGGAAAACCCAGGTGAGTAATACAACGGCCAGGTCCGTTGCAGTCGGAAGCTTAGGAAGAGCAAGAAGTCAACACATTTTGGAGAAACGGTCAATCACTGTAAGTATGACAGTTCCCTTTCAAGAGTGTGTGTCTATTCCTCTAAAGCTAGTTTGATTGCCAGAAGCTCTCAGTCCCCCACGTCATAGTTCCGTTTGGCAGGGGTGAGTTTTTTAGAGAATAGTACGCACAGGGGTGTCAGCAACCGGTTACCGGGTCTCTCTGTATGAGGATGCCTCCCACTCCAGTCTCAGATGCGTCCACCTCCACCTCAATAGGATCCTCAGGATGTGGTTGTCGAAGGATGGGTGCAGAGTAAAAGGCATCTTTAGGCTTCTGGAAGGCATGGTCTGTCTCTGGGGTTCACTGCATTTGGGTGTCATACCCTAAAAGCTGTACCTGTGCCTGGTGAATCTCACATTTCTCCCCTTTCACAAAGAGATGATAGCCGCGGAGCCTTTGGAGTACCTGGTGAACATGGTTAATGTGTTGGGAGATGGAAGGAGTATATCATCGATATACACAACCACAAATTGGTTAATCATCTTGCGGAAAATGGTTTACATAAATGACTGGAAAATCGAGGGACTATTAGCCATACCAAAAGGCATAACCCAGTACTCATATTGCCCAGTGTGAGTAATGAAATACGTTTTCCATTTGTCTCCGGATGCGTATCAGGTTATATGCACTACGGAGATCGAGCTTGGTGAAAATCTTAGCTTCTTGTAGTTATTCCAATGTAGAAGAGATCAGAGGTAATGGTTCTCTTTACAGTGATTGCTTTGAGAGCCCGATAATCAATACATGGTTGCAATCCCCCACCCTTCTTCACAAAGACGAAGCCAGCTATAGTAGGAGAGGTAGATGGATGGATAATACCTTGTTTAAGGGCTGTCTCTTTGACAAAGCGCTTCCTCGATGGCCAGATCACACTGCATGAGGAAGGCCTCAGAATCGTA
Source organism: Stomatorhinus ivindoensis (assembly GCA_019775895.2). Lineage (NCBI taxonomy): Eukaryota > Metazoa > Chordata > Actinopteri > Osteoglossiformes > Mormyridae > Stomatorhinus > Stomatorhinus ivindoensis. The sequence goes on along the minus strand of JABFEB020000036.1, from coordinate 16,061,753 downwards.
TTCCTCCGGCATGGCAACCAGAACTGAAGCGGAAGCTCGTGGTGGAGAATCAGGTATTTGCCATCAGGTAGTTTGACTCTCCAGGAGTTGAGAAACTAACGTAGTGAGCTGATACATTTGTTGTTGTAGGCGGTGGCTCTCCGCGGGGTCCATTTTACTACGGCAAAGTATTCTGTGACAGCAGGCGAGAATGAAGGAGGTGGACCTCGAAATGCGGAGCAATCCGGTTTATTTTGGAATCCAGGCACTGACAAATCCAAGGGGGCAATCTAGGAGAGTGGTTGGGTCAGCAGGGAAGTCAATACTACACTGATGGATGAGACAAGATGACGAGGGGACAGGAGGAGCAGGATAGGCAAAGTAGCAGGGCAGGATTGGGCAGGAAGGTGGGCCACAGAAGGCAGGACGAACTGGGAGGAAAAGAGACAGCGAAAACGCTTGGTATTACTCATTGCAACTATACTTTGCAATGCAAGATCGTCATTGCTGATCTTAAAAAGTGTGGCGATCAGCTGGTGATCCCCTGCAGGTGTTCAGTCCCGCTCATGTGGGCGTGATATAAATCAACACAGTAAAGCTGGTTTTATATTGTTAATTGGCTGGATATTTGGCTTTACCATCTTTATATTATGGAAAGAACATCGGTTGCCACCAGTCTCTTATAATACGGGACCTTGTCACACCTAAAATCACTAAACTGACATTTTCTGATTCACAAGAATATACAGATTCTACTACAACATTGTACCAGTAAACCAGCATTACAATTAAGTACAGCATTTTGCCAGGGACCATTTACAAAGTGCATTCATTATGAATAAGGGAACCAAGCATTGCTACTAGAGCACATCTGCTATGATATTCTAACAGTCAAATCTGTGAATTTCTTGAAAAAAGAAGACTTGACCTTTTAAAGTATAATTAATGAATTCCTAAAGTGATGCAATATAATATGTAAAAATATTCATCAGTATTTAATCCATTGTATGTTATAAATCCTTAAAAATCTACCATCTTCTCTTTTTTTTACATTTCAACCTGATATTCTAAAATTACAGGTGGGGGGGAAGTAACAATGACATTCCTTTTAGAGTACGCAAACCATTACAGGTGTGTTGACACCTATCACATCAAAATTCATAGTATAACACTAGAGTAATCAAACCACCTGAAATTTCTGAATGCTTCAATCACCAATGTGTAGCCAACCCCTATGTCTGTAAGCTCCAGAGCTCAAAAGTCTGCTAGAAACATTTATAATGTGTTTTTTTTTTACATTTTCTCAGCACCACTGAAAATAGGTTTTGAAAGGTGTATTTTGAAAGTTTATTTAAGCAAAAATAGAAAAATGCCATTCTAAATTGTCTCAGATTATTGGGTCTGAGTTTGTGCTGGATAAAAACATTTGCAGCACTTTGGGATAAATGTTTTTTAGATAGATGAAGTACTTTAATACATGAACGCATATCAGACTACCTCAAAAGTGCTTGAGAGACCTTAGACTCCAGAGGGTTAACGAGCCACACCTGGTGCTCATTTAGTTTTCCCTTTCATTCCTCCCCTGTGTTAATCAGGCACAGCTGCCTCCTGTTTCCTGCCTTGCTAGTCCTGTATTTAAGTGTCTCCCAGGTTTGTCTTCCTTATGTCTGTCATGGTGGTGGCTATGTGCCTCTTCCCTGGCTTCCTCATTTGCACTGTTTGGAACCCATTGCAGTCCTGTTTGTTTTCCACTTTTGTATTTATCATTTAAAAAGCTCCTCTGGTTTGGGACCTTGGGTGCTCCCACTTGCTTTATTTCCACCTATGATATGTTTTTAGTAGTAGTAGTATTTCCTACTTTCTGACTTTAAATGCATCGGTCTGGACTTCACTTCCCTTCATTACTGAACTACTGATTTTATGCCATGGACTCCATTGCTGCCTGCATTAGATTTGGACCCAATTGTCTCTACTTGCAGTTACAAGTTATTAAGGGTCCAAAGCATGTAGTGCTATGGAACCTTATTGATTTTCTTAGGAATAATATTTGTTTTCCTTAACTGAATGCCCAGCCTAAACCTAAATTTGGCAGCAAGATGCCTATTCCTATCCACTACTCGGCCCTGCTGACTCGTCCCAGTCAGTCAGTCAGATGGGGGTGCTGTAGCGCCAGAATTGTAGCTCAAAATTGGTATGATTGCAATTCCTACCCACTACTCAGGTCTGTCGGCTGTATAGGGGTGCCATAGCACCCTTCAACACATTTCTGTCTATCTCCTGTCCTATTAATCCTACAATCGTGACAAAAGTGTCAAGTTTTGCATTTCTGCCTGTTTCTCCTAATCTTAAGGATAAAATTGAGATTTACTGTGTCCCCTATCCACTGGCTCATGGCAAATTCAATGGCATATCCCATCTCTTTTGCTTTTTGCCTATTTTGTAAGTCTGAAATCATCAGGACTCTTCAATAACCTCCTAGGATTTTCACCCAATCTACATAACTCTGGTATCATTCAAATCAAGTGACCATTCTGTAAGCTACAGCCACCAGCCACACCCGAACCATAAAGGTGCCACACTCGTTTCAATCAGACAGATGTATCTCAGGCCTGCCTCAGTCAGTTATCACCAAACATGAATATATGCTGTAGTACCATACAGGGAAAGGGCCCTCCAAATTTGGTGCATCAAACGGGGGCACTACAGCGATGTTGCATGTCTGTAAAACTGGAAAATCAGTGCAACTTACATTTTTTCTCATTTCTGTTCCAGTGACATTGCACTACAAAGGATTTTTAACCAGTAAGTTCTGTGAGTCATTCCAAACCAGGATATATGCAGTGCCCAATGATGGTCATTTGCATTCCCTTGTGATCTTTAAAAACTCAATAACTCCTACAATGTCCAGCCCAAGTATGTTATTCTGGTAGTAGATCAATCAGGCCACTGCCATTATGGATGATTCATAAAAATAACTTGACATGCGTGTATGCTTTGGCCACCACCCACACCCAATCTACACCATTTCCATGCTCATTTCAATCTACCACCTTAATCCCAACTGTACTTCATTTCACTCGTAGAACATTATCAGGCTTCGTTTATAAGCCAGATAGTGTATATTGCAGATTTTTCACTTTTTTTTTTGTATTAAATTGGCCAGTAGGTGGAGATGATGCTCAATTTATATTGCAATTTTTGGATATTTTTTTAATACACCAGCCAGCAGGTGGAGTTGGTCCTCTATTTCATAAATGCCATTTAATTCTTTCAGGGCCTCTCGTCTAAAAGAATAGTTTACAAAATGAGAGCCACTGTTCTGAATATACAAGACAGTATAAACTAAGCTTAATCTGTATGATCCAAACTTACCACATTAGGTATGCAGGTGCCTATTTCTACCTACTACTAAAACCATCTGACACAAACCACACGTTGTTTTAGGCTCAGGGACTCCACCACATGGTTCTACATTCTTTCCTATATTGGCGTACTAAAGCTGCTTTTGCTAATGGTAGTAGTCAAACTGCCATACCAGGGACTGCATGCATACAGCAGGCTCATATACATTATGGTGATTCACTATGGAATGTCATAATAGTCTAGTGTGTTTTCTTAAACATTGGTCATGGTATTGTAATACTTTTTGTATGTGCAGTTTTTTCACTGCCTGCATGACCTGCACTAATTGAAATTTATTCTGACATTTACATGTGTATTTAACATGTTTAAGAATGATGACAGTATTAATGACTATAATATTTATTATTCATTAGAGACAGAATAGAAAACACATTCTAAAATTGCAATTAACTACATTTGTCTTAGCCAAACATTTAGGCTTGTGTCATTGTTTGAGGTGGTTCAAAATGTACACTGAGGCCACAATAGTTGAGCCAGCACAATTGACATATTTTGCGTATGATGTGCATACCATTCTTTCATATACAGTGTACAAAGACCACAAAATGTGATAGTGGCAAATATATACGCTCTGCAACCCCCAACATGGCAATCTTCTTCTGAATATACAATTTAGTGTAAGTCAACACAGGTATCACGAACAAAGCTGTATTGTTATTTTGACATCAATTTAACCATGACATAATGACTGTGAATTACATAACATGCTCCCTCATACAGAAGTGTTGCAACATATCATTAATGTTTGCTTATTGCAGAGTAAAAGTGAAAATAACTCAATGAATACTACAAAAAAAGACACCATAGCAAAAACATCCACAATCAACAGCACATTTTACTCAAGGTACCTTTGCTGTCAGTCTGTAGTGTATTGAGATGATTTCTGGTGCATTTCACTTGAGGTATCTGTGTGTAGTTCATGTGGTCTATGTGCCGTCTCTGGGTCCTTTAGAAAATGCTTTGGTCATCAACAAAATGGGCACAGGGAAACTTGATGTGGTGGGCATGCGGTCAGTGACATCAACGGCAGGCGCTGGAAAAAAGATTAAAAGCATGAACCGGCATGTAAGTTAGACAAACACTGACAGCGTAAAACTAGAACTACACCAAAGAGGAAGAAACTTCTGAAAAAGGCAAACTCACAAGGTCAGTGCCTGCTCCTTTGGCCACGTAGCATACAGTGTGATGTCACACTCCCAATCTAGGGCTGTTTGATGGAGAATGCAGAACAGCAGAGCTTGGACAGACCGATGTCCCTTGGTGACCTGACGTTGTACAACGGAGAAGGCAGGTTAAAATATGGAATATAACAATGTAGTAGGTATTTCTGACAATACTTAAGTTACCTAAAATATTAGCTCACACTGCAAACACTTATGTTTCAACTAACATGCCGATGTTAAGTGAGAGACTGTCACTCACGCACCTTTGCTATGCCCACCCAGTCATGGCACATCCACTGTGCCTAGATGAATGTCTCTCACACACTGGCCAGCTTTCCTACTTAGATCTTGGGTCATCCGCATGTATGACTGTTCAGTGTTACTTCATTTTGGCTGTTTCAAGAAACGCACAAAACACACGCATTGCTCCAAATATTGCATCATATACATAATACCACAATACAGTTAGTGTACATATGTCCGACATTTCCTTTTAGAGTGTGAAGGTACACTATATAGACAGACATAAATATATGGTCTTACCTTAGCCCATAGATGTCTGTGCCTCTTCACCCTCTCACCATTCTTTTACAGCAAAGCCTTGCTCTGTGACATTCTGTGTCTTTTTAGTATGTTTTGTAGTACAAGACATTAGTTCAGTAGTGTCTACATGTCATGGTACTTCTTCCTTTCCTTACATTCATGTCATTGTAATTATATATTGCATGTTATATACACAACTATACATTTACATTTTTCAAAGGTGTGGTGCTTTGTAAAGAGGTTCAAATGGTAAATGGACTGCATTTATATAGCGCTTTTTTCCAAAGCGCTTTACAATGATGCCTCACATTCACCCATGCACACTCACATTCAGACACCGGTACCAGAGGCTGCCATGCAAGGCGCCAACCTGCATACCAGGAGCAATTTGGGGTTCTGTGTCTTGCTCAAGGACACTTTCATGGGGTCAGGAGGAACCAGGGCTCAAACCTGCAATCCTACAGTTGCCGAACGATAGCGCTATCTCTTGCGGCACCATCTTCCCCACAGTTCAGTGCACTGTACTGGCTCCCAACAACAATTTTTTATATGAGTAACAGTACATTTCTTGACTAGTCAATTAAATCACAGGACATCTCTTTTTTTGTGATAAATTCACATCATTTAAATGTTGTGGTACTACTGTTGTGCGCCACTTGACAGAGCACATTACCTCCATTTTCAAAGCCCACGATGCTTGCTCTGTGCTAATCTTCCCCTAACCACCACGCCCAGCCCCAGGGACCCTCCCGTAAGCTTAGCCCTACACCCAGTGGTAACCCAAGCACCCCACCTCAGACCAATCTCCAGCATCAGGCCCCCAGGTCCACCTTTAGCCCCCCTGCCCTAGTGCCGGCTCCCTGAAGCCCAGCTGCAGCCTCTTAAAGCATGACGTCATCCGCAGGCCTGGCGGCAGCCCCTTCAATATCGGCCCCAACCCCTGAGGCCCAGTTCAAGCCCCCTCAAGGACAGCCCCAGCCCTCCACAGCCTACCACCAACCCCAGTGCTAGCCCCTGATGGCCAGCCACAGCCAGCTTCCCAAGGCTGACGCATCCCAGAAATCACTCCAGCACAAAATTGGTTTCTTACAGATAATGTGGCACTAGACATTCATGACAGCTGAAATACGTCGACATTACTGAAACAGATGTTTGTCAGAATGTCTTTCACATACACATGATCAATCCAAGTGCCTCTCCCAGTGGTTGCTTCTTTGACAAGCTGCGCATACCCATGTTCTTCCATAAAATTAGCCATTGTACTTGCTGACAAAATATTTTCATTAGCCACTCATGATGATTTTCCCACCTTACATACCGTCCAACTGAGTGATCAGCTGCATCAGGTTCTTCTGAAACACTGCCAGATCATACAAGGGTGGTCTGTATAGTACCAAGGAAGTCTGCAGTTCAGTGTGGGCCTACTAAGATCAATTTTGACACACTGCACATCAGTCACAGTACAGTTGGTATGTTCTTTATAATACAAACCCACAGCACCATGTTGCTTGTTCAGTTCAGCAAAGATAGCATCACTACCTTCATATGCCAGATGTCTGGGTTTCCTATGGTATGAAAATCCACTCAGCTGTACATCTTCTGTGTCTTCCTTTGAATTTAACCATGTCTCTGTCAAACAGATATCAGCTTCCATATACCTTCTGTCTTGCGTTAGGTCGTCCAGGTCACATGCAAGTCCTTCAACATTGTGCAGGAGAACTTTGCATGATGATGGCACTTCCATGACAGGCTCAATGAATGCAGGCATGCTTTGCATTACAGTCTCAATGTCTCCTTCAAGTCTTCTATTATGAGGCCTTCCAGAGAAGTCACAAAGCTTTGGTGCTACGTGTGTGTATAAAGTTTTAAATGTACTTAAATGTGATCTTGATACATTCAAGACAGAGGTCTTGTGCATTACTGGAAGAGATAGTTTGGTAAGAATCAAACTGTGGTGTGTATCATTGCATTACATTTTCAGCATTTGGAATAAGTGCTTTAAGACTCTATAATGAATTTTTCCTGATATTAGCTCAATAAAACTAAGGCTATGAATACCATCAATGTAATGCTCTGTTGGGAAAGTACAGTTTAAAAATTTTTTTTTTTGGAAAGAGCTCAGAGTATAATACCACAAGTGCTAATTGAGGTATTTCTGAAAAAGGTTTGTTTTAAGTTGTCGTTTGAAGACCTTCAGTGACTCAGTTGTTAGGACATCTAGGGGGACAACTTGGTGCCAGAACAGAGAAAAGCAGAGAGGTGTGTCTTCCTTGTGCCTTGTGGGGTGGTGGGACCAGTCGAGCAGTGCTGGAGGATCGGAGAGATAATGGTGCAGTGTGGGGTGTGATGAGGTCTTTTAGGTAGGATGATCATTTTTGGCATTGCATGCGAGCATCAGTGTTTTGAATCTGATGTGGGTAGCCACAGGAAGCCAGTGTAGGGAGCGCAGCAAAGGAGTGGTGTGGGAGAACTTGGGAAGGTTGAAAACAAGTCGAGCAGCTGCATTCTGAATCAGTTGGTGGGGATCAATGGCACTCAGTGGTAAACCCGCTAGAAGCGAGTTGCAGTAGTCAAGGCGGGAGATGACGAAGGACTGAAGAAGTATCTGGGTAGCCTATGTGGATGTTTCCTTCTGATAATAAACAGGGGAAACTGACAAGAGCGGAAAAGGACAGACGATTGTCTATGGTAACCCTAAGGTTTCAAGCAGTAACCGAAGGACGGATCAGGGAGTTGTCGAGGGATATCTTAAGGTCCAGAAGGGGGGATGAGTCAGCCGGAATGTAATGCAGTTCTGTTTTACTAGAGATGAGTTTCAATTGGTGAGCGGTCATCCAGGATGAGATGTCTGCTAGACATGCAGATATCTTAGTGGAGACATGAGTGTCTGAAGGAGGGAAGGAGAGGATGAGTTGAGTGTCATCTGCATAGCAGTGGTAAGACAAGCCATGAGAGGATAGGACCTCACCAAGAGATTTGGTATAGAGGGAGATCAAGAGCAGGCCAAGAACTGAGCCCTGAGGGACACCAGTGAAAAGACTACATGGGGTAGATGTGGATCCTTTCCATGTTACTTGGTATGATCAGCCTTTGAGGTAGGATGCAAGCCACCAATGCCAAGACTCCTGAGGATGGACAGGAGAGTCTTGTGGTTGACTGTGTCAAATGTTGCTGATAGGTCAAGAAGGATGAGGACAGATGACAGTTTGGCTGACCTAGCAGCTTCTCAGGGTCTGCTAAGAGGGGAGTCTCTGTGGAGTGAGGTAAAGACAGAGCTGCTTGTAGACTGTACGTTTCAGGATTTTTGAAAGGAAGGAAAGCGATACTGGTCAATACCTGCAAGTGTCCGAGGGATTTAGTGGGTTTTTTCAAGATGGGAATGACCCTGGCTATTTTGAATGCTGTTGGTACATGACCGGAAGTTATGGAGCCATTAA
>JABFEB020000036.1:16012971-16023223 GCA_019775895.2 Stomatorhinus ivindoensis | reverse complement strand
ATAATATAATATAATATAATATAATATAATATAATATAATATAATATAATATAATATAATATAATATAATATAATAAGCATTATTTGCCTTAAACAAGCAAGGATGGGATGTCATGCTGATTGCAGCAAATCAATGACCCCATTATTAGGCCCATGAGTGGAGACTGGGAAAAATTGCTGTACATAATCAGTTGTTGAGCATCAGATGAAATAATGCATGTTTTATTTACAGTGGGATATGTACAAATGAAAACTGAAAACATGAAAAGACCTCACATTTTCCGAAAATCCGCATAGGACTTGAAATGCTCCAGTCCCGAAGTGTAATTTCAAAGCAAAATCAATCAATCAAAAAGAGGTCCAGCCACTTTGACAGTTTCTCCAATCACCATTAACTCCAAGATGCTGAACTTGAAGCACTTGTCCAATAAACATCTAGCTTTGCTGCACTGAAAGCAGAAGTGCCACTGAAGTCCATTTAAGCTGCACTTGAAAGGGTTTTATTGGATCAGGCTGCCACGGGAATTTATTGTATGAGAAACAAAATCACATTATACAGCCTGCAAGAAATAGCTGATTCTGAATGAACTACCCATGAAGTTGAACTTGTTCTAGCACGCTCTTTGTAATAGCAATGTAAATACAACAGGACATAACTGACAAAAAATCTTGTGACAGTTTTGAGGAGGCGGACTACCCTTGTAGTCTTAGAGTAGTGACCTCTGGTGAATAAGCATAACCAGAGATCTCTAGAATACAGTTAGAGACACATACATAATAGGCACATTCATCATTTTAAAACCGAATCTAAATTAGACATTTTTGTTTTCTTAGTTTAAGATTAAAGGTTTCATTTTAAGTTAAAATTTAAGGTTGAGAAAGCATGCTGAGTTGTTGAATGTCAGTCCATGGCAAAGTTTTGATTATGCTGAAGCGTTGTGCCATTTGTGAGTTAGGCCTATCTGTGAGTTTGTGAGTTAGGCCTCTGTGTGGGTTTATGAGTTTGACAGGCTGTACTTCAAACTTTTTCTTTGTGCTGTGTGCTTTGTGAATAGGCATAACTGTGTGCCTTGTGAATAGACATAATATATCTCTAGAGTATACTTAGAGACACACATGTAATAGGCACATTAATTATTAACGGTTGAGCCCTGAGCAGCGCCTTGTTACATCAGAGTGTTTGTACTTTTCCTAGGCAAACTGGATCTCTCAGTGGGGTTCTACCACAGCAGGCTGGAACTGGATTCCTCATGGCCACACTGAATGGTGAATATACTGAATATTACTATTTTTATCCGTCCATTCTATATTTCATCTGTCTGTCCATCCCTCCATCCATCCATCCATCCATCCATCCATCCATTTATTTCTGTACCCACTTATCCGATTCAGGGTCACGGGGGGTCTGGACCCCATCCCAGAAGCTACAGGCACAAGGCAGGTGATAACTTTAAATAGGCTAATGCATACAAGTCCAAATCAACTTTCAAGTTAATAACTGTATATTGCAACTTTTGTATTGTTTTGATTGTTTTAACATTTATTGTTTTGACGACAGGTAATTTTCTCATTGTTATTTAATAATAGATAGATTTGAAAATGCTGTCAATCTGCTAAGCAACACATGATCATACTGGCGACGGCTTTGTTCCATTGATATAATCATGTCACCTTGTTAGCTTTAACATGTGGTGACATTTCAGTGACATTGTTTTAAAACACTCTAATTGGTGACTATAGTAAAACAGAACAAATGTAAGGTGATTAGAATTGAAACGAATAAAAATAAGAATGTCAACAAAACAGAATGAGCCTTTAACGGTTTAACTGTTAAAGTGTTTATGTTTATAGCTACGTAAACACATGTTGGCATAAATGCATGCAGTCTACGACTGTACGCTTCTCCATCACCTATCAAACACTAGGCCGATGGTGCTTAGGCAACCATAAAACCAACCAGAAAAATATCCACATGCTTCTGGGAGATTTCAATAGTTTCATACGTTTATTTTTTTAAATTTTATTTTATTAATGGTGATTAGGTTTTTTTCTAAACCGTGTATGTACTGAATGAAAAATCCAACAAGCTGGAAGACCAGCTACAAATGTCACTGCTAGCCAGCTCCCTATAAGACTCAACAGCAGTTGACAGCAGCATTAAGAGCAAATATACACAATCCTGGAAAAGTATCTCAGGGATAGTTAGCCACATCTTAACAAAATGAAGGTCCCACCGTTTGCAGTGTTACATCAGCAGGGTCACCTTGTAGGTAAAACCAACATTTCCTGAAAAGCCATCTTTATTAGAAAATAACTAAGGCTTTATTCCATGAACCGCCATCTTATTGTGGTGGAGGGTTTTGTGTGTCTCCATGATCTTGAGAGCTATGTTTTCTGGAGCAATTGCCCCTTGTAGGGTGTCCCAAGGCAACTTGGTCCTTGTGAGCAGCCAGACTAAATGCAGTTCAAAGAGACTTTGATGATGATTGCGAAAAAGGAGCATGCCACCCTGCATGGATTGGGAAGACGGGGGCCTCGTCCTGAAGCCAGGCCTGTGGCAGAAGCTCGAGGGCGAGCGCCTGGTGGCTGTGCACCCACCCATGGAGCATAGCCCTGAACATTAACACAACATGTGTCCTCCCTCCCATCACCTGCGAGGGGGGCCATGGGGGTCGGGGGCAAGGTAGATCGGGTGGTGGCCGTACACCTCAGGCTTCTCTTATCTTCTCTCCCGAGGGAGTCAGGGGACATGGGGCCTGAGGTGGCATTGGGGAGCTGAGGCTGTGAGGTTGTTGGTGCCAGTCGTGGCAGCAATACCTGAAGCCGGTGGTAAACCCGAGCGGTAAAGGAAACTGTCAGGGTGAAGAAGGAGGCCTTCAAAGTTTGGTTAGCATGTGGGGCTCTGGAAGCGGCGGACAGGTACCACCAGGCTAAGCGGGAAGCAGCTTGGGCAGCTGCTGAGGCGAACACTTGGGTTTGGGAGGAGTTTGGTGAGGCTGTGGAGAAGGACTTTCAGTTGGCCCTAAAAAAGGTTCTGGCAAAATGTCAGGTGACTCAAGAGGGGGAAGCAGGGCTTCACTGATGCTATTTACAGCAGGGGTGGAGAATTGTTGACCTGGACTGAGGATACGGTCGGGCGGTGGAATGAATATTTCGAGCATCTCCTGAATTCCACTGGTATGCCTTCCTCAGAAGAAGTAGACTAAGACTAAGAGGAGGGCTTGCCCATCTCTAGGGCTGAGGTCACTGAAGTAGTCAAACAACTTTTCAGTGGTACATTTACATTTACAGCATTTGGCAGACGCTCTTAGCCAGAGCGACTTACATAAGTGCTTTAAGGCTTCACAATGAATTTCCTCCCGATACTAGCTCAATAAAACCAAGACTATGTATACCATCGACAATACTGTTAGGAATTTGGTAGTGGTAGTGCTCCGGGGTTGGATGAGATTTGCCCTGAGTTCCCTGAGTTCTTGAAATCTCTTGATGTTGTTGGGCTGTCTTAGCTGACACGCCTATACAACATTGCATGGACGTTGGGGACAGTGCCTTTCGATTGGCAGACTGGGGTGGTGGTCCCAGTCTTTAAGAAAGGGGACTGGAGGATATGTTCCAACTTTAGGGGGGGTCACACTCCTTAGCCTCTCTGGGAAGGTCTGTGCCAAGGTACTGGCGAGGATGGTCCATCCATTGGTCGAACTTCAGATCCAGTAGGAACGATGCAAATTCCGTCCTGGTCGCAGAACTTGGGACCATATTATTTCCCTCATAATGATACTGGAGGGTTCATGGGAGTTTGCCCAACCTGTCTATATATGTTTTGTGGACTTGGAAAAGGCATATAACCCTGTCCCTTGGGGGGTCTTGTGGGGGGGTGACCCAGAAGTATGGAGTACAAGATCTGTTGCTGTGGGCCATCAGACCCCTGTACAAACAGAGCGAGAATTTGGTTGACATTGCCAGCAGTAAGTCAGATTTGTTCCTGGGGGGGTTGGACTCCTTCGAAACCTGCACTTTGTCACTAATTCTGTTCACAACATTTATCAATTATTAATTAAAAATTCATATTTCTAAAAAAATATAGAGTGGTCTCTTAGTTTTTTCCAGGGCTGTATGTTGTTTTAAAAATAATGTAAACCAGGGGTGGGAAACTGGCGACCTGAGCATCATATCGGGCTCCCTCCGCTCTTGCTCGCTGAGCACAAATATTAAATACTAGCACACCATTCTGCCTGAGCACTATCAGGAGCTGCAGACAGTTACCAAGAGAAATGTTAAACAATAGTGGTCAGCTGAATATCTGCATCAGAGGAGAATCCAGCAGGAAAAATGTGTTCTTTCTGAAGTCGACTGCCATCCGATCATTATTGATGGATATCAATATCTCTCTTTAGGGCTTCCTTCATTTTCCTCCTGTGTGTTTAATTACAGGTCTTTTAAGATCTCTTGTGTTTGGGTGTTAATATGGTGCCAAAATAGATACAACCCATGGCATTTTTTGCTCTGGAGGAACTAGGAACATTGAAGATGGGCACATGTAAAGAGTCTGGAAGGCATGCCAAGGCAGTGGCGTCTCATGGTGCTTTGTGAAATGTTCAGTAAGCTTCACACGGGGCTTGTTGCTTAGCTAGATAACTTGCCTGATTTAAGGTACCCCAGTTTAAATGGACTTTATCTTTGTTCACTTACGTTTACCAAAGAATACCATAAATCTGATAGGTTATCTCCCTACCCCAAACATCCAGCTTCAGGATATAGACCCAGGGCCTCTGGTTATGGAGCATTTCTTCAATCCTAATAAACACTATTTTTAATATTTTATGTTTTATAATTCATATCTTCCAATTTTCCAGAACTGTTCATCTCTGAGGTAATAAAAATTAATTCAGCTGTCATGCCAGCCATTTTCGTTACTGTCTGAATTGATGAATGAATACCAGACCGTTAAGGACACAAGGCATGTTTGTTTTCACTTTGGTAATGATTTACACACTAACTGCTGTAGTTATAAACTTTTGGGCCCATGGACAGGCTACTCTTACCAGCTGAAGATGGTTCTCATATTCAGTATATTGCACTACTGGCAAATACTTCACTGATGTTGTTCTTACTGAGAGGGGAATATGAGACAATGAGGTCATCTCTTGTTTGCATCCAGGATGTGTACTGTATGGACACATAATTTGCTCCCATGAAACCAATCAAGCTACCCAATTAACCAAAACTCATTTATTATTATTGGAGAGATCTTAAGACAACTCATTCAGGGGAATTATCCTGGCAAGAAAATCAGATGATGTAACTACTCCCAAGGTATGTAGATGGTAAATTTGTTTGCACAACAAGCCTTAAAATTAAATGCATTCATCAGAGTTAATTAATCATTAAAATAATTTGCGATCAAAGCATTTGTTTTGTAGCATTTAATGAAACCCAGTTATAAATTTGAGATTCAGCATGAACTCCCACTGAAAGAGACCCTAAGTCAGTCCCAGAACATGTCATGATGTCTAAAGAACTTGGATTGAATCTTTGGTTAAAGTTATGGCACAATTTTGCCGTGTTCTTGTAAGCATGACAAACGAATATAGATAAATGGCAATACAAGCTAAACAGAATTTGTGACGTACAGGCTTGGGAATACGTATTGTTATGTGTTGTTATGAGATAATAGAAGAATCAAGGATATAGAATCCATTCATATGGTCTGCTGTACTGAGGAGCAAGACAGGGGCCTGAAACAAGGCCTTTCAACATGTGGTATGTGTTTCAGGGAGAAGAAGCAGCAGAAAGGGTCAATATTGGGATCAAATGAAGGGAATCATAAACAATGTAGTTTAAAATCTGAATCTCCATTTAATGGTAAGCAACTTTTACATTACATTTACACTTTTATCCAAAGTGACATACTTCTGAGAGATCAGGGTCTGCCAATCCTTGGGGCATCTAGGCTTAAGGGCCTTGCTCAGATCATAGAGACGGCATACTAATCCACTGAGCCAGCCAGCGCTGCCTACAAGTGCATGTTCCTTTGAGCCGGAATTGAACCTGCAACCCATCCAGCTTTATGCTTCTATAGCCCTGCACATTACAGACTGAGGCTTCAAAAGGGGCAGAGTAAAAGTATTACGGGTCGCATTCTGCATTTGACCAAACAGGCCAACAGTACCAGTTTTGCATTCAGTTAAGATATCTTAATTAATCATAGCTGTGCCACATACAGTATGTCAAAACGTCAGCATGTTCTCCTTGTCAATTCACATACCAGCTGTCATTTAAGCTATAGGAATTTGGCCTGTGTTTACAGCTTACAAGGTTCAGACTGTATTGATTGCAAGATAACACAAAAGTAAGATTACCACCAAAAACAGTTTTCATTGGATATTTGTAGAGATTATTGCCTATGGTGAAATGTCTTTGATAAAAAAGGCACCCCTTACTCTGTTTACAGCCAACTAAATGGGTAAAATGTGAATAAAGAAATAAATATGGCATAAATTAAATAAATTATAAATGAAATGTGTTGTTTGCCAGACTAGATAAATAAAGTCATGTCTTCAGCTTAACCCCGAGAGATATATTAAGTCCTAGCTTATTAGTCAACATCCACAGAGAGACCTTGTTTATCCAACAAAAGAACAAAGCAGGCAGTTAGGTTTTGTAGGTAAATGTTAATGAGTGAGTCGGGAAGACACCGCCCCCTAGAGCTTTGGACCAGACACTGCCTGTCTGTGCTGTGCATGCAACTCACACGCAGCACTAAGTTCATTTTAGCTGACTGTTGCAATATACTTGTAGGAGTTTCATCATGCATGACTATGATATAAAACTGTGTGATAAGGTGAAGTCATCTCTCTTCAGACCTTTGTAAAATTTGTGTGGGGGTGGTCAAATTTATCAAATGATAATTTCTGCAACACTACAACTGTCATTGGTGCTGTTCAGGTTACCATTTCTGCTACACAAGATTTAAAGAATTGAATCCACTTTAAAGAAAAAACAGCTTATCAAGAAAGGTTTGCAAAGTTACGCAGGGACGCAGCCAGGCACCATCTTGTGAGGAGGCGCCCACTTAGCCAGCTGGCTTCACTTTGTCTCAGATAGGGGGCGACAGCAATAAAGCTGGCCTAGGGCACCATCTTGTGAGGAGGCGCCCACTTAGCCAGCTGGCTTCACTTCGTCTCAGATAGGGGGTGACAGCAGTGAAGCTGGCCTAGGGCACCATCTTGTGAGGAGGCGCCCACTTAGCCAGCTGGCTTCACATCATCTTGGATGGTATGTGGTGGTGTGCATGCTCCTTCATGCCTGACATTCTTTCATTGATATGTCATTGTGGCTCCTTCACTGTTAGTGTGCGTGACACCCCGGCTCGCACTGCGGTTTGCTCCTAATGCTCCTCTGGATGGTCCCCAATAGCACCCTGTACCCGCAATGTTATGTGGTATTTAGTCACCTGCTACTCATTTAGGCACATTGGGGTGGAGTATCTTTGATGTAATTATCTTTCTCTCTGTCAGTTAACATTGGATCTTTTGGGGATGTAGGGGGTTATTAAAATTATTTCCCAGTCACACAAAGCAAGACAATAGAGTTATTCCATATATCTATCTAACTTTTCAATGTTCATTATTATGTATTCCTCATCTCATATGTTAGGCTGGCAGCTGCACGGACAGCACTGCTGAACTGACCTAAATGCTTGTTTCCCTGTATTGACACCCCAGATGCCACAGGCCATTTGCTGACATTATTGTGAGAATGGGATGTGTGGGGCTTGGTCACCGTCCATCCGGGGAGGGTGGGGAGGGTGATTCAAGCAAATCAGTGTTTGCACTGATTCCTTCCACCTGTTCATCTTTACCGGAAAGCATATATAATGGAAATCGCTTATAGAGATCATGGTTATTGTGATCAACCGCTTATGTGGATCAAAAAGCTTGGGACAGAATCATTCCTGTACAAATACTGTTTATATCATTTGTTTTTAGTAATCTGTAGTCTGCTTAGTGTTCATTTTGGGTCTTTTTAAACATGACAATATATGAAAAAGTTTTTAACTGCATTTTTAAAATTATTATTACTTTGATCACCCTACTTCGCCTTGAAGTGACCCCCCTGCTTCTCGTTAGCTACCCGAGGCTAATGCTGCATGCACAGAAAACATGACGGGAAAAAAAAGTCATTTTCTCAATGACAAATATAGACTCATCAAAGCTTAAACCACCAAAACGAGTCAACAACATGTAGTAATGTAACTACAATATAAACACTTTGAGACAATATAACGTTGTGAAAATGCACTGGATAAATAAAATTGAATTGAAAATTTGTGTAAAATACTTTACTCTATTATAGCGTATTTGAATTGTACACGGTTTAGTAATTTCATTTGTGCAGTACTGTAAGTTGAAAAGCTTTTGAAACAGCTGTACTGTATTTTGAAATTGTCAAAAAAAATTCATATATAGTGACGCTGTCTGCTTCATTAATTTATTCTTGCAATATACAAATGTTAATTAGATGGCAATCTGCCTGAGACATAAAGAAAAAGGAAAAATCAGTTATAATGTTCATCCACTTATAGTGATTCATTTCATGCAGACAGATATGATCACTATAAGTGGTTTCCAATGTATATGAATTTATTTTCCTTTTGTTTTTATAGTAATCCTAGAACACAACCATTTTATAGTGTCTGAGCTATTAAATACTTGCAGCTGTATTGTACCTTAATAAGAGGACTTTTGTTGTTTATGTTTGTATTTTGTCCAAGATTCAAGCTCCTTTTTAATATGACATTCAGAAATTAGAAATACTCAAATTCTTATATACTTATCCAAGTAGACAGAACAAAATTAGAGTCACTTTTAACATTTATTTTTTAGCATTTTCTTTTGTAATTGAATAGAACTATATTTCAACTAAAAGTTACATGTAAGACTCCTGCTAGTTTTATGATAAGTTCCTTTAAATTCTGCAGGTTTTCCATGCATAAATAAGTCTAATTAGTATTACAATTTACTAAGAAATACCATTGCAACCATTCAGCACCCAGAGTTTAATCTCTTTTTCTTGATTTGCTGACGATCCAAATACAGCCCTCGAATTTATTTTGTTCTTTAAAAAAAATCACCATCCTCTGCCCTGCCTTTGCCAGCTGACCTGCTCACTGGCTACTTACTAGCAAAGGCTGTGACGTCCATAAATATGTGGCAATTTATATAAAAATGAATATTAAATTTCACATATATGTTACTCTTTGGTATTATATGACAATACATTTACATTAACTATAACTGACATTTTACATTTTTCGGTGCAGTCTGCATTGCTGAATTTTAGATGACAGTACATATTTGTACTAAATTCTTACCTCTGACTATCATGTTAGTGATTCCAAATTAGTAGTAGTTCATAGTATAATAGTATATTTTTTTCCTAGTCCTTGTGTTACGAGTAATGATACATTTGCAGCCTATTTCTCTTCCAGTATCTTTTTGTTCCTTCTGTTGGGTAAAGTCCACCATCTTGTGGTGGAGCAGAATCAGCAAGAGTACTTATGGCTCCTGGCCTCTGACACTAGCTATGTGTCCATCCATCCAGTTTCCAACCACTTACCTGGTCAGGGTCATGGGGGGGGGGGGGTTACCGAGCCCATCACATGCAGCATAGGGTAAAGTGGATGGAATACTACTTCCTCGTAAGGCACACACACACGCACACGCACAAATACATGTTGGTGTATTTATCTAAATGGGGACCATTCATTCATTTCTATGGGAAAAATCCTAATTCCAATATCCAGCCCTATCCTTAACTATAAGTAGGCAAACAAAATATGTGTCTTTTGGCACTTTTTTGAATGCATTCAAAGATTTTTATATAACTGAGGTTATCCATAGGGGACCTGAAAAATATCCCCACAAGTAGGGAAGTTTCAGGTCTTACCACACTTTAGGGGTCCCCAAATGTCGAGTATGCAAACACACACACACACACACACACACACACACACAAAGGAAGGGAAAAATCCTAATTCCAGTCATGACACCCTTAACCTCTACCCATCCCTAACCATAAGTAACCAACCCAAATACAAGATTTTTGGCACTTTTTTGAATGCATGCACAGATTTTTATAAAACTGAGGTTATCCAAATGGGGACCTCAAAAGATGTCCCCGAAAGCTGACGAAATATCAAGTTTTACTTCACTTTGGGGACAATTCAGTCCTCAAATGTGATCTATGCAAA
>JABFEB020000036.1:15970904-16003098 GCA_019775895.2 Stomatorhinus ivindoensis | reverse complement strand
TATGGAGGCCCCCCCCCCCCCCCGGCCGGTCTGTCACACTGCCCTTGCCTATACAGACACTCCTCTATTTACGAACAGAGTACGAATGCTACGCTGCTGTGTGGCGGGAGTAGCGGCCAGAAGTCGTACTAGGCGGAATTGGCGCACAGGAAAAAAAAAGATGTTGTGGAAAGGAAACGGGAGCCTAATGAACACAATTTGGACTTACAGTCCTCTTCTTTCATATGTCTGAAAGTTCGTAAATTGAAAGTTCGTAAGTAGAGGAGCGTCTGTAGGTCAAGGTCAGATTTTTGTCACATTGTGGAGACATTTGGCCCCAACAATGTAATACATACATGACTACACACACACACATATTATGGGAAATTCTGAGTGAACTATCAGTCTTTGGAGCTTAACACACAACATGTGAACTTCAGACATGAGATACTGTCTCACTATCTCACTGTCTCACTATCTCACTGTCTTACAAACCCCCTAACCTGGGCCTCTGAGGAGCCGGCACTGCTCACTACACCACCATGTTGCCCTTGACCAATGCCCCCCCCCCGCAATAATATGACAGTTCACTGGAAGCACAGATCCATCTGAGCACCTGGTGTCATGGGCAAGCACACATCCATCTGTTTCCCATAAATGCTAATCCAGTGCAGGGTCACAGTTACCCTGGAACCTGTCCCAGGGAGCTCAGCAGGTGAGGCAGGGCACACCCTGGATGGGATACCAATCAATCACATGTAGGAAACTGGATCCCTAGCTGGGGAGCCATGAAAACTGACCTCACGCAGAGCCAGGGGAGGAAATCAAATCCGAAACCCCAGAGGGGAGAGGCTATACTACTATGGACTGAGATACCAGACAACACAATAAGTAATTTAGCTTTTAAATTTGAGGGCCGGACATTGCATGCTGCACTGTGTTTCTCTCACTAGATTTATGCTGCTTTATTAAAGATTCAGGAACTTAAGGGAAGGGGGGATCTGGGAAAAGCCCCAGGGGCAACGTGGGACATGGTGGGTTGGTGACAAAAGGGCACATCGGGCTCAAGTCTGCTACAGCCCATAGTTCTTAGGTCTCTCCCTCAGTGTATGTTAGTGCAGTAACACTTAAAGCAGTCATATAACACATTATAGCCATTTTTATTGTGCATTATGAATGCTCTCAGCTATAATGCACTATAAATACCTTCATAATGCATTATAATGCAGATGATAGCTTAGACAAAGGAACGGCTGTGCTGGGTTGAAGTACGCCAGTATTGGTGCCAAGGTGAACCAGACGTTCAGAGCTTTGGATACTTCTAGAAAGCTCGGTGTCCACTTGATCTTTGCCAAAATGCTATTGGTGAGTCCGGTGATGGGAGCCGCAGTAGAACCTGCATCATAAATGAACCTCCTGTGTTAGTGAAACCAATTACATGTGGAACCTGTTTAACCTTTAGATGTTACAGGGGTTGGCTGCTCCAATTCAGCATGTACCTTAATCGCATCCATAGCCGCTCCAGGATGAGCAAGCAGTAACCCTAAAAAGACACACTGAACATGTTCCTGCAGTGTCTTGGAGAAGATGAGTATATCATCTAAGTACAAAATGAAAAAGCAATTGATCAGACACCTGATCCCACTAAGGAGTTCTGCATTCCAGACTACAGTCTATACAGTCTATAGCTGTAGTGTTGGCTTAGCTTTCAAGTGTCTACCCAAAGAAGTTTTCCTGGACTTGCTGAGGTAGTTAGCTCTCTTCAGTCTCCTTAGGAATTACAGGTGCTGCTCTGCCTTCTTCAGTAGTGAGGAGATATTGTGAATCCATGGAAGGTCCTTGGAGATGGCATAAAACTTAAACTTAAATAGATTTGGTGATGATGCTGGAGTTATGCATGGGTATACGGTTATAAGTGAAAAATGAGCAGAACAGAGGTACACAGAGTACACAGCCTTGTGGGGGTGATCAGGGTGGAGGACCTTAGCCTGACAGTCTGTGGTTTGTCAGTTAGAAAGTCTAGGATACAGTTATATAGTGATGTACTACGTCTCTGTTGAGGAGTTTCAAGGTCATCTTTGTGGGTAGGATGGTGTTGAATGCTGAGCTAAATGCAATGAACAGCATCCTGACATTTGTGTTTTGTTGCTCCATGTGGGTGAAGAGCAGTTGAAAGGGCGTCTTATGCCGATCTATTTGCTCTTTAGGCAAACTGGTGTTGATCCGCAGCAGGAGAGTGGTGAGCTTCTCACGTGAGCCAAAACCAGTGTCTCGAATACCTTGGTCATTATAGGGATGATTGCAACTGGCCAGGAATCATTCAGGCAAGTGACCACTTACTGTTTACGTACTGGCACACTCGGTGTCCACTTGAAAGATCGGGGACAATTGGCTAATAGGGAGATGTTAGCGATACCCTGTGCTAACTGACCAGCACAGGCTTTAAGTGTGAGTCCAGCTACCTTGTATGCATTTGTGCTGCACCACACCTTTCTGATATCATGGATGTGCAGTACAAGCTAGTGTATAGTCAATGGCAAATATAAAGCTAAGTTTGGATGGGATGAAGACCTCATTTGTTGTCAGGCAGGTATTGGTGTTCTTGTAGTCTATGACAGTCTTAATTCCTTGCATCTTGGGTCGGTGTTGCACTTGAAGTGACCCTCAGTCCACTGACTGTTTATTTCTTTTGGCCTCCCTGATTCTCTTCTTTAGGTTCTGCTTGAGCATTTCATAGGCCTGCTTGTCCTCTGGAGAACACTGGGTTTTGCATGCAGCCCTGGGCATTTCATTTGAAAATGACCCATTCCCCAGCAATAAAATGGCTTCCCCTCATGCTGTGCCTTGTGGTTGCTACACTCAAGAAACATAGCTGCAGAAAAAACATCTGTAGTAAGTGGCTCTGATGCAGGCCATGGTAGAGGCATCTCCTACAGATCTGCTGATCCAGACACATGGCAAAGGTGATCCCAGTCCTGTTTTGCGATCTCATATTTTAGAACGTCGATGTGTCCAGAGTATATTAGTGACCTTTTTTTTTCTCCTCCATTCCTCATGCTGGTGAACATTAGAGGTAGTCAGTTGTGTAGCTTCAGCTAATTCCATAACTGTAGCAGTTTGCTATCATAGCAACATTCCCGGCAGCACAGCCTTGTTAGCTACTAAAGCTCTCAGTACCTCACTGTGTGCTGCGCTAATCTTACTGTCACAAATCCAAAACCAACAAAGGACAACTGCAGCACCAGGCCAAATATCTTTACCCAAGGATAAAATTCCTTGAGGGGAGACAGAACTGGAAGAAAGCTCAGAAAGTTCTAACATAAAAATCACAAAGCATCACAAACCACCAACAGTGGTGGTTGTGTATTTTTTCCCATAAGCAAAGCAACTCAATATTGAGCAGAAACAAATGTACAGTTACAGATTGGCTGAAATTGCAGTCCTCGTGAAGCACAGGTGGTTCTAATCTTTCAACAATCCACCCTTGGAACATAATGATGTCACTTCCTAGGGGTCCGGGAGGTCCTCTGACTTGTTGGTGCCACCTGCTGCTCTAGTGTGGTATGACATAATTATTTGGAAAGCTATGAATGCTTTGTTAGCCATTCACAAACACTGTCTGCTCGAAATTAAAGTTAGTTTAGACTAATAACCATATGCAAAGAAAGGAAGCTTAAATTTAGTTTTTTCTTAAATAGACACAGATGTTGGAAAAAGGTTTACAATAGGCACTGTTTTATCTGTGAGACCCTTTTCATTGCTGTGATGGGCTGGTGCCCCATCCCGGATTATTCCCTGCCTTGCTCCTCTTGCTTCTGGGACAGGCTCCACACAAGCAGGTATAGATAATGGATAGATAGACCCTTTCCTGTGCTTCTGTGCTAAAAATACAAGCAGAATCCTGGCTATAAAACAGAAGATACCTTTTACCCAATATACTACAAGAAGCAGTACCGTGTGATCTGGTATCACTGCTACATAGCATAAATTTATGGGATGTCAGTCATGCATAACTTGGGAGGGGGGACCATCATGCTTTGCTCCAGGCCATATTTTTCTCGGAAATTACAATGGAGCCAGATTCACACTATTTGGGTAAAATACGCCATATTTTTTCTGTCAACAATCCACCTCAGGCTTCCCTGTTGCACAAGTGAGACAGTAAGCTTCAGTTTTGCTTCCCTTGTGTCCCTCGGCCAGAAGAAAGGTCAAATAAAGTCCATGCAGCTCACTAGTTTCCATCATTCCTTTTACACAGACGTGAGGAATACCTCACATAATTGACTGGACCCTGCTGTTTGCCCTCTCCACGGCAGAGCTGCTAGTGAGTGTAATTGCACTACCGTTATTGCTCTGTATTTACGGATTTTTTTCTTTTTTTATGGAATTCAGTCTCTGTGGTGGAAACTTGAGTTCACTATTTTTATTTCTGTCTGCATTGTCAGCAATGGGCTGTGCACCATTTTACCTGAACACATAAGTTTTTATCATTTGACTTGTCACACCTTTCTGTCATTTTTAAAACATTTGTCTCTTTTGCAGATGGTTAGTGAGCTACTGTCTGGCTCAGCCCACCGTTGTTTTTAGAAGAAATCTAACCCTTCACTTTATTTCATGATGCCAGAAAAGGTTCTAGGACGGTTTGCTCCACATCTGTCAAGTGTGACTTCACCTGTGCAAGTTCATTTTCTGCAAATACATACAGTCAAGCGAGTTTACATGTATTGTGGTACATGATGTCAATTTTTAAATGTTTTATTATAACTAGCAATTCCTCCTGTTTTAACCTCTGCCTTTTTTGCGAGTGGGTATCAGCCAGCTTCACATAACTGTAAGTCTCACATGTTTGTAGGACTAGTAAGATGACATAGTATTTCTCTGTAGGCTACAGTGAGTCTGATTGACATTCGGGAAGCACTTGTTTGGCACATGTACAAAATCCGGCCCACTGAGGTCAGCACTGGGTCAGCCACAAACGATGTAATATGATAATTCCCCTTGTAATGAATACAAAGTTGGCTTACTAATGCATGTAGGGGGCACTACAATTTATGTACAAGTACTGTGGCTAATCAACTGGCTAATCAAATAGCATTCTAGTTCGTATAAGGGTAGCATGACCTATAGCTACTTTATTATCTATGTATTTCATTATCAGTCTTCAATTATTATAGTTAATAATATTACCATAATTAGAGCATACCGTTGGGTTTCTGTTCAACAGTGGCTGAGATGGCTTCATTTTTAATCATTTCACACGATGAACAACAGAACATAAATTATGCAAAATATTCAAACAAACAAATATTTTCGTGTGGATCTCCCCCCATGAAAACAGACATATCACTATCCAACACATAGGCTTTGTTCATGTCTACCTTTACATGACAATAAAAAATCAGCCAGAGCATGTTCTTCCACTTTGACTCGAACCTTCAACAAAGAAATCCAAACACAGTGCTGTGTCAACCATCATTACAAGAACATAGCTTTGATTTCAACATTGGTAAGGACTAAATCAGCCCTTCCCACCCCCACCATCCAAACATACACAGTACTCCTACAATATTGGAAGGGACACGTTTCTGCCATCCATACCTAAATCTTCGCCCTTGCATCAATGATAATCCAGTCTAATCCACTGAATTGCCTGCCAGCTCCTCTGGACTTCTCTGCCATATCAGACCCATAGCCAGTGAATCCCACCGCTGCCACCATATGTCACTATGATCCAACACTTGCTGCTACCAGTTCAGTAACGCAGATGCCCAGTTAGTAACTGTAAGTTTAGGTGTACTGTATGCAGTGCAAAAAAAAATCACTGCATCTGGTTTTAGCCATAGCCAGGGTTGGATTTATTTTTTCAGGGGTCCTCAGGAAGTCCATAGACAGAAATAAATTTCAGGGTGGGGCCCCCCTCATTAGATTTCACCAATCGGGTTGGGGCCCCTCGGTAGACCTGGGAATTTTTCTGGCCCCCCGTGTGGCGGGCCGACCCTATACAGCTGTCCAGTTTGCCTATGCCTAGATCCGGTTCTGACCATGGTCTGTTTAAAGCACAAGTGGTCTGCAAAGCTTTTAAATGTGGACATCTGAGCCGATGGAAGTGTCAGCAATGTTGGACTAAAGCCTTCCTGACAATACTTATAGGCACTGAGAGAGGGCTTAGAGGAAAAGAAAGCACACCATTCGATCTTCAATATAACCAAAGTTTAGCAATAACAAAATTAAGCAGTACCTAGTCTGGAAGGGATGAAAATGGTTAAGTATGACCTCAGTTACTGACAAGGGATAGGCAGAGAGTTGTAATACCCAAGAAGTATGAGGAAAATATACCAGAAAATAATGTGAACAGGGCCATCAGTAGCTCTGTTTCTTTTCTTTTCTTTTCTTTCTTTTAATGCGGGGTCATAAATGTACACTAATTAGTTTAAATGATGTATTCTCGTTCGTTGTATTTTCAGAGTCAGATCCCCAAGTAAAAGTCTAGCCTCCCTTTTCATAAATCTCCAGTGGCGCTCCTGAATATAATCATTGCTTACTAGACAGCAACATTAGACCTCACTAAGTATAATAGTACAATTAAGCAGAAATGTCTGCAAAAACTGCGTTACAATATTTCACAACAAATTCTCAACGCAGAAACAACATATAAGAGCATAACATTGCTTTCACGACACTTCGCACGGCAGCAATAGAGATACGATTCTGAAATGCATATACTGTACCTAGCAACTCACTTGCATATTGATTAAATATGCGGCTTTGGTTTCCAAATATTTCATTGACTAGCTAAGGCTTATGCAATATGATTTAGTGAAATGTGAAACTGGCTCCTCTTATGAAAGTTGGCTTTAGGACAGTCAGGTGTTCAGCGCACCCCTCTTTCAGGCAGCGAAGTGGTACAGCCAGGCGCAGTTCGGTCCCAGTGGAAAGCTGTCGCCGAGTCTTCGGAGTTAAGAAACACGGAGTCTGAGACCAACTGTGATTTGGGGCTATCATGGCGGTTATATTAATATATTATCACAGGAATATTACTTCTTACTTGCGATTGGGGGCCAGAGTACTACTTCTCCTGTTTTTCTTTACCGGTGAGTTGCATTTGCTTGGACTGTAAGTGTTAGCGGGCGAGCGTGTACCATAAATGAGCAGTACTGAGCTCTTAGCGGATTCCCAGCAAATCGCCCTGATTCAAAGTGAAGGAAAAAAAGTTGCCAGCTGTATCGAACTGGATTGTTCATTTGCTGAAAAGTTCCACGTATTTAACGTGTTGCCCTGTGTCTTATATAGGCGGTTTATTGTTCCCTTATGTGGAAATTTGCTGTGAGTACTGGCCAGACGGCTAGGTTTTGCTGCTGCTGCCAGTGCCGCTATCTTTCGTCAAAAGTTGGCGAGTTGATAGTAAGAGCACTTCCCCAAGTGGGTCAAGTCGGCATGCCTGACTAGCCGGGTTACACGAGTGCGTTTAGGTAGTAAACCGGATAACTCGTAAAGCGGTGTGTTCTGCGGTACTTGGCTTCGGGGGTAACTTGTAACAGGCGACGGATTTGGCGGCCATGGCCGGAATAAGTAGTAGAGGATGTGATTACAAGTTGAGTCTCATGCCTCCCTACATATGTAGTGGCCAGAAGGGTAATGTTATACTGTAGGATAAGCTGGGGTCCGATGCCGGTTTTAATGGGGGTAACCGGACCCTGCTAGCGAGCGGTCTCCTGCGCGTGCTTCTGTTGGGGTCACCGCTGTCATGGTAACAGCCGACATTGCGGCGATGCGCGGAAAACGAAATCGGCCGCTACCTACGTTATCAGCTTTTTGCCAACTGCAGTGACTTTTGAAACGATGTAGTCAAACAAAATGTAAGATAGTCGAGGACAACAACATTATTCTGTTGTTGTATTCCGAATAACTGCTTGGCTTTTTGAAGAGGTTGGTATCCTGGTTGGCACTTATTTATCTGTTTATATTTTATATCATCTATTCATTTGTGTAATTTGGCGCAGCAGTGTCATGGCCTGGGCTGGCATGAACGCAAGACAGTTAGCCGCATGATGCATCCAAGTTTTTATTATATATATCATTTTATATTTGCAAACATAAGCAGGATATACAATTTAAAGCTCTTGTGGTTGCCCGGATTTGGTCGGACCTGATGTTTGTTATGCTTGCGATTTTGCTCTATAAACCACCGAGTCACCTTGTAGCCTATGGGAATTAATGGTGAAGATGATGCCTGCATTTTTCTGTACTCTTACAACCACTTTTGGCCATTTTGTCCTACTGTTAAGGTTTCTTGGTGATTGAGACACAACTGCTTATTGTGTGTGTGTGTGTGTGTGTGTACACGGGCTGACTGGAGAACTTACACATATGTAACCTCTAACGCTTATGCAGAAGTAAAGGACTCTCACTATACTGCTCCCATTTATCTATTGAACTGTACAGTATTTCCCTCCTATTGTATTCTCCGGACAGGGAATATGTGGGGCTTTTGGTCTGCTCTACCACCTCAGACATTTTGCTTTTGTTAAGACAATAACTCAGAAACAGTTTATTGTACATTTTTCTAACTTTACAGAGGTATTGTATGGGTGACGAATTGGAACTGATTAAACTGAGACAGATCGCCCCAAAATTGAAGTTACGTTGCTTAATGGCAGCCAAGAGAAGGGTGAAAGCAGAAATTAAACCTTGTGAATGGGTCAAAAACAATTTGATGTGTCATATTATATTACCGCTTCATAAATCACAAGATCTACACCTGATTTCATTTTCAGACAAATTTGAAAAATGAAGCAGTAGCGCTGCGTGGAAGCAATATAAGAAAATGGCAGCTGTAGGAGACACTTGGTCTGGTAACTCTAAAAGTATTTTACAGATCTTTTTCAAACCTTACCAGTATATCTTTGGGGTGACAAACTGAAAGTGGTCAAAATTCAAGGATTGCTGCATATTGATGGCAAAGAAAAGGGCAACTCAGACACTTGATCTTCTAGCATGATAATCTGTCCGATCTTTTCCAGTCTTAATTGTCCAAATCTTTCCTAAACCTGTGGGGCACAAGATACTTTCTGAGTATTCTGTAGTAAAGTTTTAAATTGATTACTTTTTAAATTTAATTGAATTTTTTAAAGTAATCACTAGGAGGTTTGGAAGATTTTTCCATAGCAATGTGATAGCTGGTCAGTGAAATGTATGTGGGGTACCACCACCCCAGTTTAATCCCATGTAATCAGTGGTGGCACATGAAAGAGCATGCACAGATTTGGTGACCCTAATTACTAGGGCTGTCACTAATAACTATTTTTCTATGGATTAATGTATAGACTATTTTACGGATTGGTCGATTTCATCTAAACGACTAATACTGTATGTCACTGCAGGGCTTTAGATAATGGACGCCTGCTTTTTTGGAACTATACAGATATTATTTTTGCCTGAATCTGATATGAGTGGTATGCCTAAAATATTAATGAGATGCATATTGTGATGCCCAAAAGTTTGTAATCTGTATGAATTCAGCATATCCTTTTGCTTAATAAATTTGTTTAGCAGAGCATGCCATATGCTACTGTTTTGGTAAAGCCAAAGTTGCATAGTGAAGTTGAACAGAAGAAAGGGACACAGCCCAACAGCCACAACATCTTTTAAAAGAGGAGATATTGTGGTTAAACAAGGTAAAAGACGTTGGTGAGTAGCGGCACTTTTTGCAGTCTGATGCTTTGTTTTGGTAAACATAGTTTTCATTTTTATTTCATTTCACAAATTATCTTTTTTTATGTCTGTTTTTCTTTCAGCTTTAGTTTACGATAACAGCACGGGTCCCCAAGGTTGCATGCATGTGACGCTCACGCTTTCAAACTCGCGAACAAAATCTTACGGCAAATCTATCTTATTCCATAATAAATTTGTAATTAGCCGCATCAAAAGCTTTGGGGTAGTTTGCAAACCATAGAGACTTTTAAGGTAATAAAACTGAGTGTGCAGACTTGTCGTGAATTTAAAATCTCACGCCAACCAGCTGAACAAAGTTGACAACCCTGGGTCCCAACAAGCCCAGCACGAACTGGCACCATCAGTCAGCGTAGAATAAGCCCATATTTCAGGCAAAACCTTTTCTCAAACACTTATTCAGTGAAACTGGAAATTCTAAGGCAGCAGGCAGACAAGTTTACGGCATTAATAATGAGTGTATTATTTAGCAGGTACAAGGACAAAAAAAGCTTTCAGTACTAATGGTAATTTAATAAACAAGCAGACAACACGTATGATGGTTTTGCCTACTCATGTTGTCCACCATCTAGAATAGCACTTGTGTGTTTTCTCTTCAGGTGCTCATGCATAATGCTTGTGGCGCACAGTGTGCAAACCACCTTTTTGTTTGGTGATAATTTGAACTACTCACATAACTATGTAATGATATTTAAGGATTCATTTATTATAATAAAGTGTTCAGAAATCATAAATCATAAAATTTCTTTTAAAACAATTTTTCAAAAAGATGCTCCGATTTGAATTATCGATGTGAACACATTTTCAGCGTTGACGTCATGAGCTATGTAGACTAATTGGGGCTGCCCCAACGATTGCATTAAAAACGATTGCATTCTCCAGGGGCCCTGGAGAAATGGCTTTACCATACACTTAAACCCCAAGCTTTGCTCTCAGCTGTGTGTGAGTGTGTGTATGTATGTTTGTGCACACAAATATGTTTGTTTGAAAAGGAGAGCAATCTAACCATGTTTAACAATTCAAAAGCTGAGTTGAGGCATCAGACAAGATGCAGTCGCTTTGTCAGTATTCTTTATTTATTTGTTGGCAAGGAACTGGTATAGCTTACTCTAAGTGAAAGTGCCAAGAGTTAAAAATATTTTGTTTCATGTGGATCAAGAGGTTTTGCATGGGAGCCATGGGGGGGAGTATTACTACTGAAAAAATGCAGATTTTAGGTCATGGATGTACATAGGTATATGCAGGTGAGCAAGCACTTAATTACAGTGGTACCTCAGTTACTCTTCTTGTTGTATCTGGTTCATTTTGTGTTTAAATGCTATAAAAAAAAAAAACATATTTTTTTAAACCAATTAATTGGTTTTCCATTATTTCTTATGTGGAAAATTCGATTGAACTTTTTAGGATTTGACCTGGAGTTCTGAACAGATTAAGTTCATTTTTTGAGGTACCACTGTATATGAATTAATATAGTCTAGTTTTATTTTTTGTTTTTTTTCATTTTTATCCATGGGTTGACATCGTTTTTGCACCCATTCCTACCCAACACCATAATGGTAAAGTAATAATTCATACGCATTTTTCCCATAGAAATGAAATAGCCGGCCCCACAAAGGTTTGATTACAGGTGTGTGTGTGTGTGTGACATAGAGAGAGTGTTTGTGTGTAAGAGAAAGAGAGAATAGGGTGTAAAAGAGGTAAGAGATGCATCATCTCTCCCCACCCAACTAAATGCCCGCTGTATACGTTGTATGTTTTCTTTTCCTTGGAAAATATCTAAGCAAGTTCATTAGTGCCATTAACTAGCTGAATTCTGTAATGTGTGCATGGGGGGGTGGGGGCAGGAATCGGGCTTCCTGGGCGAGTCACCAAAGCATTGGGTTAGATGATTGGTTGGATTGATGTGCTTTTGCCATGGTGGCAAAGATTTTGGCGTGGCGGGATACCATGGTGACATGTTACCAGCATAAACAATGTTTTGATTTGTAAATACTGTTATTGTTGATTATAACTAATACCATGAATATGAGAATATGTAAATGAGATTTTTTTCTCAGTTTTTAAAATTGATTTTGCAAAAGGAACATGTAATTTTGCAATTATTTCTTTTGTATTGTATTTTCTGACTGTAAGCTCACTTTTACATTTTGCTCAGACATAAACTAAAGCATGGTTTAGCATTAGTGTCAGCAGTGCTCCAATGCAGAGTTCATGGATTTAAATCCCAGGGAGCGCATATAATTTGTAGCCCTTCCCTCTGCTGAAAGTCCTTTAGGATCAAAGCATCAGTTAAGTGTAAATTAGTTAAATGTACTTTGTGCACATGAAGAAAGGCTCTGTATGTACCATAAGTGTATCTGTCATAGATCTTACTGTTTTGTCTGGGAAAATGTTGGTCATAGTGCAAAAAATAAATATGTAGAATGTAAAAATTAAAAAATAAGGACATTTTCAGACATGGATGTTAAGATGTGCACAAAGAATTACAGGTTTGTAAATAAATATTGGTTTGTAAATTGGTTTGTAAGTGGATTGTGCAATAAATGAACAGGTGTAGTTTCTGAGTCACTAGGACTCACAGCATTGATGTAAAAAAGACATTCATTGGCTTTCACATTTAATGTCTATCCAGTACAATACATCTAGAGATTGTACAGATTGGTGAGTGTGCATGGAGTACGGATTAGATGGGTGGAGCAGGTGATGGGGCTGTCTGGGAATACAATTCTGCTGTTTCGACGGCTCCCACTTTCTGGTCTGTAATTTTGATTCCTATAAAATTATGAATTCCTCTAATGTTTGATTGAGTTAGTTAAGGGATTCAAAGAAATTGTGTTTAGCAATGCATTTGTTATTTTTTTTTAACATTAAAATGTGAACCCTGGTATGTTGGACGAAGTTTTAAAAACATTGATGAATGCTGTTAAGAATGAACTATGTCTGAAATTGCATTATTCATATATTATGTTCTGGTTTGCTTATATTTAACTGATAATTTGTAATTATAATTGTAATATGTTATATGTATTAAGGTGAGGGTACATTCAGAACAGAAAGTGCTGAGATGCATAAATTTTATTTAACCTTTTGTTTGTTCCTTAATATACATTTTGTTTCAAGATCACTTGACCCTAGTATTAGTTGTGCTAGTATTCACTGGTAAGAGGCCAGCTGCAAGAGGGACAATTATCCAAGGAAGGCTTCAGGAGGAGAGCTAGACATGATGGAAAGTGAGAAGTGCTTTGAGCGGGACATGGAGGTGGATACACAGTAGATACATTGAGGAGAAAACTCTCTCAGGGTTGGGTGTGTTGAAGCTAGAGGGGAAATGAATGCATTTTTCAGTGAGTAGGGGAAGAAGGGGGTCGCTGCTGGAGTCTGGAGTTATTGACCTGTCGCCAAACTGTAGGCCAGTGAGCAGCCTCGCCCAGCGTTTTGAGAATGCTGGGAAGCTGACAGGCCAACACCTATTGCTGTATGAGGCCTTGGTAGAAAAGAGCCCTCAATCATAATACAAGGCATCATTGATACAGTCAAATCATGGGCTGTCCCAAGGCACTGCACTTATTTCTCTGTGCCTGCTCACTGTAGTCTGTTTTTGGCCTACAACTATATTCTAGCACTATGTGACTGTTCCATCTCTGCAATGTGGTCCTAGGGGCTGCCAGTATGACTGGCCCCAGACCTCATTTCTGGGTATTTCTGTGATGACACAAAGCCGTGGGCCAATCAACACTGCTGTATGCCCTCTGTTTGTCTCCATTTTTTTTGTGCCAGGACTTTAACGATGGTGATGGAGGAGGGGAGCAAAGATATGGTTAGAGCCACTGCGGTCTGTAATTAAACTGCACAGCTATATAGTTTCGGCTCTCAAGGGTGTGTGATTTGAAACAAATATAGTAATGGAGTCTACTAAATTGCAGGTTAAAGGGGGGGGGGGAGAAACTTGAAAACACATAAGTATGTTAAGGGAGCAGGTCTAATGAGGGTTAAGGAATGAAATGGGCCTTCAACTTTTTTTTTTTGCTGTAACTGAGGGTGTGAGGACGGCTAAAGGATTTTAATCCTGGGCTTTCGGAATCAGCACTATCAGGCTGCAAGATTTAAAGTTTTTCCTTAGGAAAAATGCTTTCACCCCCAAATATGTATTTGCATGTTTCTCAGTAAGTTTCTGTGCTTAATTCTGATGGGTCTTTTGTGTTGAATTTGTTGAATATGTCTGTGTTGAACGTTTTACTACCATGTAGAATTGGTATTGTGTTTCTGAAAGTTTGGTGCAGTAACATTGTGCACTGTTTGTATATTTCTGTAGATTTTAAAACCCTGCATTCATGCATGTGCATAGATATTGAGTTATTGGAATATTTTTCATTTAAAGTTGATCTAAATTTAATGGTTTGGTGGCAAAGTTTCCTACCTTTTTTGTTATACAAATTGTTCTTTTTTATGTTATATATAGGCCTCACCACTATATCGTGGAACTTATGTGCGTATTGTGTTCTCTTATGTGCTGTAGCCTCTGCTGCTTCTGAAGACCTAAAAGAATCAATGAAAAAAAAATTTTATTCTTTCAGTTGTGGTGCTGGTATATTTCCTTTGATATTTCATATAGTTATTTATGTTTACAGGCCTGGCTTTGAGCCTGTACAGTTGTCCAGGTAACTTTAACTGCATTGCACAACTTACTGAGCTGAGTTGTTGTCATGTGGACATCATGTCTTTCAAGGTGCATGTGTACATTTTGTGTGTGTAAAAGGGGTTGGATGCAGAGGGCATAATATCTGCCAGCCAGTCCATCCCTATCTTGGAAGCTTTGGCACCAGCCAGAAGATTCTCAATCAAGCTAAAATGTTTCTCTTGAAAGAAGCACATTGGCAGATGAACCTTGCACATTATTGCAATTGTGGCAAGAGAGGATGCAGTGGCAGGAATGAAGTGGTCAGGGATATAAACTGTATTCGCAGTAAGTGATGTTTTTCACTCCTTTGGCACTCCTTTTGATGTAGGCTGTCACCCCTGCACCACATTTACAAACATAGGGGAGAGACCTTGACCTTGGTGCCTTCTGCTCCTGGCCATGATTTTCCTTTAAATGAATGCTCCATCATGAATCCCTAACTCTGGGCTCTTTCACAGGTAATCTCAATTTTTGGGAAGTTATTACACTGAAACCATTTCAAAAGAATATCGGTATCCAACTAAGGGCATGGGTCAGGGCATGTATGCAAATTACCAGCTAGATCTGGGAATGTATGTGGGCAACTTCATGCGTGACATTTGATAGGCCCAGTACCATTATGATATTGTTTTTTCTTTTTATTGTTTAATTTTAATTTAATATTATTTTCCCCCTATCTTCAAAATATATTATGTTCAGTTGATTTTGGAGAGAGCTTGTTGTCTAATTTGTGAAAATTCTTGAATTCTATGGACTTTCTCTCCTAGTGGTGAGCAGAATGGAGTCTGCAAGTGTAGCATCATAAAGAATAAAAATTTAACACTATTAGTAACAAAATTAATACCTTTTAATACAACACTTGCCTATTAGGAATGCACCATATCAGTATAGAGTCAGATACCCTGCTCATGTGCTCGTACTCTTACTTATGAATTTGGAATTGCAGTAGAGAACAGGGAATTTAATTCATTTTGTGTGTGTGTGTGTGTGTTTGTATTTACTGCAATTTGTATTTACAGGCATTACTGTATATGGGTGCCAGCCTGGAACTGATTGACTGATCACACCAAAATTGAAGCTCTATATAGTAACAACAAAGAGAAGACCAGCTCAGATACTTATCTTGTCCAGATAACTCATTATTAGGCCGACTTTCTTTTCCAAACTTTGTAGACGCATTGTATGGGTGAAGTTCTGGACATCTTAAGATTTTGAGACAAACTAAAATTGAAGACATCACAAAGAGAAGGATGTGATAGTTAGAGGCTTATCCATATTAACAGGACTATTCTGTTTCTCATCGTTACTCTATTTACTCTATTGGATGGATCTTAACACTTCACAAAAACTTTAAATGGATGAAAATCTAAATATGAAAATCAACCCAAAGTTGCATTATTTTGGGAGGCAGAGAGAGTGTGCAATGTAGGCTTATAATATTTTCTTTAGAATACAGTATTTTCATTTGGCAAAATTTATCATACGAACTGCTCCCAGGTCACCAGATAGACTTTACCTGCATTCAGACACAAAACTTCACTCTCAACTGTGTGCATGAACACTTGTGTATGTCCTAAAAGGAGAGTGATTTAACCATTTAAAACCAGGCAAGATAGTCATTTCTTCACCAGTATTGCTTCTTGTTTTGTGGGCAAGGAATTTGTATACTCCTAAGCGAAAGAGTTAAAATACATTGATTTGTAAATTACTCTTCTTGTTGATTGTGGCCTTGTAGCCAACCTCATATAGACTGTAAATAACAATGTTCATTTTTTTGTTCAGTTTTTTTTGCGCAGAAGGAACATGTCAGTGTAGTCATGCAAGTGTTTTCAGAAACATGAGGATTAGAGTTTGACCCATTCAATAACCTTAATTATGTTTAACAGTTTGATTGACAAAGTTGTGCATCTCTAGTTAGCCAAACGCAATGACATAGTGAGAGAAAAAAACTAAGATTCTCAAAAGGCTGATTGATGCAATTTAATTCTTTGTTTGACAGGACCTGGAATTTTATAGGACACGATAATGGTGAAACCTCTGCCAGCACTGAAAACTATAGATGTTTTCTTGCTTTGAAAATACAAAATTATTTTCAATTATTATTTGTCATATTTAAATCAACTGAAGTTATATCACTGAAGTTATATAATGTTTGACTGATGGCTCCAGCTTCTTGCTTGTCACACCATTCCTTTTCATTTAAAATGAACTGGCACTTCTAGCTTTATCTGTTAAAAAAAAAAAGAAATCTTATCTGAAATGATGCATAATCTAATATGCATACATCCTGTTATACAGTATAGACACAAATGACCTTGTATTAAGCAAGCAATTGGCAGAGACTTCAGAAGGGGTTCTGTACAGATGGATGATTTACACAAAACTTTTGCCTTCACTGAAATTGTGTAGTATCGGCCACATTTACACGTATGCACTGACACATGGATGATTAAGAGTAAGTGGAAGACAGAGGGATGCAGTTTTTAGTCTTGTGCCATGATGGATGTTCGTCTACTTTTTAAGAATAATTTCAGTCATTCCAGAGACTGACATTAACTTAAACTTGGACTCTAGTGGAGACTGTGCCTGTATTGGTGTATGAACTTCAGGGCATTTTGATGAATTTCAGTCAGCTATAGGCATAACATGCATTTTGATCATTGAACTGCTGTTTCTGCATAATTATGCCAGTCTGACTGATCATATGTCCATCTCTCCTGTGTTTGGCCAGACTCCACTTGCAGGAAATGTAGGTGGTGTGAGTTATGGGGGTGGCCCAATGGTCCACTGTCTGAGCATCATTTTGCACACGGGCTTGTCGTTTGCCAGGTGGCAAAAGACATTGTGAGTCAGGTCTGTGGGCGTCATCTTTCCGCTTGCCTCCGCTTATGCTGTCGCATTCCATGTGACCCTTCTTGTCTTGCTTTCTCTCAACCATGAAATAACAATCAGAAATCTGCTTTGTTTGTGCCAGTGGTTCTGTGGGAATGTGGTGAAGCGAACATCACCATTACCTAGTCAACATTCCTGTTTTCCTCTTGGACTAAAGTGGAGCAGCAGAATATTCTACCTGTTCTCCCAAATTTTCCCTTTTCTCCCCCAAAACTCCTTTACTGGCTTCAGTCCCAGTGTCGCATGCAGCAGCTGCAGCAGCAGCAGCGAGAAAAAAGTGGTGAATGCAAGATGTAGCACATCAGCAGAGGAGGACATCTGCATTGGCAAGTCCTGGAGTCAAGACTGATTTGCATTTGCATTTGAGTTCCTGTGTTCCTGGCTATGCATGCAGGGAGATCTACTTTTTTTCTTTAGAAATTGATGCTCAGAATGACAGTTCACAGAGCTGCTGTGCTACTGCAGTAGTATTGCCTGTAACTGAGCGTGTGTAAACATAGGGCATATATAGATGGTCCACGCAAGGCAAGTTTCAATATCAAAACAGTGGTTTTGTTGTGTGTTTCCAAACCAGAAGACTTGGCATTTTAAAGTGGAATATATCTAGGGTAATCACATCTTGTTACGTGTTGAGAAACACCGCTCTGACTGTTCTGTTAGTAGCTGTTTTCCACAATCCTTTTTGAAATTATCTTAATAAAAACAAAGTTGCATTTTTTACCATTTCTCTGCATCTTTTATTGCAACTTTTACATGGTGGTAACAACCTTTATTTTCAGTAACATATTTTTCATATAGGAATTACATTATTGAGAATGGGACAAAATATTAAATCTTATAGAAAATGTCAGTGTAAACAAATGCAGACATTCACAAGAAAATGCCAGGATTCTGATGCATTTGTGGAAGTTCTCAAAAGCTCCTTTTTTGTAAAAATGTGAATATACTGCTGTTGACCTTATTTGACCTTATTCGGTGACTGAGAGGTTTAAATAAAGCTGATTTTGTTTTTATTCATTTATACATTTTTAAATGCCGATTTTATGTAAGTGCAGCTGGACAACTGAACTTGTATTTTTAATATTGGCAAGCAAGTGTAAATTAGAATGTGATATTTTTGTTATGGGGTGTGGTTGAATCTCTCGTTTAAATACAGTGTTCAGTGCTTGGTCTCATTTGTGGGTCCTTGTGCTGTTATGAAATTCATTTCTCCTGTGCAGATTTATTTTTTTTAAGCAGCCAAGAATACACCGTGGCTTGCAAAAGTATTCAGCCTCAAACCAAACAAGTCACATTTGGATGAATTACGTATTGTGTTGAGCAACAAAAACTTGCAGTGTGTTTATGCCTCCAAATAAAGAATTGTAATGCTTTTAGGTTACTTATGGTATTCAGAAAGTTGCATGCACCCCAGGTTAAATGTATGGAAAGCAAATGTTCAGGACTTCAATATGTTGTTAATTTCAGGAGAGCTGCACTTGATATTTCCAGTGTTTAATGTTTTGTTTGATTTCTGCATTTGCTAAAACATGCAGGAATTAAAGTACAGCTGGAGAACGCAAGTTACTTACATAGTATGGAGCATATTACTAACACATAAAAAAAAGACTATCAAAACAATAAAACTCGCAAGTTGGCATGGGACGATAAAGGCTTCAAAGGGCCCCATTATTCTGTATTCATTGTTGGTTGCAACACAAAAATTGGCACTTGCTCAGTATATGTTCAAAATGGTGACGTATGACCAAATGTCTCGGGTCAAACTAAAGTCTTGGATGAGCTTCATCCAGTTGAATCTAGTGTCCCACCAATGACTTGTTTGTGGAATTCAGCAAACAATGGATGATGCCAGTCTTCCATCCGACTGTAATATCTACATAGCAAAAATGCAGCAAACAGCATTTGCAAATAGTGATACTTTATAATGCTTGGAAATGTTGGCTTAAATTACCATTAGCTTAAACATTCTTTGTCTAAAACATTATTTAACTAACTCAAAAATGTTACATGTCAATCTTTATGTGTGTGTGCATGAATGCCTGCACTCACTCGCTTGCTATGTTACAAGTTTTTTTTTTTTTTTAAACCAGTGGAAATGTGGCCCGGTTCTCAGATTGTGCCACTTGAGTACTATGTGCGAACCAGCTTCCTGTCAAAACCAGCACCGGCACTAGTGGTGAAAAAAGGTAAATTTGTCTCATTTCTACGGACTGAAAGTGGAAAACCTAATTGACCTGCAAGTGCTTACATTCTCTCTGGATGTGAATGCTTCAAGTGGTGAGATAAGTATTTCCAGTTTAAGTTGGCGCAAGTTTTCAACAGTTTACTGTGCACAGCACCAGACTGTTGCATGTTGGACTTAAAATTGCCAATGTACAGCCACACCACTGATGTCTTTATACCTTGTTTATCCACAGTATCTCATTTTTAAAAGATATTGTGAGTGCCAATTTGCTGCTTGTTTCCATTGACGCTTGTAGTTTCCTCTGAGAGAGTGCTCATGATTACCAAAACAGTAGCATGACTTGTGCTCCACTAATTCAATTAACCCTGCTGTGCGTTTGCTGATTGTCCATTCATGATTGTTTGGAATTGCGTTAGTTTCTGTCTGCAGTGTTGCTCGTCTTGCCAACAAATTCTTTCTCCATATCTCTGTCGAGTCATAGATATAATTTCTTAAACTATGCACAAGGCCTTATCATGTAAGCAGATAAGGGTGAACTATACTTCTGCATAGAATCTACATTGTTGGTACCTTACTGGTACAGTGTAGGGTAAGTGGGTATGCAGCTGCCAACGGTGTCGGTATAAATCAGATTTTAGGCACAGCAGTCTTTCTGTTAGGACCTCATGGTTGTGTTGTGTTATGTAGCTAGTAGGGTTGGATCAGCAGTGTTCAAATATCAAAAAAATGTGTAAGAGAAAAAAAAAAATCTTTAAATCAAATTTAAAAATGAATAATTTTACATATTATTTGGCAGCAATATAATTAGTTATTTATCAATTCTGTAATTATTTCGCAGTTTACTTGTTTTGAAGTTTTTCTCTGTTTTCACTTGAGCATGAGTTAATCAGGCAATCGTGTGGTGTGTTTCTGAGAAATTTAACAAATCAGTGAAGCGAAAAGCAAACAAGAACTAATCAGCAGAAGGCATTTGTCTTTCACTGTTTGGAATATTTTTGGAAATATTGTCTCTATGGAATCCAAAATATTGAGAAAAAGCAAGTGATTTGTTGTCACTGCTTTGTGTCTGCTGGCACAGCTTGCAGCAACAAGTGTAAGAGAACCTGATTATGCTGCTGCAGTGTATTTTGTTGTTAGTACATTTAGGTTGTCATTAATGCTTTGTGAAATTTTGTTCCTAATAAAATTTAAAAACGAGAGTGAATTGTCAGTGTACCGGTAGACTTTTTGACAAGTTAACTAGTAAAAACAGGCACTATTGGTAGATAATATTAAGAGATTAAGTTGCATTTGCATTCAGTTCATTTTCATTCAGTTCAATAATTTTTTTGTTTTGTAAATATTGTAATATTTATTGGAGATTTCAAATACCACACTATGAAGTTGTCCAATATTGTTCAGTCCTAGTTTCAAGGCAATATTTAAAGTTTTTAGTTATCCTTTTGCTGCAGTAAGTAAGGTCTTATTTTGTATGGCAGTAAATTAATGGAGGAGCTGTAGAAGTATAGTTAGAATTGTGTTAAAAATAAAAAAAAATCTTTATTTGCCGTAACTGCCCAAGGTCCAGATTGTTAAATGTTATTGGATGCTTCTGCACTTGGGCTGTTGCTTCAGTTTAATTTTAGTTTCAGTTTAACTTATTCAAGCTGTTTTTGTAACGTTTTATTTTTAGTTTCTGCAGC
The DNA here is from genome assembly GCA_019775895.2 of Stomatorhinus ivindoensis. Classification (NCBI taxonomy): domain Eukaryota; kingdom Metazoa; phylum Chordata; class Actinopteri; order Osteoglossiformes; family Mormyridae; genus Stomatorhinus; species Stomatorhinus ivindoensis. Next base: position 15,981,953 of record JABFEB020000036.1, on the reverse strand, counting down.
AATGAGTACTATATCTTTTTGTATGGAAAGGAATAAGTATTTTGATCCATACTCGATACACTTTTCTTTGTGTGTAGTGGGATTGGGTTAATTGAATATTATTCAAATATTGACTGGTAAAATTTGACTAGTAATTCTGTCTGAAATACCCTTCTTTAGCATCTGTTTATTTGGTGTAATATTAAACTGTGTTTGACAGAGATACAATCCTCGTCAACCAGTCTCCATTTAACATTAAGTCTCCAATATTTCTTATTTTCCATAAGCAATTTTCCATTTTTTAAATCTTATAACCGCTTAGTCAATGCAGTTTAATATGCTATGGTGTTGATTTACTTTGTGTACCTTAAATTTTCATTTACCAGTTCATGTTATATAAAAAAATCCTTGGAATAGCATGTTATGCAAAGCAGTGGCCTAAAATGATGGCCACTCATGTATACGTACACTGACATTCGACTTCCGATGCTGCAGTGGCCCATTGTGGGAAAGTGCAGTAATTAGTCATCGGGTCTGGGGAAGTGCATCACAGATGTGCCAGCGGCCAAGTCTCTGAGCTTCCATCTTTTCCACATTTTAATTTCAATTTCCTTCTGCTCCCCTTCTGTACAGCTTCTGTGATCAAGCTAAAAAAAAATACACAATTGACCCTTCCGGGAGCAAAAATGAGCTACAGCTGGTTGCAGAATATTTTCCCTGCTTGTTACAGATGCTTCTGTGGGTCTAAAAGGCAGTAGTCCTAAAAACCAACCCTGAGCGAATCTCCATTTCCTTCAGTAACCCCCCCCCCCAGTGAAGGAAACTATGCAAGTTCTTGGTGTCACATTCTGTTTCTGAGACATGCAGGTGTTTTTGGTGTCTGCCAGGCAGTGTTTGGTGTCTGCCATGCAGTGTTTGGTGTCTGCCATGCAGTGTTTGGTGTCTGCCAGGCAGTCTTTACTTTCAGGTGACCACCAGCGTTTCATACGTGTGGCTTTGGAAGTAAAAGTCTTAAAAAAAAAAAAAAAGGGCTAATGCGGGTCCTACTGTATCTCGGATCTCGGAAGGCAAGAACCTCACTTGAGTGTTACAAGTGCCATTTGTGTGTGTGTGTGTGTGTGTGTACGCTTCTCAGACACTTGTGGCCTGGAGCTGGCCTGGGCTTTGGCAGCTTTCATACTCGAGGGTGCTGTGGTATGAAGGCAGCCAGATGTGGACAAAACACGCCAGGCCGGGATTCCCAAGCACTCCCATGGTGCTGAACAACTTGTGCATTCTCACTATTTGCCGTCTGTTTGGCTGATCTCATTCTCACAAACTCACTCAGCACCAAGCTGTACATATTCATATCTAGACTGCACTGTTCTTATAAATAAATAAATAAATAGCTAAGGGGTCTGTAATTTAGAGGTGTGGCTTGTCTGTGTCGAACAGTTCGCTTGGTCTTTGTTGATTTCGTCTCAAGGTCACAGGAATTGGTGACTTATTTGGTGTATGCGTGAGTATGTGTGGATTTGTGTGGGTCTTTTGGTAGTTGCTAGTGGACTGGTGTGCATTCTGGTTTTGAATCACTCCAGACTCCCTTGTTGGTTTGTGACTGGGGGGGGGGGGTTAGGTTCATGTTGGAATCTGTCTTAAATGTGGTTTGGGTTCAGGTCAATAAGCACCACAAGAGATCAGAAACAAACTTGCACCTGCATGAGTATTTCCTAGTCTGCCGACTGTGCTCTGTCTCCGAAGTTCACTTGTGTTCTGAGTGAAGTAGCAGCTATTCAGAGAGTCAGATTCCTGATGGCGTCAAAGCTTTTTCCTATTTTCCACATGAATGTGTTGATGGTTAGCGGTGATTGGTTATTACCAGTTGGCAACAATGGTCAAGCTGTCTGCCTACTGGAAACAAGCAACTGAGATCTAATGAGAGAGAAAAATCGTGAATTACTTACCTGTAATGGTTACCTGTAATTAGCCTAGTTTAGAAGGTAATTCCCCCCTCCCTCTCTAAGCTAATTACTGTAGTGAATCCCTGTCATGGACTGGTGCCTGGGACAAGCTCCAGCATTTCCACAGCCCAGGACTGGTTAAGCAGTTGTGATACACGTGTGCGCTAGCTACCTTGGTTTTATAGCAAAGTTTCTTTGGGGTTTCAAATAAAAGTAACTCATTAATTTATGCCAGGGCTGTATTATATGAAATCATGATTATTTGAAATGTTTGTGCTCAATATTGGGTTATCTATAAAACAAAAGGGAGATGAAATTTACCCAAAATAAGTTCCATTTGGCTATAGCTGCAAGTTGTGTCAACAGACAAATAAGTGCCGCATGAGTATGAATGGGCATGAAGATATTATCCTGACGCCAGCATTTTGGTACTATATGGATGTTTACTTATGCCTACAATTTGATAAGCTGATTAGTAGTATACCTACAATTTGATACGCTGATTAGTAGTATGCCTTACGTTTACACTTATCCTTGAACTTTAGACTTCCGAAAGTACCACCATACCTCCGACCTCGTATTTATTCACAGTAACTCCTCTCTTAAAAGATGTTGTGGCTGCTGAGCCGTTCCTTTCTTCACCACCACTTCTCTGATATGCCAGAATAGTAGCATGTGGCGTGCTACTCTAGCCAAATTTAAAAACATAAGCATATGCTAAATTTATATAGACTGATAAGTTTTGGGAAACCCAATACAATACTGTCAGGTTTTAGGTGTTCTACTAATCTGTGAATCAAATAGTGGGCATGCGTAAATGTCCGTATAGTACAGAAAAGCCGGCATCTTTGCAAATTTTTACATCCACTACATAAGCCCTAGTGATTATTACGCATGAACTCATGTCATGATTATATCATGATGTGATATCATGCAGCCCTGATCTACGCATTTATTTCTTGTTTTTTAGAAGTGAAGCCTAATAAGATTCCACAAAATACATTTTATTTCATTTAATTTCTTTTTTGTGTGTTTTTTTGCACAGTCAGTAAAGGAAGTCAGTTAAGCCAGGTCTGCTTAGCTTGCAGACACATACTTGGACTCTGAATTACAACTGTAGCACACAGCTCTTCTTTGCTTTGTGTGATTGGCTACAGATGGCAGTGATAAGCTGCAATGGATGGATAGTAGAAGGATATGTGGATAAGAGGGTGGGTGGGAAAACCTTAGGTTTTGGATTGTGTGCATAGAAACACTTTAAGTGAACACAGAAGAATGAATATATTTGGCAGGTAATTTTAATGATGGACATGGAAGTACTGTGTCATGAGACAGAATGCATGCATGATGTGATAGAATGAAATGGATCTCTGATGGTTACAGTACCTATATATATATATATATATATATACACACACACTATAATTTTAAAGGCATACTTTTTTGCAGTTTCTGTATGATTTATGTAACCCAAAATCAAAGTTTGGATCATCTAAAAAAGAGAAACGCCAGTTCAATTTCTTTTCTGTCTGTTAATTTCATTATGCAATAATGGCTTGCAAATTTCATGCCTGTCAGCCCTCTGAAAACAAAAGTACAAATCCAAGTACATTGTTCATAGTCCGCCTTTATTTATGAATGTGAGTAATAAAAACCAAATTCAACCTCAAACTGAACCTTCCGGCCGTCTGTGTACAAAGCTGGTTTTGGTGGCCTTCACTGGAAATGCCTTTAGGGCTTGTCACTTTTTGAAGACACTGAAGTTAGAAGACCTTTCAGCTGATTTTTATTCTGATACCTAAGTGAACACATTACCTATTGTCAAGCGCTTAAAGCAGGACTTGGAGAGAACCTAACATTGTGGCTTTCGTTATGGCCCCTGCTAAACTCATTACGTAGCTGTATTGCAGCCAACTGTGTTTTTTCTTTAGCTCCAGGGCCCTGTAGCTGTAAGCAATGCTTACTTCTGTGACTGGATACTCCAAAGCCAAGTCCCCGTTTTTAATGCTTCCACCTGCGTCTGACTATTTTGTTGTTTAGCTGAAGCCCAGGTCTAGCATAGCAAGTTCTTCTTAAAAGGATTTAATGGCATTGTAATAGTGAATAGCTTTCTTATCCTATTGATAACTAAAGTATTTTTGAAGCATTGTCTATGGATTCTAAGCTGATTTGTTTTGGCAAATTCGATTCGCTAGTTTTGATGTAATACAAGGTGTCATCTTACTGTGTGTAGTCCTTGTTTGGAGGTTCTACCATTTACTGACAGGGAAGTAATGTTGGAACCATCCCCAAGACGTACATTATTCCAGGTATAACATCTCTCTTCTCCTTGCCTTTAGTATCGTGGAAGAGCTTTTTCAGGGAAGGCCAGGTAAAATCTACAATGTGCTAAATTTTGAAGGCACTGCCCATGTTGACAGGCCTCTTGCTGACATCGTTGATTTTACCCCTCTACCCAGATGGTTGTCTGTAATCTTAACGTGGCAGGCAGCATGCGGGAAGCCTTCCATAGAACAGAACCCTACAGTTTTCGGAAGCCAGCTATAAAAACGCAGCACGGAAAAGCCTACTAAGACAGGCTTGTGCCTGGTCTGAATTAACCAGCTGGGGCTCCAGTTCCCAGTGAGAAACAAATACCAGGAAGGGATGCAGCAGGTTAATGTGAATTCAGTCACAAAGAGCATGATCCCACTTACTCATAAAATATTCTTGATTTGACCTTTTACTTTCTAAGCAATTTATATGGATTAATAAATATACACAGATGAGCCAAAAGACTTTGAACACCCCCACGTGAAGCTCATAATGTTAACTGTCTTGTAAAAACCGTGCGTATCAACGTTTACGATTTACTTAAATGTTAAGCTAACATTGAGTACTCATAATCTACGTATTGAATGCATAAGAAATGGGAAGAGGTAAAGAGCTTAGTGACTTTGACAGGGGCTAATTCATTGTAGCCAGACCGAACTCTGAAAAGGCAAGACTTGCAGGGTGCTCATGGTCAGCCATGGGAAGTACTTAGTGAGAGTGGTCTGAGTAGCTAAAAACATTGGACCACAACAGGGCAACATGGCAAAGACTTGCTGGTGCAAGATGTGAACAAGTGCTATCTCGTATGGACAACTCAACAGAAGGGTTACTGTGGCACAAATGACAAATAATTTGGTGATGACCATGACAATACGGTGTCTCAGCACAGAGTACATTAAGCCATGCCGTGCATTTTTCTGGAGATTCACAGTCTTCTGGCCATAATGATTTAGCCCTTGTCAGAGTGACTCAGATCTTTACCCATGCCCATTAAGCATGTTGACTATGTGTACCGAATGTTAGCATACCCTGTAATATATGCCATACCTTGATATGCACTGTTTTACGAGAGAGTCAACATTTTGATCACCCCCACATGAAGTGTATAGTATTGCCTCTCCGAGAGTAATAAAGACCTCTTTTCTTTTGCACCACCAAGTCACCCCTTGTGCTTGAGTTGTGACAGCAAATTGTTTTGTTGTGATTCAAAAAACCTTTAAACTTTGTGCATGAGCTACAAATTTACCTACTTACTCAAACCCAAAAACATCTGTCGCTCATTGTTTTTCTTGGATTATTTTGGATCCCTGATACATTCTATTTTAAGACCCTTCAGTAGCTGACGGATGGGCCGGGGTGCAGCAGTAACCGTAGGTCACACCACCTTGAAACCTCAAAATGTCAACACACACAGACCCATTTCTAGGGATAGGAAGTTAACATTTTAGAATCAACAAGACTGTTTTTCATTGGCTTATTTTGATTAAATCATAGCCAGTTCAAATTCTAATCATTTTTGTTAATGCTTAATTTTCTCACTTTTTTGTGGAAAACACTTAAACAACCAAAACAGCTGTTGTTTATGACCACCCAGTTTGGAAGTATCCTGCAAATCACAGCTGAGTCTTAGGTGACAACTGCATCCCTTCACCACAGTGCAGAAATGGGGGTCATGTGATGCCTTTACCCCACAGGATGGGGGAAGGGGGCTGTAAACAGAGTAGGAGATTGATGGCCGGGGTTTGAGACTCGTAGACTGACGCTGTCAATTTGGAGACTCAAAGCAGTGGGTGGGGAGAAAATGACCATCTGCCTGTGACTGACAAATTAGGCATACAGTTAACAAGGGATATGGACCAAATGTGGTGTTCTGTCATTGGGGCTTTCCTGTCTGTAAGGCACTGACAGCTTTATTGTGTTTGACCAGTGATGCTGATTCTTGGTCAGTCTATCTTGGTCTTTTATGGTATTTTTAAAATTTGCTATCTGCAGCAAGTGTAAGGACCCGGTACAACGGGAGGGAACCAATACAAAGACAATTAACACAACAAATTTAATTAGACATTTACAGACACATCACCCCAGTGAACACGCTCAGTTTGAAGAAGCTAGCAAAGCGAAAGCTGTGTTAGCTGCCTTTTGTCTTTCTGCTGCTTGGTGGGTTGTATTGCATTGTTTGGAATAGTTTGTCTTGAACTTGGACGTGAACTGCAAGCTGAACTGGATTCTGGTGGTATTTTGAGTTACTGAAAATGTTGCACAAGCAGGAGGCGAAAAGGTATCTTCGGACACATTAACGGATGATCTTGTGTATCGTGCGTGTTTGGTATGTGCTTTTTGCGTTATCTTCCTCATTTTGGTGGTGTGAACATTGGTGCTGAGTCAGATGTGTTACAGTGATGACCTTTTTTATGAAATAAAATCCCATAATGCCAAAGAGAACTTAGCATTTGTGTTTAACCTCAAGTCAGAGACAATGCTGTAACTATAGGTGCATTATACATTGCTGCTGCTCTCTGAACCAAGGAAAAGCTCCACGTTGTTTGGGGTAACTCTGTGTCTTTGTCCTCCTGACCCCTTCAGCGCAGCTGACCGAAATGTGTATCTCACCATTCTTGCTGTCAGTTCCTGGGTGTCCCCTTGATTCCTTCTGGCTTGTGACCTTGTGCAGAAATTGACTCAGCTGTGCTCTCTTAGCTGTAGGATCCATTTCTGTATTCACTGCTCTTTGTCCGCTTCTTCTCTTTCTCTTCTCCTCTGATATCGTTATGACCCTTTGTCCTGCTCTAGGTAAAGGCAGTTTTCTGTGTTCATACAGAACAGGGATTTCCCATTCAGTCAAGGTGCAGTATGTTGGATTCTTGGTGCTCTTTAAACTACGTCCGACTTCTCTCCTGGGAAACTGCTAAATTAGTTATAATCTGCTAAATAGAAGTTTCGAAGTGGAAATATGTGTAGTATGACAAAAATGGCCATATAAATGGCAGGATGACAATATAGTGAGAGAACTAGATTTATATAATATGTATAAAATATGATTTTTGATGTAATGCATATGATGATTTTATGTAACAGATTCTTCAGTTTCTCATCTGAATCTGAGCTTGTAGCTTATACAAAGATTTGCTTAAATTAAGAGAAAAAAAAGAAAAACATCAGAGTTCCAAACTAAGATTTTGGCTGAGATGACATCATATTCTCAATACTGGATATTGGGATATTTCCTGAAAAAGCAAGCCTCTCTGTGTGCAGCATGTTTGTCCTCCCTCCTTCCCTGAGGTCTGGGGGGGTCACGAACAAGGCTGGGTCAGGAAGGCATGTGCGGGGGCCTTGGCGGATCCATCTGTCCCGTATGGAATCTTTGAGGCAGTTGCTGGGTGACGCATTTATAGTTAGTTTTGATTATCTATCACCAGCATAACACTGTCCCAACAGCTTGTCCCAATTAGTGATGTCAGCAGAGAATAAAGCATAGCTTTTTCATGAATAAATTTTTGCCCTGCTTTGTACTTTACTACTCACGAAGAGCTTATTACTGATGCCCTCATTGTTTTTTATTGAATGAATCTGTTCTCTTTGCATTGCATTAGACAATCACTGAGGCATTTCACACGTAAGATTGTGTTTTAATCATTAGGGTTGCTACAGTTTGGCATTAAAAATGACCTAGATCAGGCAGCAGGTTGGCAAGGTGCTTCTGCTGGTGGCGCTGGGGGTGAGATTGGGGGGCTATAAGATCTGAATGCATGAGTGCTTCATGAAATTTCAAGGTAACATTTAGCGAATGGTTTTCTCCTACTGAGGCAGCAATACTGGCCTTGCACTGTCCTGCAGTACTCCATCTCTGTATCCCGTGTCTGTCACCAGTGAGAGAGCTTGTACAGTATGTAAGAACGCCATGCACGTTATTTAATCATTCACTCCTTAGGATGCAGCTTAGACATAGTCGCTCCAGATGTCGTGGAGAAATTGTAGTAAAACTCACTTCCTGTCTGCTTGTTCTAATACTGAAGTTTGATATTTAATTTTATCTGTTCAGTGTTTATTTATTTATCTTTTTTCAGTTGTGGTGCCATTTGTAAGCAGCTCTTCTCTCCCGGTGCAGCAATGAACGGCTGGCCTCCAAATCTTCTCACTGGGGTTTTCGGGTGTCCCGCACAGTGGCCATCTGTTTCCCCTCTTCTGGAGATGGGGGCAGAATTAAGCCCCGTGCCCCCCCCCCCCCACTGCCCCAAGAGCTGTGCGTTTGTGCTATTCCCATCCCAGAAGCGATATGCATATGCGACCTGTGTTCGCAGTGTCTGCCTTGACGCATCTTGTGTACAATCAGTGGACATGTCACTGGCTCGAGTGACACGGATGAGGCGGGAGCGTGTTGTGTCCCAGGATGGATACCGTGTTTCCCAGCTGGCTGTTCCGGACGATGGCTGTGTTTCCCCCTCAGCTTTGTTTATCTCTGTTTCTTTTATTGTTCAGATTCATAGCAGACACCTTTTTTTTGTTCAGATGAACTTCTGTTCTGTTGTAGTTGCTCCCTTTACATAGATTCCATTCATTCACAGACCACATCAGTTTTCAGCTTTCTAAGGCCCGTTCTCTCTTAGGAATTTAACCTTCAGTATTATTAGCAATTCATTTCCCAACCAGTATTTGTTCCTGTGCCCTTTACTCAATGTGAGTATTGTCACTGGTGCTCTGGGAATGGGGGGTGTGTCCACCTGTTCTGTCGTCTGCTGGTAGCCAGTGTGCGTGAAATGTGAAACATTTACCGTTTAGCTCTGAAACTCAGGCAGCCAGTGCTTCTGGGAACTTTTTCTACTCTTAATGCTTCCCTCTCTCATGGTTGCACTTATTTTCCTTTTTCTATTAATATATGCTACCCTTTAAAATGCTCGCCCCCTTCATCTTCTCCTGTTCACATATTTTCCGGTATACTATTTACAGTGCCATTTTACTACAACAAGGCCCTTCCTGGGATTTGAGCTTACTTTCCTGTAACCTTTCTGAATCCTGAGCAACTATGCAACCTGCTGAGCGTCCAAGTGGGTATGCGGGCATATAAAGCTACAGTCGAAAATGAAACATTTGGTTCGGTGAACCTGCCGAGAGCAGGAAAAAGGCAGAGTCATCGCCCACCCACCCACTCGCTCCCCCTGTCTTTTTTTCGAATTGGCCTGCGTCTGGCATGCTGGCGCGTACTTGTACCTGCGCCCAGCTGTCTTGCCTCCCTCTAAGCATGCCTGGCTTTTGGATGAGGAAAGGAGGCCAGGCTGGAGGAGGGGCTGCCGTCTCCACGCTTGACGCCTCGCTCCATCGGAGTGCTCAGTTTCATTGCGCTTTTCTTAGAAACTGGCCCCGTCAGCTTTCTTTAGACTTTACACATATCGCTCTGTCCTGTGTCCTGCCTCCTCTGGGCGTGCGCTCGTGCTCCTGTGCGCTCGTGCGCTCACCCTCACTGGCGCTGTGTTGTAAAAGTGGATGTGCTAGGGTGGTTTGTTCAGAAGTACCTCCACCCACCAACTGTAACCTTCTGCAAGCCTGGCCCTCCACCTCCATCCCCTGCCATGGCCCATCATAACCTTGTATTAAGGTTGAACCTTTTGCATTTAAACTGTGATCCATTATCCACATGGGGGTTCCAGACATAGACAGAAACGCCTATAAAAAGTCAAATCGCTTGGTTTGTTTGATGCTGTTCCAGAATATGCCGCCTCTTTGTTTGGTGCTTTGCTTTGCCAGTTAGTAATGGGGACAGTGGGGGCATCCCGCAGAGAACAAGGAGGCAGCACTCAGAATGCTCATTAAAATACTGAAGTCTGAAGGGTGGTTATGGCAAGACGCTTCCCCTCATAACTGATGCTGGTACCCCAGCTGGATGGCAGCCATCTTGCTTAAGGGCATTTTAATGGCCAACCATGAGGATCACAGACATTAACTTTCCTCTGGCCTTCAGGGAACCAGAGTTAGCGTTTCCTTGATTTTCTTTGTGTACGTGATGACTAATGGCAGCCTTTTGAACCTCCCTCCTGATGGATCTCCTTCCCCTTACAGGAGTGATGTGTAACGAGGTGCTGGTCCCAAGGAACATCGACGCTGTGCTGGGGAAGAACATCACCCTTGGATGTCAGATACAGGTGGGGTCCAACCTCAGCCTGACACAGAGCTCGTGGGAGCGCCGTGTGGCTTCAAGCACCGTCACTCTGGCCGTTTACAACCCCGAATTCGGCACCTCGATCACAGACGAGTATGCAGGACGCCTCTCCTTCCTGTCAGCATCCAGGCATGATGCCACGGTCCTGCTGGAGAACGTGGGCTTTGCTGACGCCGGGGTCTACACCTGCAAAGTGGCCACTTTTCCAATGGGCAATAAGCAGGCCTCCACCACCGTCAGCATTATGGGTAAATGTGTGTCGCCTGCCTGTAGATCCTGTGACTTGAGAGAATGAGTAAGCATGTTGATATTGGTGTAAAGGTGTTTTGGGGGGTTGCTAAGGTACGAGGCCTCATGGGATCAGGAACCCCTGGAAACGCTCTGCTGTCTCTTCGCTTCAGCTCTTAATTACACAACAGCCAGGAGTAAGAACTCGTACGTATTTTCTTATCTCGCGTTATCGTCATCACATACCCTCTAGTGACCATCGTGTCAGGCGAGTTCCGTGAGCTCAAAGTGGTTTCACTGTCTGAATATCGTTGACCCCCATGCCCAGGCAGTCCACCTTCCTGACAGTCTCCAATTTAGGTGTCCATGCTGGGGGCTGCCTGCTGCGGGAGGCGGAGTGACGACGCCGCAGTATTCAGTGAGGGGGGGGGGGGGGGG
>JABFEB020000036.1:15933853-15948005 GCA_019775895.2 Stomatorhinus ivindoensis | reverse complement strand
TGTGTGAGTGCCCTGTGATGGCCCGGCATCCTGTCCCTGCCGTGTGTGAGTGCCCTGTGATGGCCGGCATCCTGTCCATGATGTGCCCCTGTATGGTGTCTTTGCAGCATAGGGCACCTGGTCAACACGGGGAGAACATATACGGTATGAGTTTGGATTAGAGGATGCTTAGGTTCATGCTCCTTTTCAAATGCACTGCTTCGCTCTTGCATGCAATGCAGCAAATGAAAAATTGCATATTTTCTTTCTGCGATCTGTAGGTGGTGGCAGAGAGCTGAGGCAGAGTGATCTGTGAAGCTCCTGATTAATTATTCAAACATAAGCTCAATTCTTAATTATTGCTGTGTGGTTTATTATTATTTTTTTTTGCAGAATGCAATGCTTATGAGAGTATGTTGGATGAATAAATTAAAATAATTTGTACTGAATTTAACTTGCACAAAGATCTGTCGTGATGATACAACAGTTTTTATGCAGTGGTACACAAACATTTTTATGGTTTGCTATTAGTTTTTGTTTTGCCTGCTGTTTTCGCCCCCAGTCTCCTTAAAGACCGGCAATACACCCTGGATTTAGTCCTTTCCCTTTGGAATCCGCAGCTTGCCACTCACCTTGCGTAGCTTCAGAATGAGACTAAGGTCTCCCTTGAGGTACCAGTGGGAATTTTCTGCAGAGTCAGCTTTGGGAGATAATGGGGAAACGCACGCCTGAGAGGCTGCTAGATTTTTAAAAGTTATTCCAGTTTTAATTAAGAACAGTCTCTGGAGTATAGCATTTTAAGAGTTTAATCTTTTAGCAGTTTTTTGAGCATTGCAGTTTAGGCTTCTCATAATGTTCGTGTCTTCTTTCAGTCGAATTAATACAGTTTATGATTATGCATTGGCTTTACGCATTATGCACCCAGTAACACTGCAACCTGCACAAATACACAGAGGTTTCAGAAAATGCATTCACATTGCAATGCATAACATATTCGTCTGATTTACAGTTTGCTTGTGTGTGTGTGTGTGTGTCTGTGTGTGTGTGTGTGTGTGTGTGTGTGTGCGCGTGTGTGTTTCTCCCCTGTGTTTACTCTCCCTTGTTGCTAGTAACACTCAAAAGTTCAGTCCAGGTCAGCCCAAGTTCACCGAAAGTTCAAAATAAGAAACTCACACGTGCCAACAAAAGTACAGACACAGTTTCTGTAGTCTGTGAACAACAGGATAAAATAAATATCTTTTCATTTTAAGGACTGATGATATTTTAATTAAGTGCATGTGGCAGTGAAATACAGGCTGAGGAACTGTCCAAACTAGATGCCCTAAAAGGTGTGAAGTATAACTACAGTTCCTGATATTTATTGTATCCCTTGGAGTTAGTTTATATCTAACTTGTGTAGAGTTAAATACAAGTGAGTTACATCTACATCGTGTTTTCTTTTTCCAATAGCTGTCCTTGGCCCCTCTAGGTCTCCATATATAACACTGGTATCTTAACAAGATGTTATTTGTACTGATCTCCGATCCACCCCCCGCCCCCCCCACACACACAATGGTATTCCATATATGCATTCTCATTTTTTCTATTTCTACTTATTTTAGGTCTTTCTTTGCCATCACAGTTTCTTTTAAAACTGCGAGCAGCTAGAAATTTCTCCACTCTTTGTCCAAGTATGTCAGCATTAACTGAGCAACTTTTCCTCTTCCCTCTGTCACTGTGTTATTAGTCCCGATAGTTCAATGTATTCCGTATGTGGTGCCCGTGTCACATAATGTGTGCAGGCCTTTAATGTGTTCACATATAATGTGTGCAGGCCTTTAATGTGTTCACATATAATGTGTACAGGCATATAATGTGTGCAGGCCTTTAATGTGTGCACATATAATGTGTGCAGGCCATTAATGTGTGCACATATGATGTGTACAGGCATATAATGTATGCAGGCCTTTAATGTGTGCACATATGATGTGTACAGGCATATAATGTGTGCAGGCCTTTAATGTGTGCACATATGATGTGTACAGGCATATAATGTGTGCAGGCCTTTAATGTGTTCACATATAATGTGTACGGGAATTTAATGTGATCACATATAATGTGTACCGGCATATGTGTTCACATGTAGTTGCATTTTTAATTTTATAAAAATAATGTTTAAATTTTTCGAAAAGTTGCAATTTCGAAATAGAAATAGATCTGTCCCCAGCTCAACTCTCCGCATACAGTTATGTTTTTTCCCCCTCACCTGCCCCCACAACCCCTACCCCCACAATTCCTTCCGACATTTTCATCCAGCAATTGTGGAAATTGTACAAGCTGCTGAGTGTGGGATGGGTATGGATTAGATGGCCGGACCAAATGACAGGACTCTCTGGGGAATGAAATGTTGTCATTCCTGACAGCACCAAATATAGTTTTATTTTTTATTTTTTTCACCAGCATGCATGCATGTCAAACATTTGGTGGACAATTGGCCGAACTACCAAACCTCTCGCCAACTCACAAGCATGCTAAGTTTGAGGCCCCATGAAGCCATTGTAACCTGACACCACAGTTCTGCCACAAGGGCAGCAGGTCATGTGCACACTCTTCTTTCATATATCTTACTTCCAGATACTTAGAGTGAAGCAGAGAGGCTGAGACTGGGAACGATCTCGTGCAGAACATGCACACATGCAATCACAAATTTGAAGTGCTCTTTCAGCTATTATGATTATTATTACATTTTATTTATTTAGCAGATGTGTTTATTCAAATAAGCAAAAAAAAAATTTTGAGAAAACGGGGTTAGACAGTCCGGGGAACAATTAGGGGTTAAAGCAGTCCTCACAGGCCCGATGGTGAAATCATTCTGCTGACAGTAAATTAGAATTTATGATGAAAATCTGCACAGGACTCAGGAGGCACAAAGGTGAGATTTTCTTCATAAGCAAACTGCACAACAGGTCTGTGGGAACGCAGTGTGACACAAAACCACACACCTGAGGGGAAAACGAACTCACAGGCCATGTGGCTGTTTGGGTTGGAAATGATCGAAAGTCAAAAATCCTTTGCTGTCACGCTTCTGCTGTTTTTTTTTCTCACGCTTCTCTCTGACTTTATGTAGTGGTTCATTTTTCAGTGTTTTCCAAGGATGTCTTGGTTGAACATTTTGGCTGGTTTCATGTGACACATGGATGTTCACTTGCTAACACATGAGCTCATATTCAGATACAAAAACAACTGTTTGACAAAATAAGTGAATTTGTTTTAGATGTAACAGACCAGCATGTACCGGGGGTGGTGGGGGGGTTGGGGACACCCAAGTACCTTCCCTTTTGCCCGAACAATTAAAAATGTCCCGCTTTTGAGGTTCCAAGTGGTGCTTTATGAAAAATGTATGATAAATATGCCAAATTTGCCGAGGGGGGGGGTCCCGCACCACAATCAGAACAGTCTGTGCATGGCACTGATAATAGACATACTGTGTATTTTATCTGAGCACAGGGCCATTGACTGCAAGCGTCCTTCTTTAGCAGGACCACCCCACTTAATGGAGAGTTGAAGGACCCGAGGGCTGCTGGAGATCATGTGTATCATGGGGATGGTCTATAGTGTAGAATGCCTTCCAGGTGCCAAACGTTCATATGATATCTTCATTATGGGCTGTAAGATGAATCATGTTAAATGATTATGTTCAGTGCTATCACTCAAAGAAAGTAAAACCAAATTACATGGATCAAGGTATTACCACTTCAGCACAAAACTCCCTTTATTTTGTCATGGTATCAGAAAAATCTTGACCATTGATACAACGTTTTTTGTAGTAGCAGGCAGTCTGAAGCCACCAGCCTAGAGGAGTTCGGCAAAGGTCAATATACTGGTCTTTTCTAAGGATGTAGTGATCAAAAACTATCACTGGGAGAGGCTCATATATTAAGCATGGCTTTCTCTGTAGCACAGCCTACATATCAAGATATGGAGAACGCAATGAAGAGAGTGGAGGATACGTCTCTATTTTCACATGCATCTAAGCTTCCTGGGTGACACTCTTCTCTTCCTGGGTGAATCACCTTCTCTTTATTTATGCTGCAAGTTATACTTGATAGAGAGGGATGCGTCTTGTATGTCATGAATTTGTCATTTTGGTTTCAACATGCATATTGATCTCCACTGAGCTAAATAATAACTCAGCTGTCACGTGTGTGCCCTGAATGCCTGGAGAATTGCATATCTAAACAAACTGGCATCACTAACATACTGCAGTTTCAGCACTTGGACATAGGCCTGACGTCCTGCTAATGACATCATGAAACCCCGCTGACAGTTTTGAGCTGCAGACTGTGATGAGTCCAGGCTTCTATCAATCACAGTGACATGCACTCAATACAAAGAACAGGGTGTGTTTGTCAAAATAGCAAAATTCGCAACGACCTGTCCCTAAGGGCAATGGATCTGGTAATTAGTCATTAAAGCTCAGGGCTTGCCCAAAAATATATATAACCATTGGTGTTAGACCAGGTTTTGGGTGGACTATTTATAATGCGTAACTGTGCTATTGTATAAGACGTGAAATATTTCATCTGGTGGTGCCAAAGCCCTCGTAAGTGAAATCCCACATTTTTTCAAACATCACACTTAATCAAATGTAAGTGAAAAACTCAGATAGAGTTTTAACTGTGAGTGTCGGAGAAAAGTGCCCCCCCTCCTCAGGCTACAAAGTGTTTATTTTACAGCTGGGTTTCGTGGTTTTACGTCTACGAATGGAGTTTGTTTTGAAACGCTGGCCCACACCTCTAAGGTGTTGCCACTCGTTTTTAATTTTGTTCCAAATGTACAATATTCCAGAATTTTTCTGCTTTGCAAGCAAATGCAAACCTGTGTGAATACAGTATGTGGCAGAAAACCCCACTCACCAGGAAAAGGTCTCCAAATTCGTTTTACCGAGAGCCATCAACTGAGGTACTGCACAGGACAGAGAGGACAGAGTATGGGACAAAGACCATACCCGATCTATGTAAAGTATGTTTAAGGTGTACTTGATACACAAAATATCTTGCCTCTTGTTGTGCATATATACTGTATAAGGACTGTCGATATTATGAACAAGACTGTGTGAGCAAGAATGTACAAACATACATAAGTGATTTCAATTTCAGTAACAAAGGCTCCAGAAAGTAATACTGTCACTGTAGCATCATTTCTGTCAGGGGAAAGGAAAGGCATCAATATTCAAAAGCAGGTAGGAGAACATGCATTATCTTGCATTAATATGTGCTGTGAGGACAATAAAATAGCAACAATGGGTAAACTTGCTGCATAGTCAAAGTATCAATAAAACAGAAAGGAATTTAACATTATTGACATAATGTACTTTTATGCATTTAAGCTACATTGATGTAAGAAACTGTGGAAGGATTTTGTTTTCTATTAATGAACATAGGCCTATGGTATGGTGTAAACCCAATAAAATAAAAAATCCGAGTGCCTGGTTTCCAGAGTGAAAATGCAGCTCCACAATATATGAGGCTTGTTTTCCAATCTTTTGGCTACAGTTTTGGTCTAATCATTGAAACAGAGGCAAGGATTCAAACAATATAACCTGCCTGACCGTTGACATTCATCTGTACCAGGCATATCAAACTCCAGTCTTGGGGGGCCAGAGCCCTGCACATTTTCGGGTTCCCCCTCATTTAACACACCCGATTCAACTCCTTGCAACTCCTTGTGCTAATTGCCACACAGCTCTTGAGCTAAATCCTTTGTGGTGGAACACGGAAAGAACTAAGCTACACAGGGCTCTGGCCCCCCAGGACTGGAGTTTGACACTCCTGGTCTATACTGATGGTTTTTAGCTTAGAGTCTGCAGCGCCATCGCAGGAGGTCAGCACAAACGTATATTGACAAAATGTTAGTATAAAGATCAGGTTTACACCACATGGAAAATATGCACAGGGGATCCCTACCTCCCCAGGGCTAGAAATGTTAAAGGCCCAACCCCAATCCTCAGTCCTTAGTTACATTAGTGTTAGGGAGTCCCCAGCTCTGAGCTACTTTCATTTTACATTTTCTGGTTTACGAAAGGTTGCAAACTCATGATCTATATTCTTCTTATGACCAGATGGGTCATCCAACAAGTGACTCAGATTAGGGCGTCATGTCTGGCTGTCATGTCTGTTTTCTCAGCATATGCTCCGACCGTTGTGAGTAATAACTCGCTGAGAAGGATGGCTGCCAGTGACATAAGGAGATGTTTGTTAGAGCAATCTCTGACCAAGTGACACACCATCTATGATCTAGTGACCCATGTCCCGCTTATAGAGGACATAAAGCATTATGCACATCTAAATCTGGTCCTCGAAGAATCACAGTCAGGGAAGGTGATGGAACCCTCCAGAGTGAATTTCGCCAGGCTAGTGGTAAGGCTGTCCTACTGGCATTGCAAGCAATCTTTTTCCAGTCATCCTAGCTGACTGGAAAAAACGTCTTGTTGTCCCTATCTGGAAAAGGAAAAGGAAGGGTGCTGGCCAGGATTGCAGCAACTACTTGGGGATAACACAACTCTCAGTGCTGGTTAAGACCTTGCTAGGGTCATCCTCAACAGGATTCTTGATCACTTGGCTACCAGCTACCGGAGCAGTCTGGTTTTACGCCTAAGAAGTCTACCATTGACCGGCTCTCATTGAGCGTAGATGTGTATATCCATAGTTTCTTTGCAACCTTTTTCAATTTTCACAAGAGGTTCGACTCAGATTAACAAGCTTCCCTGCGGGACATCCTAACACTTGGTGAGGGACAATTCACTGATCTTGACTCTGATCAAGGCTCTCGAGAGATTGAGCAAGGAGTCTGAGTTTGTGAGTTTGCAAGGTTCTGTAGGCCTTCAATGACCTGTTGGACACACCCATCAGAAGTGTTTCTATCTGTGTAGAAAATGTTTATTGTGCCCCTGACATCTGTGAGATGATAAAGGTCCAAATCTTTAAAGTCCTGGTGTTCCTTATTCTGCTGTATGGCTGTGAGACATGGACACTTTCCAGTGAGCTGAGATGAAGACTAGACTTCAATGGTACTGGGTCTCTTCGGAGAATCCTTAGGTACCACTGGTTTGACTTATGGAACCAATTTCCTTACAGCATAGTAGCTCTAGGACTGTAGTTCTAGCAAACTTCACTGAGCTTACAATCATCATGGCCATTCAAAGTAGGTAGCATACTGCTTACTAGTGAACAGTGCCCCAAAGGTATATATAATATGTGGTATATATAATGGTATATATAATATGTGAGTTTTTGGGTGTTAAAAAAGATGTCAGCATTCCTCTCAGGTGTGTCATGTCATTAAAAAGTAACCGGCATGAGGCCCAAACAACCAACTCTGGATAACAGTTAGGGCACTAGAAGGATTATTTCAATGAGGGAGTACTTTTGTCTTTGGCCGCTGACCTGTCCTTCCCAGGTCACTTTGGATGCCTGCCATTACTTTCAACTATTAAGGCTTCATAGCTCCCTGGGCAAGGATTCATACTGCAGTAATGAAAGTAAGGCCCTGATTTATTTGTATTATGAATTATATTATCTGTGAGAGAGACTAAGAAATGAGAACCAAAGGAAATGATACTTTAAAGTGTGGTTGTCAAGTAAAGAACTCTGGCATGAAGGCCTGGTCTCCAGATGGATTGTGCTTGGCCATTTTCATTACAGTTTAATCTTTTAAAATGATAACCTTTTGGATGTTTCCAGTTCCATATATCACTTATGTGTCTGTGACAGAAGCTAGTGGCTTAGTCTCCATGCCTAGATCAATAGTAAGTGAGTTTTTATTAGCTGTTTCTGAGTGGACTAGAAAAATGATAGTGAAATTAGAGACTTTTTAAAAAACATTTATGGCATGTTATGTAGTGGGAACCAAAGGGGTTGTCTGTTTGTTGTGATGTGCTAACATGACTCATGGGTCAAGTCCTGTTTTTGGACACATTTATCAGCCCTTGAAGAGAGATTTTCTAGAAAAGCACCATTTTCCAAAATGTCTACATGGTGTTGCTATGTAGGACTGAGCCATTTTGTTCATGATGACCTGCGAGTTGTCATTGGTTATGGCTTAAATAATCAGTAAAATAAGAACCATTATTAATTTGCAGCCATTTGTTAAAGGGTATTTATTATGTATTAATTGAAGAGAAATCTATTTAGTTCATGTTGGTGTAATTTGAACAGAGTTAATATAGTAAAACTACTTGAAGGATCACGAATAATGTAGTTGTACGCTTTCACTTAACGTATTAATTAACCAGAAACTGTTACGAAGTGTTACAAATTGATCCCGTGATCGTTCATCATCAATCAATCATGATGTTTCCTGTATTTCATGCAGTTACTATATTTGTTCATGATTTGTAACTGAGTAGTAACTGAGTTACTAGGTTACTTGAGAGCACGACTTGATGGCCATTAAATTCAGAGAGGTTCCTTGGAATAAGCATAATATTTGTCTTAAGACGTAGCAGAAGCAGTGCTGGAAGAGGCCTGCAGTATAAACAAGGAAAACTAGACAAGTTTATCTGTATAGCACATGTTCTCATATAATGGTTATTCTCTAAAGAAAAGGGTGTAAAGAGATAAAGTACATAAAGTAGAAGTAGATGTAAGTAAAACATAAGAAAACTAGGAAGAAAAGTGCAAGAGATGAAAAAGTGCAAGAGATGTGAAAGTGTGACTAGTGGGAGGAGCTGATTGGTAAGTCTGATTGACTGAAATAAAGTATGATACGTACAACATTACAACCTGATGGGGTCCGATGCCCTTTAATAACTTGGCCACTAGGCCAGTGGGAATGATACGGGTATGCAGGGGGACAGGTCTGGAGCTGTAGTGTGGGTTTGGGTATTAGTTACTGAACCGGCCAGAGGCAGAGTGTTGTGTGTTATGTTATTGGTTTGCAATAATCACGACATAAGCATGCAGAGAGAATGAATCTCAGTTTTTCTCAGTATGAATCGGGTACTAAATGAGACCAACGGTTGTCAAGAAGCGCTTTCACAAAGTCCGCTGTCTGAAACCTCAATGAGTGGCATGATGGCCTCAGCAGGAAACCAGAATGTGTCATGACTCAACTCAATTTTTTGTTCTGGAAACACTATCTGCATGTGGGTAACTGCTCTGCGACTGTTTGCAGCTGTCTTGTAATGACAGTCAGAAATTCTGGTAGACCCTTTCGCTTCTTATTGCATGTGAAACCATATTTCCCATTTTCAATCATCCTGCTGACATCCTTATCTACTGAAAGTGTTTCAGTGACAGCATTGTGCTTTGTACAGCATTAGGGTTTCTGCTTAACTTGATAAGTGGTATTTCCTTTCTGAAAGCCTTTGTTCCCAATACTATGCAACTAAAGCCTGAAAGAAGAACATGATGAGGAGATGAACCATGAACCAGGTCATTAGTCATGCAGACTTAACTGATAATGATGGGACGTCTCATTCTGCAATAGAAGGTGTTTTCTGTTTATATAATCTTACTTTGCTTGATTTCACGATTAAGGCAAATGTGAACTGTTTAGAAAAGTCTGAATTATATATATAAAAAAACTAACAATCATGCATGTAAAAACTAAAAGTTACATACAATGCACTAATTTAAATGTAATAAATTAATAAGATTTATATAAAGTGTGTTATATATAGCCCCCTGTCCAGGGTTGTTCCCTGCCTCGTGCCCATTGCTTCCAGTTCGGCTCCAGCCCCCCCGTGACCCAGTAGGATAAGCGGGTATAGAAAATGGATGGATGGATGGATGTTATATATGAAGGGATTTAAAAATATAATATCTAACATTAGTGAAAAATGTTTTTTTTGGAGCGAGTGACAGTATTTTCATTTCATTTATCTTTTTCTGGCCCCCAGCAGGCTGCACCCCAACCACGCGCCCTGTGTTGCCCCGGAGCCCTGACCCGCCTGTCCAGCCTGACCAGCGGCTTGAGGCTGGATATGAGTTTGCTTTTTTTTAATGATATTTGAATTGTTTCAGTATCATAATCCTGTGCCTTTATTGATTAAGATACATACAAATTCTTAAATACTAACATACTGTGCATGCTGAACAAATTGTAGGGTATTTAGTCAAATTCTTGAAGGATTTTCACACAGATGGCACAAACGGTCAAACAAAATATTTGTTTCAAACTGATACCCGCAGAAAGACCACAAACGGCCTTTTAGTGATGTGGTTTAACTGCTCTTTCAGTTATGTCTGAATGAGTCAGGGTGTTGCCTTTATACCTGCTCAGCACCCTTTTGCACTTTATTGACTCAGCATCTTCAGTTTGACAAACACGTCCGTGTCAGAGAAACTGCCGGCCACACTGTGAATGAGTGAGGAAACATCTGACAGCCTAACTGAAGTGCCATCCTTTGCTGAACTCTGCCTTTCTTGGAGCCAAGCAAACTAGCATGAATCGGGGGATGTTCAGGTCCCTAATGATGAAACGTGATGCCATGCAAGCATTTCAGAAAAATGATACTTGCAGGTACTGTATTAGAGGAGAACCGTATCAAAGGAAATGCAATATTAAAAGATACAACAGATACAATGATATAAAAAGAGCTATTTTCTGGGTTAGTCTGTTGCAGAGACGGTCCTTCAGGCTCCGTTCTTCATTTGGGTAGTGTCATTAAGGGGAGCAGCCTTTGGGAGTATGTAGAGTATGACAGTATTAGACAGGGATGATTAGCTAATGAGTGGCAAAAAGAGAATAGCTGCAGCATGGAGACTGGGAACAGTCAATGATAACGCTGGAACACAGCCAATGGCAGCGCTGGAAATCAAAAATCATAATGAGAATTTTTGTCAAGGGAGAAATAGCGAATGGGAATGCTCAAGAGGAAATCGCCATTAAGATGACGGAATTGTTTACAGAGGCATAGATAAGGGAGCATTAATATGAATTAAATTACACTGGAACAGAAAATGGATGGATGGGTGGATGATGTTTAATGTATCATAGAAATAGGGTCAAGATAGTGGTTAATGCTCTTCACTGCACAAATATGCCTAATGCAGATACATTACATTTCTGAATGTATGTAGAAGAAACAGAGCAAGATGACACAAAATGGGTGTTCAGTTTAAATGACTTTGAGGCTTGGAATAAATTAAACAACCAGTGGCTCCTACCCAGCAAAAATCATAAAAATGTAAAATATGGCTTGCAAGGTCAATGCTGCAGCAGTCGGGGGCTGGTGGGTGGAGGGCTGTTGATATAGATATAAGGGAAGGAAGACTACAGATCTGTACAGAGTGAACAGCTGTGGAAACACAGCCATGCTGGCTGGTGAGTGTGTGAGAGAGTGAGTGTGTCGGGTGCAGTGGGGGGTGACGGCCGGGCTGGGGGGGTGAGGGGTGGAGGGCGGGCTGAGGCCACAGCCGTTCTGTGGGCTTTTTACCCACCATCAGGCCAGAGAAGCGAGAAGTAAACAGGCAAATGCTGCCAATGATGAGCATCGCTGATCAGAAACTACAGAGGGTGGCAATGAGCTGATGTAAAGACAGCTTCTCTGTGGGCAGGAATTATGAGAGAGATCTCTGCTGGAAGCCTCTCGCCACCTCTGGGTTCCTGTACTGCTGGTCTAACTGTCTGTTTAACACACACACACACACACACACACACACACAGTTAAAAACTTTCATCTCACCTCTCGCTCCATGAGACTGAAAATGGGTGGTTCAGCTCTTCTATTCCTGGGCTTAGTGTTAAATGTCTTGGGTAAGTCTGATTCCAATTCATTGCTAAAGAGGTTTTTTAAATGTGCAAACTGAAATACATAGTTTTTAGCTACGCTATATGCATATGCTTTTTTACTGTTTTATATATCAAATAATAATATTTATAGTTTATTGTAGATATTGTTATACAGTATATAAGCTTTAGAATTATATCCAATAATATAATTCTGCATTCTCTCCAATTTACAGTAACATTAAGTCATTCTGCACATTTGATTTAATTATATATTCACTAAAGCAATGGCTGGTAAAGGTAAATTGATTCATTTTAACTTTATAAAGTATATTAAATAAGAATTTTGTGTTCTGTAACAAGAAATTTTGGACAAAGCACAACATTTTTGACAGATTTTTTTTCTTGAGTCAAAATTGCATTCTTACAGGTGTTTGTATCTGTTGTAGACAATTAAATCTGCCTACCAGATGAAACCCTTTCAGGCACATTAGAACACATTTTTATGGTATTGTTTTTTGATGCCTCTATTGGAAACCATCAACATAATCCTGTCAGAGCCCTATTCACTCAGGATGCTTCCTTTTTGAATTACAATGGGCTGTTATCTGGGATGTTATTAATGCACATTTTATTACTGCTGTGGTGGTGTATTCACAACATAATTGCCACAAAGAGAAGCATTTGTTCAAGTAAGCATTCACACAAGCACAAACACACAATATGTCATCGAGCGCAACCTTTATACCACAAAAGAACTGAAACTCTTAGTAATCTCAGTGTTTTGCCACAGCATTCTTTAATCTCTCAGTGGTTATTTACAAATCTGACAACATATCTTTAGGAGCCATGAAGAACGTGAGGTTGATGCTGGAGGACACTGAGGTACTTGGGGAGTATCAGGACACTTACAGAAGACCTAAACCAAGCTTTCTGCTTTCTCGTTAAGCATCTTGTTGCTAGCTTTTCCATTCAGGAGGTTTATGTTGACAGGTGAAAATATTTGCATGAATGCAAAACAAAGACCAGCAGTTTTGTCACCTCCTCTGACCTTTTGCCATGTCTCCTGTCTTTCTCAGCTAACTGTTGCTGCTCCGATGTTGAGATTGAGAAGAATGTTTTAGGGGTTCTGGGGAATCCGGTGGTTCTCAGATGCCAATATCTCGGCAAACTGGATGTGATGGCATCCTTCTGGGCTGAGCAGCAGTCAAGTGGGACTTGGAAGCGGCTGGTTGGGTTCTTTATGCAAGAGGTCCAAGTCAATGATCCGAGGTTCAGTGTTCCGGTGTCTCCAAGCAATCTCACAGTAAAAATGAACATCACTAGTTTGGAGGATGAGAGGGAATACAAATGCAGCTTCATTTATAGATTTGAAATTATGGAAGAAACAATGACCCTCATTGTCTTGGGTAAGGTGTGCTTCGACCTACAACTATGTGCATGTATGCTTTTGGAGAGATGGACTTACATTTTGGTTCCTTCTACATATTACCAGTGAATGTTTTGTGAGAGTTTTGTACCAGATTATTACTGCCTGTACCCTTGGTTGGCACAGTGGTACAGTGGTTTGCACTGTCACCTCCAACCTCTGGGACTTCAGTCCCAACCATGACTCTGTGTGTGGAGTTTGCATGCTCTCCCCGTGTAATCGTGGGGTTTCCTCTAGGTACTCTACGTTCCCTCTACAGTCTAAAGACATTCTGAGGTGAATCTGAGTTTCCAAACTACCTCTCAGTGTGAATGGTGTGTGTGTGTGTGTGTGTGTGTGCGTGCGCATGCGCCCTGGGATAGGATGGTGCTCCATCTTGGGTTGTTCCCTGTTTTGTGCCCATAGGCTCTGGGCCCCTTGCAACCCTCAATACGTCATTGCAGAAAATGGATGGATGTCTATACACTGCTGCTGCTGGATTTGAACCTCCCTCTCTTTCTTATTTGTAAAGCTCGGCCATCAATTCAGATTAACGAGGCTATGACTTTGGAGAATGGAACACATTACCAGAAGGTCACCTGTTCTGCTGCTGGAGGGAAGCCGGAAGCTGTGGTCAGCTGGTTGGTCTACGACCAAGAACCCAACAATGTGGCATTTTCTGTAACCACAGAAACACTGCAGCATTCTGACAGCACCTTTACTCAGACCAGCACACTTCGCCTACCCATGCATCTTATGCACGAAGGCAATGTGACCTGTGTTGTTAACCACCCCGCTTTGGCCAACTCTATGCGTGTGAAAGTGAAAGTGCAGACCTTTGGTAAGACGCGCTATTGTGAGATGATATGCAGGAATCTTGTATGGGTCAAATGTAGCTTTATAAGCAAGTTGATATTTATCATGGTTAAATGTGTGTTCAGAGATATAGCTACTCTTGAAGAAAAAGACTGCCTGCTGGTTAAATGGTGTCTCATTGATTTAGGCTGTTTATACATTTCAGCTGTTCACCCCGCTCTCCTATCTGAGCCGCTC
>JABFEB020000036.1:15918493-15933753 GCA_019775895.2 Stomatorhinus ivindoensis | reverse complement strand
CATGTGGAGCAGACAAAAAATCCTGGCTGTGGTTTATTCCTGAATCTTTTCTCACAGTTTATGATGACTGGTATAGAACACTTTCCTCTCTTTCTGAAATTGTTGTTTGTTGTTGCAGTTACTCCGGTTGTGACCATGAATACAACTTTGCTTCAAGACGAAGGAGAAGAGTTTCAGGTGGTAACCTGCAAAGCCGTGAATGGTAGACCTGCTGCCAGACTTTCCTGGTCTCTGTTTGGAGACACAGCAGAGGCCAGAAACATCTCAATGAAAGTCGGAAGTAAGATCGAAATGGACATGGACACAGACACAGAGACGACCATCAGCTCACGCAGGTTTCCGGCACACCTTCATGAAGGCTGGAACATCACCTGCATGGTCATGCACCCCGCATTTCCCAGTGAGCAGAGGAGGACCGTAACTTTGCCCACCTACCGTAAGTCCGGGGGCCGAGACCTTCCAGTAATCACTATAGAGCAGATATAGATCTAAGTGGATATAAAGAGTCTGTTTTCCAAAACTGAGAGCGTAAACGTATTTACATGGCAAATGAATATGGATATGAGATGTATGCATGTTCTGGGAACCCAGGCTTTTCAGGGGTGAGGATGCTAAACCCGAATGGTGTGGCTGTGGGACGCATCTTGTTGGATGAAGGACAAAGCAACGTGACCTTTCATCTTGATGTTACAGGCAATGTGCCCCAGTACCAAGTCAACTGCACTAAGTAATCCCTGATTTCATCCTCAGAAAAATGTTTTTCAATTATCATTTATTTTCATTTTTTACTGTAATTATCTTTCAAATGGATTTTGTATTGAATGAAAATTCGATTCTTTAATAAACAATTTTGTTCATATTGTACCTTACTTAATATTTGTTATCATTAATGATGTATTAAAAAGTGTTTTTTTGTGAGATGTCACCCATTTGGATTGAGAACAAAAACCACAGAAGATAAAAAATGGACAGAGGATAAGGCTATACTGAATAACCTTTACATGAGAATATCTGCTGTGCCGTTTACAGTGGGCAGCCAGAGAGAAGACCTTCTTGGGCTATTTTAACTGGATGTGTGTTTGTGATCTCTCTTCCTCCACAGAGAAGATGGGCCCCTTGCTGCAGACATGAACGTGATCGGCAGCTCCTTGCAGGTGATGGGGCCTGTGGGCTTACATCATGCTGGAAAATACAAGTGTCAGGCTTCCTATTACAACCACAAAGCATCAGTGGAGCTACAAATACATGTAGCCCCTAGAGAAGTGCAAGAAGGTAGAGTACCCTTCTCCTGTAGTTTCTAGCACTGGTTTGCTTTCCTCACTCAAACTTGCTCCCTCTCTCCAGCTGCAGCTGCTCCAAATGTTACTATACAGACCTGGGAAGAAACAAACCACAGGATCATCCAGTGCACTGCTGCAGATGCCGTACCAGTGGCTAACGTGTCCTGGCTCCTACCTGAGGGCCTGCTTGCCACTATCAGGCCTAATTCAACGCTTCAGAATAGAGCACATACTGTCAGTGTCGCCTTGCTATTGCCTGTCTGCTTATCTGAGGAGCAACGAGTCCAGTGTGTGATAGAGCACCCTGCTCTGTTAGAAACAGATATCAGGGAGATGACAATTCCAGCGTGCTGTGAGTATGCACTATCAGGCTCAGCAATAACCTGTAAATGTCACCGTTGCTGCAGCAAATCTGCTCTCCACTCAAAACGAAAAACCTTACTGTCTGCTTCTCTGAAATGTAGCTCTACTGTCTTTAGCCAACATAATGGCTGTCAGGACCGGCCACTCTGACCTTTGGCCTGTTGTATGTGTTTTTAGTAGCTGGCCCTGAAGTTAATGTTAGCATCACTACCACACGGGAAAATGGGACGCGATACACTCTGGTAACGTGCAGAGCCGATAGCAGCAAACCTGCAGCCACAATCACCTGGAGTCTAAGCGATGATCATAGAGGCAACAGCATCAGCTGGTCTGAGGGGGTCCAGACAGCCAGCTGGACCTCCCCCAGTGGGTCTGCCACAGTCGTCAGTACGGCTCCAATTCCCACCCTGTCATTCTTTGGAAGGACTCTGGCCTGTATAGTTACCCACAAGGCTCTAGCAGAACCAGTGAGGAGAGAAACCTGGATACCGGCAGTTGGTAGGTTTTATATGTGAAGAATGGCTCTCTATACAAAGACAGCAGCATTACTACCCATTCAGCAGAATGAGCCTCTCTATCCTTCCTGTTTTTCTTCAGATCCCCCGAAGCTGAACGTCTCCCTCATCATGCATACCAGTTCCCCACTGTGTCTCATTGTCTGCGAGTCCAGCTGGGAAACGGGCACATTTAATCTCTCCTGGGTCCTCCCTTTGAATTACACGGGCCGAGCCGTCCAGCGCTCAGGGAACGTGACGGGTCGATTCTGGGCTAACAGCACTTACGAGTTTCGTCTGGACCTCCACGAGGGGCAGAACCTGACCTGCCAGGTTAAAAATGAGCACATTTCTGCAGAGAAGACTGTACACATTCCTCAGTATTGTAAGTTCAGCAGGGCTAACTGGTGTGTCGTATTCATATGTCATCATTGAAATTCATATTCAGATTGGCATTGAAATTAACTTCCTCCTAGAATTTCACTGTCCTTAGTCACTGCGTTCCTTCAATGAAAACAATCTAAACACCAACACTGCCGGCTCTCACAGCAGAGTTTATTTCTGCAGATTTATGAGCCTGTTTTCACTTGTGTGGCTCCCTCAATTTTTCACGACACCACAAACACAGCACTTATAATACGTGTCTGCCTCTGTCTGTCTCGTTTGCCTAATCTGTTGCTCGAACAGCAAACCACAGCAGACCACAGAGACTCAATGTTTTTTTTTTTCTAGATTTGTTGGTTGTTTTTTCCTGTTCATTGACCATGCTGTTACCTTCACAGATATCTCTTCCCTCAAACTGCTGAACCCCGTTTCAAGCACGGGAGTACAGAGAGTATCTTTAAAAATGCACCTCCACAATCAGAGGATCTCACTGAAAGTCTGCGGCAAGATCCCAGCATTCAATATCACATGTGTCAGGTCAGCCTACCTTCCCGTACTTACAAAGCTGAAATGAAGAACATTTCTCCCTTGACCTGGTCAAAATACTGGTGCCTTAAGTCGTAAAGTCAGACCCAAGGGGATTCCTCTGCTGCTCTCCCAAACACACCACTGCTCCCATTAACAGCACCGTCACACTGTTTTAATTAACGCTCATTATCACTGCATCTGCCTCCTTAACACCTCTGAAAACTAGCCTCATTACAACCATACCTTTACTGTTATTTTCATTAGTTACACTCGTAGAATAATGCAGCACTCTGGGAAAACATGCTGCATACAAAACTGATGAACACTGAACATTAACAAAGTAAAGAAAAATCGTTATTGCCGGTCCATAACGTTGCTACCCTTTCCACGCCAATGAAACTCTATTTTCTTTTATGCTAAGCAACTTTCATTAATAGTACTCTACTCTGCAGTTTATATTAAGAGCAAACTGTCTTCACATAACCACTGACTTTCAAACCGCACTGCTGTCATTACCAGTGCTGCCGCATTCATTGACATTCTGGCACTTTCATTACTACTGCAGCTCTCGCTGCAAGGGCTTGCAAGTTCACGTTGAAGTTTTCATGTCTAACCCTATATCGATGGTAAAATTTGCACAAAGCATGTTTCCTGACTGGTACTTTGATTGTGTTCTGAGATTCAGTCATCACATTGCAAGGATGAACCCTCAGAAATTATCTTTGCAGCTTAACACCTTATTGACTGGAGATGCACCACAACAATGTTATTTCTGAATGTGGTCCTTGGGACATTTTCAGCAAGGGAATATGACAGTAGACTAAGAGCACTGCTTGAGTTATTTATTAGGGCAGGGGTTCGGCAATCCTACTCATGGATCGCCAAGATCCAGAAAGTTTTCTATCCTACCTGATGAGCTTCTATCCGCCTGAGATCAGGTGAGGTTCATCAGAGACCAGATAGGATGGAAAACCTGCTGGATCTGGGTTGCCCACTGCAGCATTAGGAGAATCCTGGCATTTAACTGCTCCTCTGTGTCCTTCACATTGCGGGTCCCAGGAGTGATGGCTCACCTGTGAGGACTAAAGGTGCCGCAATAGTCTTCCCGTCCCCGGTGTCCCTACACGATGCTGGCCTGTACAGCTGCCGAGCCTCCTTCCACCACCACTCCGCGACCCTCTCCATCCAGGTGGAGGTCACCGAGGAGGACCAAGAGCTCTGTAAGTGCCCAGAGATGTGCATCAAACCTGAGACCACCCAAAAATTAATGTGCAAAATTGGAAATTACTAACATTTTCTTGACATTACAACAGACATGTGGGACAGAACCTTATGACACCCTTTGCCATAAAAAAACAAGAAACCCCACTAGCACACGTCCGTCTTGTATTGGCTGTTTGTGGTGTTGCTTTACACACTATGTATCCTGATTTCCAGATTTGTAATGTCCTGAAGTAAAACCACTGCATCTACTTACAGCTACTTACTCACAGCTCTGCAATTCCCTTTCCTAATCCTGCTACATGTATTAAAATTACTGCCAGTACAATTATTGCTAAAATTAAAGAATTCTGTTTTTAATACTGTTTTTACTGTTATTTTTAGTATTTAGAATTTGAATACTGTTTTTTTTTTAATGAAACTATTATTCTGCCCTTTGAATGTTCAAAACTCTCTTTATGCTTTGCTCCCATTACAGGGAACATCTTCATCATATGTATTCCAACGGCGCTTGCAGTCGCTCTCATTCTCATCGTTTCTATCTGCGTCCTTTGGTGAGTTCTGGTCTAAGTTGCATACAATCACAGGTAAGATATCTACACGTACCACATCGGCCTGACAAACAGGAAGCCATGTTCCATCAGGGTGATCTTATCACGCCTCGGCGTAACCAATGTGGTGCCTTCTATTCATAAACAGGAAGTGGTGTGGGTGTGGCTAACATGTGCACAGAGCCCTGGCACGACATGTGGTCAGACGCAGTAGTCGAGTTAATGCTGTCTGCTCAGAGACATCACTTACCGTGATCTATTGCTTGCAGGTGTTTACAGACAGGTGTCCTCAATCTGGTATCTGGTATCATGGCCTCTTTTCCTTTAGTTTTAGATCCAAATTGCACAACATTAATACAATTTAACATTAGAACATGCATGTTAACAACAACACAATAAAAAACAATTTCTTCTCTTCTCTAAAATGTTATATCTATATATATCTTTTTAGATGCCTAAATGAACTTCAGTTCCCAAACCTTATATCTCTCATCATCGAATGAGTCTTGCTATTTTTCGCAAAGATCTTTTACGTCAATATATGTATGTATCTATGTATATATGCATGTATATGTGCCTTTGGTGCCCATTCTGTGTTGCTGGATGTTGGAGGTTAAACTGGACCCCATCACCATATTAGTTTGTTCACAAATGACTTTCAGGCACAGACTGTACAGACTGTGGGTAGTTTTTTTTTTATTAAAGTAGAAGAAATTTGGTTTAGATGTATGACATGTAGATGTTTATATATGTTTCTTAATGATTTTTATGCCTTCTTAACCTTTAGATTTTTTTGTGATTGATTGATTTATTATTTATACTACACGATTTCTGTTTTAGCAGGAGGTATAGAGGTGATTCTTCAACAACTGTGGTAAGTATAGTGTTATTACATTTGTTACAAGTTCCTTTTCTTTTGGTGTTGTGAGGTTTGTTAGAAATGTGACGGTATTTTTCAGGATATCCATGTTCTCAGACATAGGATACGTCAATTTGCACTTAGTGCAGCTGTGTTATATAGCAACTGTGGTCAATACCATTACAATCCTTTGTTTTCTCTTTTCTCTCCCTCCCTTCTTTTTTTGCGCTCTACCCCCCTCCTAACCGCATCTTGGTACTGTGGCGCCCCTCTGCTCCAGGGTTCGTCTCAGAAGTGCGAGTCCCTGGCAGCGCTCACCTCCCTTCTGGCTGAGCACCGCTCCCCGGAGCTGAAGAAGCCGGGGGCACAAGCGCTAGTGCACGACAAGAAAGGCCCACTGTCCCCAGAGCTCATCAGGTACTCCATCGTCATCGACATCAAGAGCACCGTGTGAGGCGGGGTCCGGCTAAGGGATGTGACCCCTTTCGGGACAGAACCGGAGTCCTGATTCACAGCGGCAGAAAAATGTCCAGACAGCGGTTTGAAAGTGTTATGAATGTATGAATTTTAAGAAGTAAAACAAGTTGGTGACGTGCATGTGACAAAATAGGGGAATGTCATGGACATCCCGGTGGGAGTGGTGGCCTCTGTTCTCACAGGGATTTCAGTGCCTTTGATACCTGCTCCTGTTGGATACTGGCCTCTCACCATGATTAAACACAGCAGAATGTCTGTATGTAATCAGGCCGACTAACCGTATCCAACTCAGACACCATTGTGTTGTTCTTTGCCTTTTTTGAAACCCTTGAAAGATTCTTTCTTGATGTTTTATGGATTAACCTCAATGGAAACATGCAGTAATGTGACTCTCAGTTCCTGTTCTCTTGTTGGAGGCGCAACAGAAAGAGGCTTTTTATTCTTATTGTTATTTTTTTTTATTTTTTTTTTTCTACACAGAAGTTACTCAGTTTCTGTATATTAGCATTAGAATATACAAATATTGCACAAACTTTCTCACAAGGGCTTCCAATATTAAGAATGACAGATTCTTGAGCCTGTTTACATAGCATTGATTTCCATTTGTACTGTATTCATTTTGTATGTGATTATATTTTCTAGCATCTCAAGCATTATTAAGGTCGAGGCAGACGCAGTTCACAAGATGATGTATTACTTGTTTTTTCTTGAAGTAAAACTTTTTTTATAACTTTGTGAGCATTGAATTCAACACATAATATCCATACTACCAAAGAACAGTAACGCACTCGCACTCTCTCTCTCTCTCTCACACACACACACACACACACACATACTAATGTGGTTGCAAGTGACAACAACGAACGTACAGCTAGCACATAAACTGACAGTGTTGGCCTGCGTATCTTCTCCTTCCATCATTTTATCTTCCAGCTTCTTAACCAATACTTGATGTGCAGTTAAAGAGAACTGGTACAGGCAGCCCCAGATCATGAACAAGATCTGTGTCTGTCTTTAATTCTGTCTATAAGTCTGTCTAAGTCTGCCTTGAATTTGTAGGCAAGTAATAATACAGTACATAATAATGGAAATGATTATACTGTAATAGTAAAAGTACATATGATACTGTACTGTACCTGTACTGTACCTGTACTGTAAAGTACATATGTTACTGTACTGTACCAGTACTGTAAAGAACATATGATACCGTACTGTACCTGTACTGTACTTGTACTGTAAAGTACATTTGTTACTGTACTGTACCAGTACTGTACCTGTACTGTAAAGTACATATGATACTGGTCTGTACCTGTACTGTAAAGTACATATGATACTGGTCTGTACCTGTACTGTACCTGTACTGTAAAGTACATATGTTACTGTACATATGTAGCTAACAAACTGCCCAAGCTGTGTAATACTTTCACGACTGTCACAAAGGAGTGTGTGCATTCATTATCACAAACTATTGTATTTAACCTAATTTTTTTATATGATGGGCTTTATGGCAATCTCTTCGTAAGTATGAGTTGTCCGTAAGTTGGACATTCTTACCTAGGGACTGCCTGTATATCTAAATTGCTTATAGATTATGAATGTGTCTGTATTCATCCCCCTAACCCACCCAGCCTTGTGCCCTGTGTTGCCCGGGACAGGCTCCAAGTACTGTCCAGGATAAGTGAGTAATGGATAGATCTCCTAAAATTGTGCTGTATAACTTCATAGATTTGGAGAGAATTATATACAATGCTGCATGCATATCTGTGTGATGATACGCAGGGCAACTTTTTGAGCAACGTTGCTGGGTAATTGCTAACCATCTGAGACAAAGGGCAACTTATTTCCATCTGGATGACCATGAAAAGTTGCCCACTGCCAGTCAATGTTTTTCAGATAGAAATTTGTTGCCCCATGTATCGTTACTAGTGATGGCAAATGAAGCTCCATGAACCATTTACTGTATTTTTTGACCTCACTAGATGGTGCTCTTGGCTTGCTTTGGGGCATGCTTTGAGACAGCACCATCTAGTGGAGTCAAAAAATTCATCAAATGGTTCATAAGTATCATTTTGCCCATCACTAATTGTTACCCTTACATTTTAACACTGTTATCTATCTGTACAAATGTTTACTGAAGCATTAATTCTCTATAAACACTCATCCAGTGCAAGTCTTGGCAAAGCCTCTCACAGAATCAGGTCACAGTGGTGACTTTTTAACTTGTAAGCATTTGGTTAGAAGTTTGGTTGTAAAGCATCTGCTGATTTTGCAGGCTTCGGCCAGTCTGGTGCTTTCATCAGTGACTTTCAGCTGTTAGACGTCACATGGCTTAATGCCAACTTAACTGGTGTTGTCACACGCCCCACTGGAATTATCATATGTCTACAGACACTTCAGTTTGTGGTCTATGATCTGATTTATCCAACTTCACCCAGATGCAAAGCTGTTATCTGCTAAGTCACAGCGGCCTGCCTGCAAAATATTGATTACAGCATCATTTGGAATTAACAGCAACCAATATATTTTAATATCTGTTTCATACAAAACTTCAGTTTACTTTGCAATTGAAGTGACACAATGAGCTAACAGGGCTGGGTTTGTTTACATGGATTGTTGCTGTGTCTCTGTTTATAAGTATGAGTAATTTTAACTAAATTAGTTAGTACAAAGACAAAAGGTCAATAGTGTTCCAAAGTCATTTTGATGCCAGCACATGAGTGAATTCATTAGTCTGACACAATTTGGACTGTGACACTGATGGTCCAGTAAGTGCATACTAAGCAACTTGCAAGAAAAAAACATAACTGAAATAATGATTTTCTATCACAAGAAGTGATTCCTCAGAAACAGCACAGGCAGAAATACAGTATCAAAACTTGTAAAGTGTACAATAAAATCTCATTTCCACAGTCATGGATGCTATAAAGCCCTTTAGTGAAATATTTCTTTCCCACAGTTAAATGATAAAAATACCTTGGACCTGTGTTTTGGCCTGGAGTTTTGCCAGGAGGGTTTGGCCTGTTGTACATTTAAGTAGAATATTTAATCAAAGATAAAATGCTGCAAGATAAAATTATTACCTAAGCATATAATAATAACCCATCAATCCTCTGTGAGCACTTCTGCAATGCAGAGTTACAGAAAAGCTAGAGCATATTCTAGGAATAGCGGGGCAGAGAACAGTAATCTCAGCAAATCCACACCGCAGACAACATAGAGCAACCATCCATTCAGCTTCCAAATGCTTTTCCTGGATGGACTATCAGCAAGCTGCGAGCCGATGCCAGGCAGCTTAGAGCGCAAGGCAGCACGGAATGCCATGTCCGCCCACAATAACGGGCAAGTAGCCGGGCTGCATGTCTTTGGACTACAAGAGGAAATTGGAGTAAACCTGCTTGACAGTAAACATGAAAACTGCCCACGTGCAGAGCAGGATCTGACCCCCCCACTTCCCCCAGACACACACACACGCACATGTAAGGCAGTGTCCCACTCCAGTTGCTGATGGTTTCTTACAAGTTCACAATGAGCAATTTTTCTCATGTACCTGAAGGGGGGGCTGTTGCATGATAGGCAGTCTTCCATAAGATGGACCTACTTCCTTCCAGCAACAGCTGTAATAATGATAATGAATATGGCAATATGGTGATGTGTGAAACACAGAACAACAGAGAGAATACAGTAATATACATCGGGTGGTATGCAGCTTTGTGGATTAAAACCTAAGGTTTAGTCTCAAAGGTTGCCAGTTCAAATCCTGTGAGCAGCAGAGTAACCATGTCACCTTTGGGCCCTTGAGCAAGGCCCTTAACCCCAAATACTGCTCCTGGGAGCGGGGGGGGGGGCAGATAAATGGCTGGCCCTGTGCTTTGCCCCCAAGATTTGTTCTCATGTGTACAGTATATGTGTTTTATTATAGGAGAGCAGGATGTGGGAAGATTGAATTTGGTTATCAATGATAATAAAGACATTATGTAGTAACAATGTTTAAGGGCTGCCATATACCTACGGCACAGGAATCTGCTGAATGCGGGCATTTTCAAAGAGTTTGATACCATACCCTACCTCCCTTATCGCAATATGTAACCCTAGATCGCCCTCTGGTGGAAAAGTATGAAATTCATGCGATAGATTGTGTT
Source organism: Stomatorhinus ivindoensis (assembly GCA_019775895.2). Classification (NCBI taxonomy): domain Eukaryota; kingdom Metazoa; phylum Chordata; class Actinopteri; order Osteoglossiformes; family Mormyridae; genus Stomatorhinus; species Stomatorhinus ivindoensis. The sequence continues at coordinate 15,923,457 of JABFEB020000036.1, read as the reverse complement.
TTCCAGGAGAGTGGCCTTGAACATATTTGAAAGCACAAAATAATTATCAGTAATTTGTTACACAATCCACCTAGTGCAGCAATTACTCATAATTACACGTTTTATTCAGCAATAAAACCAATCATCAAGGTTTGGAAAGTGCATAAGGACTGGTCGTCCATGAACCGTGGGCGGGGGGGGGGGGGGGAGTTGGGCCCAAAGGTCTGTTTATTGGAGCTATAGCAGCTGCCACTCTTCTGCGAAGGATTTCTAATGTGTCTGTGGGAATTTTTGGCCAATCATCCAGCAGAGCATTTTTGATGTCAGGCACTGATGTAGGAGATAAAGGCCTGGCTCACAATCCCCGTACTAGTTCATCCCAAAGCTGTTCAGTGTAGTTCAAGTCAGGGCTCTGTAGGGGTCAAGCTCTTCCACACCAAACTCACCCAGCCATGTCTTTATGGACCTTTCTTTGTGCAGTAGGGCACAGTCATGCTGCAATGGAGAAGGTCCTTCCCCAAACTTTAACCACAAAGTTAGAAGCATAGAATTATCCAAAATGTCTTGATATACTGAAGCATTACGGGTTCCCTTCACTGGAACTAAGGGGCCTATAGCCCAACCCTGAAAATAACCCCATACCATTATCCCTCCTCCAACAAACTTTAACAGTTGACACAGTGCAGTCAGGCAGGTAATGTTCTCCTAGCATCTGCCAAATCCAGACTTGTCCATCAGACTGCCAGACAGATAAGAGCGGTTTGTCACTCCACAGAACATGTTTCCAATGTCCCAGGGTCCAGGGTCACTCCATCCAACAGTTGGCATTGTGTTTGATTATGTGAGGCTTGCATGCAGCTGCTCGGCCATGGAAGACCATTCCATGAAGCTCCCAGCACATCACGCGCTGTTTTTCTGCTGGGGTTAATGCCAGAGGATGTTTGGAACTCTGCAGTTTTTGAATCAACAGAGTGTTGGCGACTTTTATGCACTATGCACCTCAGCACTCTGTTACTATACATGGTCTGCCAGTTCAAGGCTGTTGAAGCAGAGTTTCTGCTGTTCCTAAATGCTTCCACTTTACGATAATGTCACTTACAGCTGGAATATCTAGCAGGGATCTGACTTATTGTAAAGGTGACATGACAGTACCATGGTTCAATTCACTGTGATCGTTACAACAACCCATTCATTCACAAATGTTTGTAACCCTGACTGCATGGCCAGTTGTTTGATTTTATGCACCTGTGGCAATGGGTTTCAATAAAACTCCTGAATGTTGAGATTAGAGTTTAACCCATAGAAATGAATGGAGAGTCCCTACAGATAAATAATTACAAACCTGCGTGTACGTGCGTGTGTGTGTGTGCGTGCGTGCGTGTGCCCCGCAGGACACCGGATTACGTTTACTTTAGTATTATGTACCAGCAGAGTTGCCGTAGTATTGTCGGTACCATGGTAACTAAAACTAACATATCCCATTGGTATTATGCGGTGAGTGAATACAAGCCGATCGAATAAAATTAAAAGCAAATAAATGTTTACTTTTAAAAACTTAGTTATATAGAAATTAATTGTGGAAATCAGACTTTACTTTGCAACGACTTTGTTTTACTTAAATGTGTGTTCGTAGTGGAAGACTTACGCAGTAATATCGTAATCATTGTTATGAGTATTTTAAGTATAAACAATGTACTGAGCCCTTAAAAAACACATCGACCTTGCGGAGTGGGCAAATTAACGAGCTACGGGAAAACGCCGACCGTCACTTACCGAATAATATAACTCTGTATGCACATTTGAAAACTGACTCGTGATATCTCCTCTTTTGTTCTGCCTGCTCTGTTGCAGTGGGTTTGGTGATGTGTTTTGACAATAACTTGAGTTTTGCACACAGAAATCAGGTAATCTATGCGCTTAGATGGATTCAAGTCCGGAAACTCCTATTCTGAAACAAGATATTTGCTGTTTGTTGCTGGAATCCACAGGCACCCTTTCTGTGACAAATGGAAAACCAAAATGACCCTATCAGGGACCCCAGGGGGGGCTCATGTCCTCATTTACCTCATCTGGGATCACAGGAGCATCCTTTCCACCCACATCCATCCCACGCATTGGTCTCAGAAGCATATCCCAGCCGCTCCACTGGGTGCCTGCCACTGGTCTCACTGGCCCTGTCTCTGGCTGAGCTCCCCCACTTAGTGGCACAGGTGGGCCCCGAGGTGGCCAATGCGGAGTCTCTGTGGACGGAGGGGCCCCACCTGATGACCTCAGCACTGGGAGTCGATATTCCTGTTAATGCTGTAAAGGTGCAGCCTGTGGAGGAGACGGCAGCACAGTGAGTGAGAATCCGTACCGTGGTTTGGTCAGGTGCTCTTCATCCATTCATTTTCCTCATTTTCCCCTTGTAACCAGCCATCACTGGGCTGCAGGGACTGAACATTATGGTTAAGGTATGGAAACGTTCAAAGTGTCCAGTTTTCCTGATGTTCCCAGAACATTATCCCACTACTACAACAATGAGCATGGTAGAGTAGCAGTTGACTCTGTCACTGTCACTGTATACCTCGAAGGTCATAGGCTCAAGACTGGTGCTACATGTGTAGTATAGACATAGCCTACAGCACTTGAATAAAATATTTAATTATAAAATGATATTTTCAACGTTAGTTGCCTTAAAAGGATATTTTGGTAATAATATTGTGTGACATTGACAGAACATTGTAATATATACAATATGAAAATAATGTTAGGGTTACAGTAAGTTTTAGATTACAGTTTTAGTTTACAGCAGTGATTCTCAAAATGTGGGGCTCACCCCACTGGTGACATGACAGTCATGACAGGAGGGGCACAGGAGACCTGGGGTAAAGTTGTACCGAACTGATGTTTAGCATTGGAGTCATTCACATCGGTACCGTTAGCAGCGTGCTCATTCATTACTATCAGAGCCTGAAGGGGTCAAAATGCACAGATATTTAACAGGTAGGAAAATAAAAACAGGCGGTGCTTCTGAGAGACACAAAGCAAGTGCGGAAAACCAGCAAAGAAAAGCCAAAAAGCAAGTGTGATGAAGCAGATCTCGCTCTGGGTCTCACTGTTAATGTGGTAGGACATGAGGAGAGACCTGTCTGTATTTATGTATATATGTTTAAACTTTGGCAGCTGACAGTATGGAACCCAACAAATTAAACTCACTAAATGCCTTGTTCACGATTTTCTTCATTTGTTCATGTTTATACAGGCTGAATTTTATTATTGTGCTTCTGGAAAAGTGCAGACTATTGAAGCAGTGTAGTGATAAATGTCACAGAAAGTTGTCTGAAGTGAAAGTTTTTTTTTTGCATAAGAAAAGTTAATAAAAGAAATGAATGTTGATGAGTTTGAGGTTATCTAAATAAAGTCACACCTGGGCTTTTATGTCATTGTTTTGTTGAGATGGGGTGGGCAAAATATTTCTTCCTGCCAAGTGGGGAATGATAGAAAAAGTTTGAGAACCTCTGGTTTACAGTAACATTTTACTTGCAGTAAGAAGCTCCTCTGTCAATTTTAAGATGACCTTCACATAACATTGGCTAACGTTCTGGGAACGTTCCCTGTTAGCTGGGCGGGAGCCTGTCACTTGATGCCCCGTCCACCACAGGGCACTTGACAGTTTCCCGTCCACCGCAGGGCACGTGACAGTTTCCCATCCACCCCAGGACATGCTCCTGCTTGTACACGGCGGGTGGCTTAGGGGCACCTGATTCACCAAACCGCTCGTTTTTGGACTGCGGGAGGAACCCTGAGTATCAGAGAGGCCACAGGAGCACATGGAGAACATGAATCTGCTGGATTGCTTGTAAATTAAGATAAACCTCTGAATTTTTGAGTTAGGCTGTACCTCATGAATATATGTTGTGCTAATTTAGGTGGCAGCTCCCATTTGTGTGAAAATGCATAATAACAATTGTACTCCATTAACATTAAATGTATGGCACCATCTATCGTCATGACTGCACCAAGCCGAACGTCCAGCCACACCCAAACACCCAAATGCTCCCCTGAATACCAGACATATCTGCACCAGTTGGCATAAATTAAAAGCACCAGATTTCAGTTCACTCATTGAGCAGAATTCACTGTCCACCAAACCGAGTGGTTGGAAGATGGATGGAAGATATATTGTGGTTTGTGTATGGAGTAGGTTTGTGACTTTGAGTAAAGCCTGGTCACTAACTGAAAACCTTACATTTCATGCAGTGCTGCAGGTTCAGCTGTGCCACTGGGGAAGCCCACAGATGCCACCTCATCTAGGCTGAAGGTCCAGCCTAGGATGGAGTCTCTGACAGGCATGGAAGTGTGGGAGATCCTGACAACAAGGAGACGCTTTGGAGCGTTTCAGTTTGTGCACTTGAATGTTGTGGACGGTGCCTGTCATAGGTAGCTTTTACGTTTTTTTTCAGTTACTCACCAGTGAATAAGTAGTTTTCATTCAGGACATGGGATTAATTTAAAGATGTGTCCTGTTAGATTGACATAAAGAAGACTGTTTCTTTTGAAAATTAGTATTATAAATGATAAACAAAAAATTCAAGAAGGGGCAGTAATAGGATTGCAGTTTCATACAAGCAGTCAACATTGTCCAAAATTGGAGTCGATATAACATCGTCACTCCCCAGTGTTTTAGAATTTTTGAAGGTCATTAGAAAAAGTCATACTGCATTGTGTGGCTATATGCTTCCCCCACACCTCTGTCCTGGGTGTCTTGCTGTGATTGCAGACCCTATGACCTGCATGTGGTCCCTCGCAGCCAAGCTGGGAATGAGCACTATGTCTTCTCCCCCACCTCTGTGCTGCACGTGCGGGACGGCTGCTGTGTGGGTCTGTGCACTCTGGCCGAGTGGCACCGGGAGGCCAGGCTGTGGGGGGCACTACAGGACATCCCCTTTTTCAGGGTCTTTAGGTTACGCAAGACTTTCTCCTGGTGAATACCCTTGCACTCT
>JABFEB020000036.1:15895678-15910265 GCA_019775895.2 Stomatorhinus ivindoensis | reverse complement strand
TAATAACCGTATGCCATGGGATAGGCAGTGGCTGAGTGCTTTACAGTGCTTGTAATAACCGTATGCCATGGGATAGGCAGTGGCTGAGTGCTTTACAGTGCTTGTAATAACCGTATGCCATGGGATAGGCAGTGGATTACAGTGTGCATAATAAAGAACTTACATTACAAAGTGTGTAATATAAATGCCTGGTCACATAAGAAACCTTCTGCACCGCAGGTCTGTCGACAAGCCCAGGCCGAGGCCAACGTGAGGGAGGCGTTTCAGGAGCTCCGGCGCCATTGGGAGCAAACGCAGTTCTGTCTGACCAGCTTCATTATGACAGAGTGGGGGGAGGAGAATCCATGGAAGACTGTTCCCACCAGCCACATTAAGCAGCCTGTATCCTCCATGTCCTGTAATGGCAGCACATTCATCATAATCGGTGAGAAGGTTACAAATGAGAATGGTGGGGCTGTCTGTCCTCCTCAGCCATGTCCTTGGTTGACAAGATGCAATTATTTTTCCTTTGTAATTAATGATACATTATTAGTTTTGTTGGTGCTTGAGTCTGGCAGTCTTATCTTCTACCTGTACAAGCGGCAATGAAGCATAGCCGTCTACAACATTATGTGAGAAAGACAGCGGTAACTACCCCAGTTGATCACTAGAGGGTGACATAACCTCATTGCTTTGAGCTTACTGTATTGCCCACATGTTTCACCCCATTTAAATGCTTTGTTCTTTGTTCTTTGTTCTGTCTTTGAATCCCCTGTGTTTGCTTTCGAGTCAAAGGTTGCAAGCAGCACTGCTCCGTATTAAAGTTGCATTAGTCTTATGAATCAGGTCTGCTTCACTCCTCTAACAGGGGATGTCAGCGTTTCTCATGTCAGGGAATGCAAGATTAAAAAGGACCACAACTAGCGCCCCACTGCCCTTAATGCATTATTTTATAAACAAAATGGGGGGGGGGGGCGGGTCTTTGTTGCTGGTGACTAATAAAATTCATAATGTAAAATGTACAAACCGATCGAGTGCATTTTGTCATGCTTTCCGAAATACTTCAGTGGCACCACAGTGGGTTGTGACCTTTGTCTAAGGTTTGAGCAATAGCACTTTCACCATAATAACCTGGGTTCAATTCCTGGTTAAGGGCCTACGAGGAAAAACAAATCATGTTATATCTGTTTTCAGGTTGGGAGGACCTTCTGACTCAAACTGAAGACAGTGTGATGACGTTGTCCACCATGCTGATGTCACCACATGTGGCAGAATTTAGGCAAGAAGTGGAATATTGGATGCAGCTGCTGCAAGAGCTCGGTATTGTCCGGGAGAGCCAAGTCAGGCGTGTTAGCATGGTTGCTAAGCAACATTTGTCATCAGTGTGTTTATTTCCTGTTTGTTTTGAATCACGCAGAGGAGCTACTAGGTTTCTGGGAGAAGTATCAGGAGAGATGGGTCTTCCTCAGCAAAATGTTTCATGAGACAGGTGTAAACATGCAGAAACCAGATCTGGTGAGTTTAACTATATTTTTTGTGGTATACTTCAATGTTTTTCTTAATAAACTAATTATGGAATTTTCATTTCAGGTTTTGCACATGAAAAGTTTTAAATAAAAATAAAATACATAAAAATATTCATATTTAGGTACAGAGAGATTGCATTTCTTATTTTTCAGTAATTGGAATATTATTTATAAATTTGTGTAGCTGCAAAGAGCAGCTCCATTTGTGCTTTGCAGCTAATGACTAGCGCTGTGGTTGTTCCTTTACAGGTTGAGAGGTTCTGTCAGGTTGATATGACATACAGGGAGATGGTTCAGAACGTAGCAACAGACCCCCATGTGCTCAGCTTCGTGCAGCCGGTGGATGTGAAAAGACGGGGACGCTTCCAAGGGCCGAGTTTGCTTGCAGTCTTTATGGAGGGATTGTCCGTCATGGAAGGGATCTGTAACCAGCTGCTTCACCTCCTGGACTCACCACGTAAAGAATTCCCTCGACTCTGCTTCCTCAGTGACGGGGAGGTGACCCATCTTCTCTTCCTTCACCCCACGCCGTCCCTGTTACTTTCAACAGTGAGGAAATGTTTCCGAGGTGTGTGCTGGCTGAAGGTTAATGCTGGCAGCAATAAGATGCTTCACCCTAAAGAGATGGACATTAATAGTAGCATTGCACTGACTAATACACAGCTGAGGGTTTGCGGTGTAATTGGATCTCTGGGGGAACAGTTGAGCTTTCTCCAGGCCCTGGAGCCCAGTGTTGATGCCGTGGCCTGGCTCATCCAGCTGGAACAGCAGCTACAGTGTGCTATGCTGCAGCTGACGTATCAATGTACGGCTGTGCAGGAGTCACCTCAGCCTTCAGCTAAAGATAAAATACTGGAAGATGTACCTTCACCCAGTGGTCAGGGTTCACCCACTGGCCTCAGTAGGCAGGTCAGAGGGCAGAATTCAAAAGAAGCTGACAGGCTTACCTCACTCTGGAACCTTCTATTAGACTTTCCTCTGCAGTGTGTGCTCCTGGCAGAAGAAGTGTTATGGCGCAGAGAGATTGAGGAAGCTTTCCTGAACCCTGCGTCAAGTAAGAAAATCAGCCTACGAACCCGTTATACTGCGAAACTGAAAATATTATGTCGCATGATCCAGAATGGGTTTGCTGGCTTCGATGGAAGATTCCAGGATTCTTACTGTATTACAGTGCTACAAGCTCTGATTCTGCTCGCCATAAAGCATAACCGTCAGATTGATGGGCTCCTGAATCTAAAGGCCAACTTGGAGTCATCTTTTGAGTGGCATAAGCTGTTGAAATATCGATTCAGTGTTGGGGATCAAAGTGGGCAGAGTCTTTTATCCATGACTCAGGGGGATAATGAATTGAAGAAGCAATACTGCTTTGTGGACATCTTGGGTTCCCAGTTCCCCTATGGTTATGAGTACCTGGGCCCAGATCAATGGATTATGGTTAATACTCTGTCCTCAGACAGAGCAGCTGTGGGGATCCTTCTCGCTCTCAGTAGATTCAGATGTGCTTTTGTCAGTGGGCTCAGTATGTCAGGGAAGAGTAAGACTGTGGCCCATCTGGGTGCAGCACTTGGGCAGCCAGTGGTCACTTTGCAGTGTTCCCAGAACACAGCTCCAGTGGTTATTCTGAATATGCTTCTAGGTGCCTTGCAGACTGGAGCTTGGCTAGTGCTAGACGCTGTGGATTTATTGATGCAGGGCACACTGTCTCTCCTGGGGCAGCATCTGTCTGATATTCATGTGTCACTCTCAGCTATGCAGTGCTTTGGTTGGAGTGAGTATGCGTCTGAGGAGCTCCGCTGCTGGGGGCGGATATCATTGGCAGGGAATCCAGTTTCACCCAAATTTGGCTATGGCTGTGTGATGATTTCATCAAGCCATCACATATCTGATGTCCCGGAGAATTTGCGACTTGCCACTCGGCCCGTGTCCTTGGCTCAGCCGGACTACCGGCTCATTGCCGAAGTCTCCCTGACTGCCCTGGGATTCTCAGAATCTGCCTCACTCAGCTGCTGCCTGGTCACTCTTTTTAGCCTTGCAAAGGATTCACTTTGTTTCCCAGAATTCCTCACTAATGGTTCATCATCTTGGCTTCTTCTTCTAAAAAAAGTAATTGATGTTGCTGGAGTATACCTGTATCAGGTTTGCAAAGCCTGGCTAAATGACAAGGACAATGTCATCAAGGGGAAGCTGGGACAAGAGGCGTACTTGTCAGGCACAGCTCTAAGACTGGAAGAGGAAAGAGAAAGTGAGGGCAAAGATCCACTTATGGGCCACCTCAGATGCAGCCGCCAGGCCTCTGCCCTTCTGCATGCAGTGGTTGAGGAGCAGGCTGTCATCAAAGGTGTAAAATCTGTGCTCCTGTCAGCCATATCTGACCCCAGAAAGGCCTCGCACTTCTGCACCATTTTTGAAGAGATCTTCCAAGCTGCTACCTGCCCTTCTCTTTATTCACAATACACAGATGAGGATGAGCTGCACATCCTCAGGACAGCAGTGAACGAGGAGCTACAGGAAGGTGGTCTGCAACCTGATCCCATAATGCTTTGCAATGCATTATCACTGTATCAGGCTCTGAAACGTGACCAAACAGTGTTATTAGTGGGACACCCAGGAAGTGGCAAGACAATGTGTTACAGAGCTCTGTCTGGAGCTCTAAGGAAGCTGGCAGCACAGTTTCAACAGGATGTTGGTAGCAAGTGCAGGAGTTCTGATATGGAGCAGAAATCCCCAAACTGGGTGTCTGTTAACACAGTTCTCATATTTCCTAATAGCTTATCCCACAAAGAATTCTGGGGAAGCTGGAATAAGGGGCAGGATTGTTGGTGTGACGGGGCATTCACGAAAGAGCTTAGAGATTCAGAGTCACGAGGCTTCTCTATCACCAGCCAGGCCCCGAAGGTGAAATGGCTGGTTCTGGATGGGGATCCTGTGGCTCAGCCTGGTTGGCTGGATCCGTTCAGCACCATATGCAATCCTGAAGATCCTTTCCTGTCCCTTCCAACTGGAGAAAAGATACGTCCATCACAAAGGGAACTAAAAATTCTGGTGGAGGTGTCAAACCTGGAAAATGCATCACCGTCAGTTATCACACGCTGCAGCCATGTATACCACTCTGGGAAGGGAATATGGAGAGCTGTGTGGAAGGCAGAGCTGCAAGCCCTCTACAGGGAACAGGGTCTGGACGAGGTGACTCTGAGGATGTGGACCCGACTGTCAGAAGACTTGTTTGACAGCACCCTACGCTTCCTGACACGCGAGATGTCTGTGCTGCCTGAAGATGGGCAAGAAAAACTCAGCAGAGGGGTTGTGTATGGGTTACAGGAAGTGATGTCATTTATTAGAATCCTCCATGCATTCTTGGTCCATTTTGGGAATGGCAGGACATTGACACCCCAGACCTATAATAATGAAGGTAATTGCAGTTCCTTAAATGTATATAAAACCAACAGCATTTAAATATAGGCACAAGCCTGTTTATTTCAGTTATTCATATTCATTTAAACGCCCTGCGGTGTGTTGGTGCCCACCCAGGTTTCGTTTCCGCCTGGGATAGGCTCCAGGCCTCCCACGACCCCAGTGGGGATTAGGTGATCATGATAATGGATGGATGGATGGATGGAGGGATGGATGGATATGCATTTAAATATATTTCAGAATGCCTTTTTTGTCATGTAAGGGCGAAGCATGGGAAGCGCAGGAGTCCAGAGTTTAGGTAAAAACAGAGGATTCATTAGGGGCGAAACACTCAGGAACACAGAACAGCTCACTACGTTAAGATGCTAATGATCAGAATAGGGAGAGACTCACAAGAAAGCTCTTAAATACACAGAATCAATTAGGCAAGACTAGATACAGCTGGTAACCAGGAGGATTCCACATGAAGTAAACGAGGGGGCGTGGCACACAGGAGGAACGGCACGATCGGGATGTGATGATTTTCATTTTGGAGGGGATGCAGGTTCTGCAACCATTAGTCTTCTATGCTGAGTAAAAGAATTCATTTATAATATTTTAAAGGCAAATCTGAGTTTCAGTTCTAAGACTAAATACTCTTGAGGTCAAATATAGCAGTAATGCTTACTGATTAATCAGATTATTACTGGCCTTGAGGTGCACACTGATACTGTTCTGTGGCCTGGTTCTAGTGGCTGTACATCCACAGTCCCCTGCAAAGCTGGTGGTATCCACTGGGCCGCAGGAGCAGCAGATGCGGAACCTCTTTGTTGTAGCCTACATCTGGGGCTTTGGGGGACACCTACATCCCAGGTTAGCATTTATAATAATGTAGTATATTATTAAAAGCAGGTTTTATTGCCTTTCTTTTGTTCTGTTGTTGGGTTTTCTTCAACACCTTGGCATTTCATGTTCCTCTCGAAGTCAAACAAAGGTGACATTACCTCACCCAATACCAACGCTGCATTTAGAATAGAATAGTGAATCTTTATTGACCTCCAGGGGGAAATTCTGTAACATTTTACTTAAAGCACCCATGTATAATGCATCACAGATACCTTCATTATGCATTATGATGCATTCATAAAGTATTATACACATGGCTATAACTATTTATAAGAAAGCAAAACACTAACATCATCATGCATTATAAATGCTCTGTGAAGCTTTCATCTATAATTCTGTATAGAGTACCTTCATAATGCAGTACCAAGTGTCCTTAATTTTTATAATACCTTCATAATGAATTATAATAGTTATCTTTAGTGCATTATAGATGTGAGCTTCAGAAAGCATCCATAATGTATACTAAACATGGCTATAATGTGTTATGCCTTTTTATAAATAGTTATAGCCGTGTTTAGAATATTTTAAGAATGCATTATAACTATCTAAAATGCACTATGAGCCGCACACGACTGTGTAATGTCCTTGATAGTAAGCCTTTCATTCATACATATTTTTGAGTAATTACATATGGCTGGTGACTGGAGAATCTGTTCTATGACTTCTCTCTAGGTATTGGCCCCGGTTTGATGCTTTTGCCCGTGAAGCCCTATACCAAAGCTGCTACAGGGTGGAGGTGCCTGCTGGGGGGCTGATATTTCAGCATTTTATCAACTTTAATGAGGGGCCCCATGGGGAGGCCAGCTATGGTATCTATAGCACTGGGAAGAGAAGCCTACACCTTTCCTACCCCATCATCCCACAGGTGTGCTCCAGGCACGATATTGCACTAATTTATCTGTGATACTTATCTTATATTCCTTCTACTTATTTGATAGGATCTGACTGGCACTTACCTTGCTATTTTCATTTTGGAACGGCCATATAGTGACTACAAGCTAAATACTAATCTTCAAATGCATGTCCATTAATCCTGTTGCCTGTTCCTGGCAGTATGAGACGCATGCCTTCCTGTTAGACCTGATGCTAGAAGCCCGTCAGCCAGCACTTGTGGTAGGAGAGAACGGATCAGGAAAAACCACACTGTGCCGATCCTTATTGAGCCGGAAACGTCCACATCGGTGCCTCCCTGCAAGCCCCTGCCTGACGGCTGCTGACTTACGGGGAATTCTGGAGAGTTTGGGATGCCAGAAGACAGAACTGGATAACATGCCTGTTGGTGTTCAGAAAATTGGATGCCTGCTGTTTGTAGATGACCTACACAGTGCCCCTTGTGGTAGGCAGTCAACAATGCTTTTGGTCAATTATGAAATTATAATTCCTTTGTTGCTGAACATGTTAATTGGAATTTATCGTTTCTTATTTATGTGCGGCCTAGATGATTTTGGGACTTCTGTGGTTCTGGAGACGCTGCGTCTCTCCATGTCCAGAGGAGGTGTGCTGACCTCTAATGACCTCCGTTTCAAGCTCTTCAGGTCAGGAGCTTTCAGCTACCTGGCTACCTGCAGCACACCTAGAAAAGACCACCTCAGCTATGGTCGCATCACGCCACGCTTATCACGCCTCTTCTCCACCTTTACGTTGCCTGACCTGTCAGAAGATGTCTTGTTCGCCATACATCATCCCAGACTGCAGCCGTGGCTGAAAGAGGCCCAAATCACGCCCCATCTGAAAAACGTATCTGCCTGCATCATTTCTGCAACTCTTGACCTGTACCATCTTGTGCAAGAGAAATTTCCCCGCAGCATGGAAAGGCCCTACCTCATGTTCTCCCCATGTGACTTACAAAAGGTGTTTCAAGGGATGTGCCTTTGGGGTCCACAAAGATCTACCAGACAGCCGACCAGCAACATACACACATCAATCTCACAGTCCTCATTCTATTTACACCCATTCACGATGGCTACTCACGGACCTTTAGCTGACTTGCTCAGTATTGTCCGCTTGTGGATGCACGAGTGCTTGCGTACATTCGGGGATCGCCTCTGCTCTGAGGAGGAGAAAAAACTTCTGATGTCGCTTATAGTTCAGGTTTCTGAAGTGACCTTTGGTGAGCGGGAACCATCCCAGCATCCCGCAGGCAAACTGGGTACTGAGCCTAGCACTGTGTGTTCAGCCCCAGTTATGGAAAAAACACATTTAAAGAAGAATCCAAAAAACAGAAACACAGAAGGGGAAGAGTGGATCTCATCCAGCTCAGAGAGTGAGCATGAAGACACTCATGACGACTTAAAGGTTTTCCCAGGTAAGGAAACCAAATTTATCTCCGGAGTCAGTTGCTTTCTAAGCAAGGAGGAACTACACAGTGAAAAATTCTCTAAGAGTTTTGAAAATGATGACGTTTCCCAAGGAATAAAAGAAGAAATGATGAAAGATATGAAGCCAAAAAACCTTGGGCTTCAACCAAACTTTGGACCAATGTCTGATGATATGTCAGATCCTTCAGTGTTATGGCCTTCCCCCCCTAAACAGACTAAGCCACTGGACAAGTCTGATTGGAAGAGAAGCTTTAAACTGGTTGCCCAGTGTCCGCAGAAAAGTGTCTTAAACCCAGTTACAGTGACTACACAAAATCCCACTCGTTGCTTGCTTCCTTTGGATGTGCTTCGGGGCATGGAGATCACCGTCCAAGATGCAGTCTTTAGCCCCGACCTTCCTGAACCAGTGCACTCCTCAGCTCAGCAGAACTTCAAATATAACACCCCATACCTAGAGCGGGACCCAGGTATACTGGTCCAACAGCTGCGAAGAATCATGAAACTCAGAGTTGGGACGGAATTAATTGAGCCAGGCACCAGCTGCCATGGTTATGCTATGTTCGGGCAGAGACTGCACCAGCTGGCACATGTCCTCCGTGCCTTGCTCATTCCTGGGGGGCATGGTGCCTTGTTTGCAGCAGCAAAGGGCACAGGGCGCAGGACCAACGTGCGACTCGCGGCCCAGCTAGCGGGCTGCCGACTGCTGGAGGTTCATGCTGGAAATGAGGCAATGTTACAGCAGTTACTGAAGGAGGCTGCCACCCGGAGTGGGCTGCATGGCAGTAACGTGGTTCTATTAGTGCATGATGATGTCAGCCAGCCTATCAGAGATGAGATTCTGTTAGCTATGGCCAATGGCAGCTTTCCGGACCTCTATTCCAATAAGGAACTGAAGAACATGATAAAGAAAATTTATGCAAAGATAAAGAACTCATGCAATCATGTGAGGGAAGAGGAAGGGCTAGCAAAGTAAGTATATTTAACATATTTTGGTAAATGCCATGTCTATAAGAATCTATGAAAACATTCAAAATACATTATAATACATGTATGTAAAAAGGCATAGCACATTATAGCCAAGTTTATTATGTTTTATGAATGCTTTATGAAGCACTATAATGCACTATACATACATAATACTGACCATTATAATGCATTATGAAGGTATCTACAGTACATTACAAATAAGAGCTTCATTGGAGCTTATGAAGTACAATAATCAACACTATAATGCCTTTTGTCTGTCAGTAGAAGGTGCTGTAATGCTGTATTAATTCTTATTCTGGCCATTATAAGGCTTTATAAAGGTATCTATAATGCATTTTAGAAGACAGAGTACAGTAAAGTGTTACCAGTATTTCAACCAATGTGTCTGCTTGCATATATCAGGGTTATTCAAATCACGGTACTCGAGGTCCGAGCACTGCCTTCCTTAACCTGTCAGTCAGGTATGAAGCCTCTGATCAATCAGAATCAGTCATTATTAAACTAACTACCTGGGAGAACTGAAAACAAGGCCTGGATTTGGAATTGAGGTCCAAATTTGAAGAACCCTGCCATATATGCAAAATATGCTACTCACTCGTTTTTCTGATTCTTTATCCTGCCTTTGTACTGTAATCGTACTGTTTCCATGCCTGTTTATTAGAACATTTACGGGGCGCTGTATGTGTCTGAGGGTCAGCATTGGTGATCAGAAGGTCTCCGATTCAGGTCCCATGGCTACATAATGTCACTGATGCCATCTGACCACAGTCTCTCATCCTCAATTTTATGTTGCTTTGGACTAAGGTGTCTAATAACAAAATTAATGTAGTATATCGTGCCATAAAAGTATTCCTGCACTTACAAAATACATCCAATGTGTCAGATTCTTTCGTCAGGTCGAACAAAACATGCACGTGTTCCTGATTATGCCTCTGGAGTCCAGCAAAATGTTGGAGCAAACTAGGAAGCTCTTATGGGGGTCTATTGCCAGGGCCTTGGAGCTCTGCTGCTGCGTGGAGGTCTACCACCCATGGAGTACACAGTCCTTAATAGAGGTCGCTGCTCATCACCTGAAGCAAAACATACAGGCGTCTGATTTGGGTGTCCAGGGTAGGTCATCACCGTGCATAGGTATGGCAGAGCTCCGAAATACATTTTCCATTTATAATGTTAGTAAGACTTCTGAGCAAATATATTTTGTGATATTATTTCCATCTCAGTGGACAGTGCTACCTGGCTGAGCTCAGTTCCCCTGATCATGGCAGGAATTCACCAATCAGGACTGGCGTACACAGAGAGTCTGCTTCCGCATATGCACCTTTACAGCCCCCAGACATACGCACAGCTCATGGAAAACTTCATCTACTTATGCAGACATCTATCTCATAAGATTAAGGATGAGGCCAAGAAGTAAGGATTCACCACATGGATTTTTGATGTGTCTATTCCACATAAATAGTCAATGACTAATACATATGAAAATGTTTATTCCTAAGTAATTGACGACTATATTTATGTATGGTTTTGCAGAATGACCACAGTTCTAAGTCGTTTAAAGGACATGATGAATGAGGCTGATCAGTACAGAGAGGATGTTCTGACGATCAAAACCAAGTTAGCTAAAGCACAACAGGTAAATCCGAACATCAGCCAGGTATACGTTACAAGCAGAGGTCACTATCTGTTGCACTATGCAGGGGAGAGTAAACACAAGTCTATCTTTGGCTTGCATCTTCTGCATGTGTGGTGATCAGCTCCACAGCCACCTGCAAGATGAGGTGAAGACGGCACAGGAGCTTTATGATCAGGCACGGCAGGACCGCCTACTGGAGGAGGAGCAGCTGGCCGGCCTGGAGGAGCACAAACGGCGGGCAGAGCAGCAAGTGAATGAGGCCTTTCAGCAGGTTAGGCTCTGCAGGGCACTGCCAGGCCTCCAGCAGTCTGCTCTGACCAGCATGTTTCTCTCCCGTTCCAGGGATGTTTATTAGATACCGGCAAATATCCTTCACATGGCATAACTATGACTGGGACCCAGGGCGTAACTAGAAATTCAAGGACCCCTGACAAAATGTCACCTTGGCCCCCTCGCCCAATTTAATGTATTTTATTTATGCAAGGGCCCTTTCCAAGTGCTGGATGCCCTGAATCTGCCAGGTTCCCGATGCCCCACCCATGCCATGGGACACTGCAAGTGAAGCGACCATTACGTTTTAAGATGGTAAATCACCAGGTGGCATCAGTAAGAGGCACGCACTGATACAGTGTGTTCCACACCCACCACACGACAAACCACCTCAGGGATGAGAACCTGAGTGCAGCCATTTTTTATAAAAATAAAAAACACTGACTGCGGGAGATTGATTCAAGAAGAATATTTTATTGATTGTACAGGTATATGGTGACACGCGAGGCACTGCAACTGCAGTCTAGCAAAAATGCATTTAAATGCCTCGTTTATAACATATGCAATGAAAAAATTAAAAATCAAAAAGGGAAACAATATATACATACTGAGACTCTAAATGCTTTCTACAATTGCAGCCGATCCTGTATATAGGGCCACATGTTCTCATCCACATCACAACAGATATCTTCCTTTGCAATGCAGCGTGGAAAGAACCTCCTACAATGTCTTATACAGCCTCTGCAGGCGTCTGCTGCTATATCCCCACATGCAGCTTCCATAGCAGCAAGCAGTGTCATTTGTGTATGTGGGTTACGGTCATATACCTTCCACCTCCAAGCTGAGAAGAGCTCCTCTGTTGGGCTGAGGAATGGGGAATATGGAGGCAGGAATTCCATCAGCATCCTGGGGTGGTTGGCAAACCATTGCCTGATTGGGTTGGAATGATGGAAACTCACATTATCACAAATGATCACATACTTTGGTACATTTTCTTGGCCAATCTCATCTTCAGGAATGAGCTCCCTGTAGAGGGTGTTCAAGAAGGTCAGCAGATGTTAGGTGTTGTACGGCCCCACAAGAGGGATGTGAGTGTGGACCTCATTGTCCGAAATAGCTGCACACATTGTGATATCCCCACCCCACTGGCCTGGCTCATCAACAGCAGCTCTCTGTCCAGTCAGATCACGCCCACGTCTTCTTCATTTTTCCAAGTTGAAGCCAGCCGCATCTCTGTATATGAAAATATATTCCAGGTCCATTATACGCTGTATCGAACAAGATACTACAGTAAGTTTGATTTAAAATGTATTTTCATTTTGGAGACAATAGAATCAAATCTAACATATTCATATTGCTTTCACAGCTGTAACAAATGTGTCAAGATGAAATCAACTGTATTGCATGTCGATATACAATGTTGCACTATTTGCTGTACAGTACATTACAGTTACAGTATTACTGCACATACTGATACCGGCGTCCTTCACTCCTTCACTATTCCTTTCAATGGTACATAGTATATCTGATTCATACTTCTCCTCACCAATCTGTCAGTAGTTGAGATGCTGACATTTTTAGGGGACTGCTCAGTGATTAGTTGCTTGATTGATCAAAGATCTCACACAAGCCCCTAATAATGTTTCACGTATAAAATATACTTGACAGCCAATGATATCTTGTTGAACTGCAATGACTTACACAATGACAAAATGACAAGTTTGTCTGGAGTGTAAGACTATGCAAAAGAAGGGTAGCGCAATGCATTTTGAGCATCATGACATAAGTAAGATGTATGATATAGCTGAGAATTGCAATAAGCATCTGCCTGTGTACTAAAGCAATTGCAAAATGATGAAAACATCCAGAAATTGCTGTCATAATGTGCACAACTGACTAGAGGTTGTGGGAACTGAACGAGCAGTTTTGAGAATTTCAATTCTGTTGTGAGAAATGCACCAAAACTGGTGAAAAGTGTAAAATACTCAAGTACGCCATAAACCCACAGCGCTGATCGATTCATTAGAACAAGGCATCGGTGTCCCTTCATTTCTTTGCTTCTGGTCAGGCTTGAACGCACTTCCGCAGCTTTGCTGATTTGCCCGTACCCTCTCTTTCTCCAGGTGAGTCCTTTGTACCACGCCGCCGTGCAGGCTGTGCGGTCTCTCAGCCAATCAGACGTCAACGAGGTCCGACACTACAGGCAGCCACCGGGCGGCGTCATGCCCGTCATGGATGCCATCTGCTTGCTGTTCGACTGGCCCTGCGGCTGGGAGAGCAGCGTGCAGCTCATGTGTCAGCCCGACTTCTTCCAGGTCAGAGGCCACGGCCAAATGAATTCGCCTGGTTTGTGTTTTTTGTCTTCACCGTCATAAACCTGACCTGATATTAGTCATGATATGATACTGTCACAGCATGTATGTAGACAGCAAATAAAGCTCAGCTGCCTATTAAAGCACATTTATATTTTGATAACAGATGAGGTACTGATCAGGTTATTGTACTGATTAGGTTATTGTACTGATCAGGTTATTGTACTGATCAGGTTATGGTACTGATTAGGTTATTGTACTGATCTGGCGATGGCTCAGACATAGACACACTAGAGGACTGGTGCTTATAATGGCCAGTGAAGTAAAGGGTTTCAGTAGGTAAACTTCATGAACTACTTTATAAAATTATCCGTTACGTTAATTATAATTACATTTTGACTTAAAGTGCAATCTGATCTATAAGTCCTAATCGAGAAAGATGGCATGAAAAATGGATGTCATTATCAGATCACATTTTAAGACAGGATTCACTCTGATCCTGCTCTGGAGGATCATAACGTTATTTCTGAACGGAAGCGGGAGAGAGAGGTTTTGGTGGCATGGAAGCAGCCAGATGATTCTGGCTTTTCTGCTGTCAGGAGCTGGCTTTCTATGACCGGTCCAGGGTGCACGGCCAGCTGTTTGAGGGCCTGCAGCAGATGGTAGAACAGCCTGAGCTGCAGCCTGAGGCGGTGCGTGGCGTGAGCCGGGCCTGCGAGTCGCTGTGTCTCTGGGTACGCGCTGTCTACCAGCACGCCTGTGTGCAGCGCCACATGGCGCCACAGGAGGCGCTCCACGCTCAGCTGCAGGCCCGTCTGGCAGAATGCCAGACCCGGCTGCATCTGCTCCAAGTGCAAGAGGAAAGCGCCCGCCGGCTGCTCCGGGACACAGAGAAGAGGCTGCGGGCTGCCGAGGAGGAAGGGGAGGAGCTAAATGAATGGCTGCACCAATCAGAAAGCTGGGAGCAGGAACGTGCTGCTGCCATCTGCTGGCTGAATCCGCATATTAAGGCCTGGAGATCTGCGGCTGAGGTGGGGATCACTGCAGTGCATGTTCTCGTGTTATAGAAAACATGTTTGTCAGATTATGGAACTATTCAGGACACTATACTGAATTAATTTGCCTCAAATCTGGAAGTGTTCAATCTAGACAGGGTGCACTAATAGTAACAGTTGAATTTAAGCACATATCCACTCACATCTGCTAATACATACCTCATCATTACGATAACTTGCACTTTAAATGTCCATGTTCGTACATGCTGCT
>JABFEB020000036.1:15872469-15891086 GCA_019775895.2 Stomatorhinus ivindoensis | reverse complement strand
TCTTTCCCAAGAAGACTCATGGCTGTATTAGCTCAAAAGGGTGCTTCTACTAAATACTGAGCAAAGGGTCTGAATACGTAGGACCATGTGATATTTCAGTTTCTTTTTTAATAAATCTGCAACAATTTCAAAAAAATTTTTTTGGTCTGTCAATATGGGGTGCTGTGTACATTAATGAGGAAAATTAATTTAAATGATTTTAGAAAAATGGCTGCAATATAACAGAGTGAAAAATTGAAGGGGGTCTGAATACTTTCCGTACCCACTGTATGTGTTATACTCCTTTGCAGAATCTTGGCATCAGTTTTTTTTTTTTTTTTCTTCCTCTTTCAATAAGCATTATGTTCTCTGGTCTCCATCCAAGTTGCATTAATGAGAAACTTCCATGCAGGACACAGGAGGACTTGCTTGCGCTGCTGGAGGCTGAGGTCCAGATTGCTGGCCGCCTTGCTGACCCAGCTACTGTGCTGGAGTACATAGCAGGTGCTGAGATTTACCCTGGATCAGAACTGCTGAGCAACTGCTGACGCACACCGATGTTTTAAATCATCATTAGCACTCTAATATAATTTTTGTAAAATCTTCCTACGAACTCCCCAAATGCCTGGTAAGGTTTCTCATTCACTTTTCCTCACGGTTTCCCTTCAGCAAGTTAACCACATTCCTGTTCTCTCCCCAGCTGCTTTAGTGTATGGAGGGCAGATTGCAGACTTGGTGGATTTGGAGACCGTGCAAAGCTTGGCCAGAGTCTGTGTCAGACAGTCGCCGCTTTTTCAGTGGGACAGTGGCCCCCTCTCTGAACTCTCCAAGATATCTGGGTGCTCTGGTAGTCACCTATGTCTCCTCTTAAAACACCCTCATACAGCAAACCGTGAACTATGTGTCTTGCTGCAGAAAAACAGCCCATTATGTTGGGAATCGTGATTTAAACACTGAAATTTATTAATTTGCATAAAGTGCTGTTTATGTCCAGCCTCTTTATGCAGACTGTAATTCTCCAGTAACTCCGTGTCATTCCCGTAACGGCATTCCCTCATCTGTGCACCATCACTTTTTTTCCTGGTCTTAGGTTTGGCTGAGCGGCTGAATGGACTGCTGGGCGAGGTTCATGGGCCCCCCCACCACAGCGACCCCACACTGCTGGGCTTTACCTCCAGGCTGGACGTGGAGCTGGTGAAAGAGCAGAGTCGCTCCCTGGACCTTCTCCTTCAGCAGCTGCCCGGCCCCTGGGATCACTTACCAAGGAGCAGGATGATAGGGGACGGGCCTCCAAGGTCTGATCTGCACCACGTCAGGGCCAGACTGCTGACCCTGAGGGACATGCTGGACGAAAAGAGAAGCCAGAGACCCGTGGCCACCAGTGCAGTTTCCCAGAGTCCCCTGCGGCGTTTCCTTAAGCAGGAGATGGACTGTCTTATTGAGGTTGTATCATCACTACTTGCAGGTCTCACGCACTCTCCCAAAAACGACGCACAGGCCCCCCCTACTCCCACTCTTTTAGGCCAGTCCTGCGTGGAAAAGCAAGCAGAGCTACTCAGTGCCTACCTGCAGGAAGAATCCAACTGCACTTACTGCCTCTCTGCGTTCATCAACCCCCACGGCTTCCTAGCGGCCCTGCTTAGGGAAGGAATCCGGGACAAGCATGGTGACGTCAGCCAGGTCTTCCTGCACTTCCAGGTATGACCAGTCGATTGAGGTCACTGTAGTATAATTACTTGCAATATTTAACTTTTAACTGAAATGTACACCTACTCCATTCCCTCGCATTCTGCAGAACATTACATCTGTAGGTCCATACAGAAGTTTGAGAGAAACATAGTAATATACCAATTTACTGGCATTATAGCAAAAAATGGAACCCCAGTTGATGATGCACCGTTTCCCATCAGCACATGTCCTTTATGACACACAGCACTTCACATCTCTCCATAACTTCAGGTGCTCAGTGCTGCAGGGCTGCCAGACTCTCCTCCTGATTCTGGGGTTTACTTATGTGGTCTGCAACTGGAAGGAGCACGTTGGCACACACAGCTGGGGGCCCTGCAAGGCAGTTCCCCTTCCAAACGCTGGCCGTTTCCCATCCTGTGGGTCCGACCCAAAAGCAGGGCTGTGCAGTCAAGCTGGTCTCAGGATAACCCTCCCCCCAGTGTTCCGTCTTCCCTGCCCCTGTACCACTGCCCTCTCTACCTGGAGGGGGTGTCTTCAGACACCGGAATGAGTTTGGCCGAGAAGAATATAATTGCACGGGTCCCTCTAGCAGCCGAACTGGATCCAGGGCTGTGTGCAGCGAGGCGGGTAAGGCTGGTAAGCTCTCTGCGACACTCATAGAGCTACAAGTTGTCACAGTGGCATTAGCCTATGGGTTCCCAAACTTGTCAGCCCACAATCTTCAAATTAACAGTGACAGAGACTCACGACCCAGTCCCTGTCCTGATGGGCTCCCCTTCTGTAGATGTTGATCACCAGTTGAGATTAGTTTATTAAAAAAATTAACATACTCTGGAAGTCATCTCACCTTTGCCAATCAAAAAGTGTACACTATATCATAAAGCTGGACCAAGATTCAGTTCTATGTTACTTCAAGTTATTACAAAGTAAATTAAAAAATGACGATTCAACTCAATGTTTTAGGAACAGTTCTTATTTTTTCGCCAATCTGGCTCAATATAAAACAACGTACATAAATAAAACCTTCCTCATTATGCAAGTCCGTTTTCCTTTTTTTATACAGAACATTTCACATTTGTACAACTGTTTACAAATTCCATGACAAGTATTATTACAATCTGCTTAAAAATGCACTGAGAAATGACAGCTGGTTTAGCCTCTAGGACTTTTTGCGATTGTGATCAGGAACCACAATGCCGGCACTTCCATTAGCGCTACTAAAGTTACTAAACATTAAGAACATTTGTTATTTACAGAACCAAACGCTGATGCCAAAATGCTTCCACGCTCAGCACTGCAACGTCAGGATTCTCAGTGCTCCAGTGGCCTGAGTTCCAGGGATTTTCTTAGCTTTGCATCCTTAGAGATGTTCCTCCCACCTTCTGTGGTACAGTGTCTCGATGCTCTGGCTGCTGACTCTGTATCCCGTCTTTCCAGGCCTTCCCAATCCATCCAGTCTTGTTTCCAGACAGCGTTGCTTCTCATCATCGTTTCTTGTACATACATGGCTTTAGCTCCAGGCCGCTAGTTTTGCTTCTCTCTGCAGCATTCCCAGTCTTCACAAACTCAAAACTGTAAAAATATCGGTTGTCTATATCCTGGAGAAGGATGATAATAGCAGCATTTGTTTTGAGCCAAAAAGCAAATGGAGAGGAAATGTGTATCAGCAGAGGGACAGAACCATTGGCTTACCTTGGAAACCAACTTGAACCCAAGAGCAGACAGTGCACCCAGAAAGCTGCGCACATTCTGAAATCTACTGGCCACCTCTGCTATTTTCAGCACACCCCTACACAGAGACAAACAGTGATTAAAAGGGACAATGCCAGCCCTGAGGAGTATGGATATACATACTTTGAAAACCAATTATGCACCTTGGATCTGCAGCTATTTAAATATCACGATGCTTAGAATAGAACACACTAATGTGTTGTGTCCAGAGAGAAGCTCTCAAAGTGGTCTGCTGAGGTGGACCAAGAGGTGACAGATTTGGTTGCTAGGCTTTAGCATTGACATGTGCATTAGTTACTATACACTGCAAATGAATTAGCTAGCCAACTACTGATGACTTCCTACATAAACACAAGCCTCTGTGGCAATATGCATGATAGAATAATGGGCAAATTAGAAAATGTGAAGTTGTTCCCAGTCTGCCCTGAACAGGCCCAATCCCCTGACCCTCACCCCATCACAAGTACGCGACTGGCTTCCACCAGGAAGTCCCTGAGGTTGGTCCCCATGAGGGAGAGACAGAACACAGCAATATCCACACTGGCATTAGGAAGAGGAACCTGCAGGCAACAGGATGGAAGCAAGGTGAGTGAGACGCAGGGAAGGTCCTGTGGGTGTCAAGCTGAAATGCTTAATAGTGACAGCAGCACCATGTGGACAAATGCAATCATATGACTAAAAAGCATTTTTAAAATGCTATCTATGCACCGGAGGGTAAACTTGGCATAATTTAATAAATATACAGATCTGTAAACGATACTCTTCAGCCAAAATAATTCAACATTAAAGACTAGAGCGTTTTACAAGATACAATGAGTTTAGTAGCATGCATATTTACACAGCCAACCGGAGGAAACAGCAGTCTTGCATGTTGCATGTAGTAAGTCCCAAAGGGTTTGCATTGCAGACTGAACATGTAACAAAAAAACTCACATTTGCCATGTCGCAAACCGTAACAAGGTCACAGACAGGTGCCAGGTCAAAGCTGTGGACTTTGTTCCTTACGCTGCGTGCAATCTTGCAGTCCCCACACCCAAAATCGGCCACTACCAGGCTGGCTGGCCTGAAACCAAATGGGAAGTTTCTCAAAAACAGTACGTACTCACTCACTCACTCATTTATGCTCACTGCCTCTATGCTTCCAACTATCGAAGTCATAGTTTTCAACCTGGAAGTGCCTCGGGAACTCACTTGTGCTTAATGTAGGCAATGACAGCATCCACCGGATTGGCAGGCCAACGCTGAACCTGGGTTGTAAACCCACGATGGTAAATGTCGAAGGCTTGGGGGTCTTGCTTAAACATGTGCCTGGCCGTGCTACTCGGTGAGGTGTACAGCTGCTCGTTGATGTAGCGGAACCGGGCTGCTTCCAAGCGCTGCTCCATTCGGACCTTCAGGGCAGCTGAGCGGTCCGTACTGCCCACTGTGCTCTTCCCCCTCTCCTCTTCTACCCCACTGTGACTGTCCACCGTCTCCTCCTGCATGATTCCCCCCCTGCCAACTGCCTCTCCATGCTGTAACAGCTTCTGCAGTTTATTCTTTTGTGCACTCTGCCGCTGAATCTCAAATTTGCTTTTGATCTTGGCATCTATCTTCTCTCCTCTGTCCTTGGAGGAATTCACCCCCCCAGACGTTGATGCTCGGCATGGAGATTCACCTATGATGCTGCCACGTTGATGCTTTTTTTGTTCTCTCTGGGTGGTGTCACCACCCACAGACACCGCATTTGCTTCTATTGCCCCTGCACGTTGGCTGTTCAGTTGAATACTGTGGGTATCCTGCTTACTCTGTCTTGTTTTACTCTCCTGTGTTGGAGCATCTTCATCCTGCATCGACAAATCCGGCTTTCCGCCCTTTTTTATCTGTCGTTTTTCACCTGCTTTGGGGACGCTCTGCAGCAGCTTTTCGTCCTGCATGTACTTGTTTTTACACTTCCTCTTGTTCTTCATCTTGTTCTTCCACTGCTGACGGCTCAGCCGCGTCTCCTCCTTACCTGCAGTCTGGTCCGTTTCCTTCTGGAAATACACCCCCTCGCCTCCATTTACTGGTTTTGTCGTCTTCTTGTCCAGGGAGCCTTTTGATATGAAATAAGTTTACAAAATACAGTAAAACTCACAGTACATCAATGACCCGGTGGATCATCATGCCTACAACTCAAAACTGGCCACTCATTTACAAATAAACCGAGATCATTATGCATTATAATACCTTCTGGTATTTTCTCCTTTTTCTTCCCATCTGTCACTACAGTTCCAGGCACCATCTCCACCTCTTTCTGCTTGCTTTCATCTTCAGCTGGTGCCGATCTCCTGTGCTTTTTGCTCCGCTTCTTCCTCCTTTTAGCAGGTAAGGTTGCTCCTTCTGTCTCGCTATCTTCGCTGCCCTCATGAGCAGTGCCGTTGGTCCAGGTGGGAAGCGAGCCCAGGGTATAGAGTGTTCGCAGCAGGCTTCTCTTCCTGCTAATCTTGGTCTGTCCAGCAAAAGCCAAAATAAATGACAAAGACGGAGTTTAAGGTGTGAGCACATACAACCATTCATAATGCATTACAGTACTCATAATCTCTCTCTCTATATATCTATATATATATATATATAAGTATTATTTTTTGTCCAAACTGACTAGTTTCTTTGCAGTAGATTCCATAACTGACTGAATTTGAACAAATAGCATACAAATAGAGTATCCACACTAATCACTAAATTCACTCAGGGTAAACTATGAATTTACCGTAGCATTGATGTTTTCTGGCATCGGCGTGCCATGGATTACTGCTTCCGTAAGAGCTTTTGCCTCTGGACCATCGTTCCACTCAGCCTCCTCAGCGAACATGCTTTTAGTGAAATCAACGCTGCTGACACTGGAGTGCTTACAAAATAGTGGACAGGACGAATTAGGATTTAAATCCCATTAATCTTCATCTAGGTTCACTGGCTTTATCGTGATACAATTTCTATAACTTTGTGTCTCGAATTCCCGACATTCTTTAGCCAATAAGCTAATAGATTTAACACTACTGTGCCAGTTGTTACCAGAAACCAACGCATTACAGACAACTACTTATATTTTTGGGACAACTGGTTTTACCTTGGACGTCTGCTGGAGGAGACAAGATTATATTGTATTTAACTGAAATTGTCTAAACACGTGCTCACTATAAATTCTACTAAGTACGACAGGAACCCCACTGCGCATGTTTCCCAGAAGCACCATAGAGCAAACAGTCCATACCCAGCGAATTACGTCATCGTTCTTGCAATGCATGCCGGGACATTAAGCTTCCGATATTGGAAACCCGATTAAGCTAGATGTCTATAGATATGTATCACTAAATATATATTAAGGAATGTATTTAAATTGTTATGAAAACTAAAGCACGTCACCTTCGAGCATATACGAACTGTTTTACTGCTAACACTATGAACTATACTATTTATTTAAGAGTGAGCGAAGCATTTTCAAACAGTAATCTAGGATCGTTATTATCTTAATAAAAAAGCACACTCACTGTAGTTCCATGAAGGTGTTATTTATGTGTTGTGTTTTGTATTATATAGAGAACACATCGATACATTCACAATGCACGTATAACGCAATTGTTTTAAAATGAGTAGCCCCCGGCTAAGGGGATGTACTTCCGAAAGGCGTCGCTGTGGAGCGCGATTCGCCCTGGCATTCCGGAGAAAGGTCTCGCCCCCACGTAGCTGAGCAGCTTTACAAAGAGTCTGTCGCTAGACCAAGGGTGTGGACAGCGGGGGACGAAGGGTGGCCGGCCCGGAATCCTCATTTTTTGCGGTATCTGCATGAAACGCGTTAACTCTGATTAAAAAAGGTGAGTAACTTTTTCTAAAGGGTGCTCTTTAGCTGAGTTTAAGCGGTATAATAGCCGACCTTTAGCTAGCCGTGTGTTTGGCGATTGCAGCGGACATTTGGCCTGTGATTAGTGGTGTAAGTGCGAAAATACCCGCTGCCGTTTACTGCGTGTCGCCAGCCTCTGTGGACACCGTAATGTACAGAAAAAAATCAGAATTTTATTGATTTAGTGAAATGTTCTGTGTGAAATAATATATAAATATTAATATTTACACTTGTTTATTGTTGGCTGCCTTGCAAAAGTTGTCTGTGTATAATTGACTTCAATCAGCTTTCTGCTTAAACTTTGTGGTGAGGTATCAATCTGTAGGTAACCGCTGACTGCTTTGTTGAGTTATAGTTCATTACAAGTGCTAGGTGACATTTATATGGCAGAAAGAGTGGCTGTGATATTAATTGTGGCTAAGTAAATGGCAGCTCTGCTGCGTATTTAACTTTGAGGTGTTTCAATGCGGTTTAGAGACCGAGGCGCGTACGTGCGGTTAGTGCGTTGAGGTAGCTTTCAGTTTATAGGCTGCAGGGAGTGTAAGACGCGGAAGGCTCCGGTTATTAGTTTACAGATGTACTTCAGTTGCCACAGATTATTTTTCAAAATAATATTCCGGAAATTGTCACTTATATAAACTTATACATTTGTAAGGCATCTCAGCAATTTCACTAAGAAGTTCTTCAGTACACATCAGCGTCTGATGATAAAATAAAAATGCGAGACATCAACATGTGGGCATTGTGAGCCATTATGAAATATGCTTTGCTTTACACTTGAAATGAACATGTGTGCCTATGAGCAGGTACGTGGCAGATGGTATGCAGCGGCTCATCTCGATAAGCGTCTCGTATGTTCTGAAAGGCAATGTTTAAGCGCTAAACATGACATTGAACTTTCAGTTTTGTCATACTTTTGTGGTTTTTACTTTATAATGGTCAGTGTTTTATTAACCTACATATTAAGTAATGCCCAGACATACAAGTTCTACACTCTATTGTCCATACATTTTTAAAGGTTTTATTTTACTGAAATGTTTAGTGTAATCTCCTTTTGGGAGCATATGACATTTTCTTGCACAGTTTAGACATTTATGTATATTCCTTTTCTACCACAATAGTAGGATTGAATAAAAGGACCAGCGTTCAGTTTCTGTAAACTCTAATCAGTAGCTCTGGCCAGAGGCTGCGGGAGTCTGTCTGTTGTGCTGTTTATGGTTGTGGCAGTGTTGTGTTGCGCAAACCTAGACTGTTTGCTCAATATGGCTTCTTCTTCCTGGGTGTATCAACTTTATTTTACACCTCATCAGAGCAGGACTCTGCAGGCTATGGATTGGTTTGGCATCTGAAGACCAAATTTGCAAAATTAGCCCAGAGTTATATATGTGCGACAGCAGGTTTTGGTATTTTAAGTTAAGCAGTGTTTTCTTGCAGGTGTTAACCATGGATATTTAGAGAGAGAACAATTACTTTAATATGTTTTCATTATGTAATTTGAAGTTCCAGTTTTTATGCACTTCTATGTCTTTATCTTCATTGTCACGAATTTACAAACGTGACATGCTTTTTTGACATGTTGCCAAAAGCCTGCAATTCCTGGCGCTTCTTATCTCTACTGCTTTGTGTGTTTCAGCACTGTAATGAGAGATCACCTCTGTCACATAGCTGAGCCTCTTCGTGTCTGCGTGTCCTTGTCTGCACCCCCTTGCTCCCTGTGGACGAATGCCCTCCAGGCCCCTGTGGAATTCCACGCGCTGCCTTCCTCCCGCATCCAAACTCGACAGCCCCAGCACTGCGCCAGCCTCTAGGGGCACACCGTTCAGTTAGGGGATAGAAGAGGGTGCCGCCATGGATGACATTTTCACCCAGTGCCGGGAGGGCAATGCTGTGGCTGTGCGCTTGTGGCTGGACAACACCGAGAATGACCTCAACCAGGGGTGAGTTCCTGTGGGATGGCAAGAGGGGGGAAGGGTGCCTCAACGTGTTTGAACCCTGCTTTGCCTTGGTCTGCTGAGAAGTGGAGGGAGACCTGCTTTTGGTGCACTTAGTTAGGAGCCAAACTGATAAGTGCCGAGGAATTACAAAAGTGGTACAGCTATATTAAGGAAACATGGCTTTGTTTAAAAGAAATGGATAATATACTTGGAAAATAAGACTTGTTTTGAATGTCAAACAAGTGATGAAATAGTTAATAAACGACTATAATGGACATATCTAATAGGAACGTGCAAAGAGTCTGTTTGGACATTGGTACACGTTTAAGATTTAAGCTAGTCTTGGGTGAACTTCTGCTGCATGTCGTCATGTTCTTTATAAATAGGTCAGTCTGTGGTGCAGAGATTTGACTATTTTTGTGCATTTAACTTTTCTAGTTGTTTGGTTCATTGGGAAGACAGGCAATTTTAAATGTATTTTGTCTTGGAAAGTACCCTTGAGTTGCCCTATTTTTCCTACCCTGTAGTATACCTGTTTTCAGTTGCCTTAGAATTATGGAACAGTCTGAGTTCCTAAGCTGATATTATAGTAGTAAACTCTAGCACTGCAAGGCTATTTATCTTAACAGCTCAAATGTGATCAGAACCTTTATTTATTACTGAAGGTTGAATGCACATCTGTATATTTTTGCAAGGGCCCACATTCTCCTACATGCATTTTGGGCAGCTGTGGGAAAACTAATGTAGGTCATTTATACATTGGGGGCTGTGCATTGCCCAGCTAGCTGGGAGCTGTTGGCTTGTGTAATATCCTCGTATAATTGGTTACAGACCATGTTGGTAGAGGCTGAGTGTCCCATGGAGAGGAATTTTGTTTTTACAGGTTTCTTTTTATGCTGTGCTCCATTTTCTTTACAAAAAGGTGTCACTTGCACAGCTGATAGACTCACGAGATGATAAAAAAAAGCTTTAAGTGCATTTGCCCTGGTTAACCATATATAAGTGCTGTCACAAGTAGTACATGAATGCATGTCTGAAATAAAATGGCCGGAATGTGGTTTGTGCTCTCTCATGAGAGTTATAGGATCTGGTCTCTGGTATCAGATGGCCAGTGCCATCTTGTGGGAGGTTGGGGACCTCGTTTAGACAAACAGGCTCTCTGGGCCTTCACTGCCACAAGCAAATGACAGAAGCAGTATCCGCTCTGGCCTCCTGTCGCGCCTCTAGGTAACTTGATACGCAAAAGCATGCAGGACGCCTGTCGGCGGGGAGGAAGTTGCCTAGCGTAACCGCTAAATTCGGCCAGCCCTACTAAAAAGGGTGTTGCAAGTCAAGTCTCCAAATCAGTGGTGGTCATGTGAAAGGCAGTTAAAGTAGTGCTTTTTTTTTAATCTGCAACACTATTCCTTATTGCTTCTGCCCTTTTAACATTATTTTAAATATGATTTTGAAAGGCCAGTGTATTCTTATGTAGTAAATGGCGTTCAGTGTTATATACTGTAAACTTATGCAGTGTCCAGTAGTGAAAAGGGTGTGCTGGGAGAGGTGCTTTCCCCTTTCGTGTATAGAGAATTGTCCTACCCATCCCCACTCCTTACCTAAAAGGGAAAAAAAGTTTAATATGTGATATTACTGCTTCAGGTGTAGTAATATTGTGTACAGTGCATGCACTTTTGGATTGCATGTGAAAATCTGTTCCTTTGCCCATGCACACACATACCAATCTGCAAAACGTATTCCATTAGCTGATTGCTCTGCAAATATATATTTTTTATTTTCAGCAAAGAACATCCCTCAGCCTCTTGGAGCTCTTCTTTTAATAGTGATTGCTTTTATGGATCAATTTCTTTGAGGGGGCGGGGGGGATGCTCATGTGCTCATTCTGCGATTGATTGTTCACTTGCATGGTTGAAAAAGTGATTGTGAGATCTAGGAAGGCTCAAGATTTCCATGCTTGATGCTAAACAGTGTATTTTTGGTCACTGTCAATGTCAAATAACCACAACCAAAAGGAGGAAAAAACAATGACTGTGAAAGACAGAGACATGTCGTTTTTCTGGTGAACGAAAGCGAAACATTTTTCCTCCACTTGATTCTGACTTCCTCTTGCCCAGCTCTTGATACTTGATAGCAGCCTGTTTCCTTTTGACCTTGCGTGCATGACAGAATGACTCCCATTTCCCACAGATAAAGTTCTTCAAGAATGTCCGTTGATCTGTTTATTCCCTGCTGGTGTTCAGCATAATTAATCACAGGAATGTATGTGGTGGGTGTGTTGCATCCATGCTTGCAAAGATACATATGTACAAATAAATATAGAAATTTGATCATCTTGAAGTAAAACTACTCCTCTCCATAATGGGGAATTCCACTCTGAAAATGGTCCTCATTATCAAAGAAATTTTATTACCTTCCATTTAAACAGGGAACAATCTGAATGTCTTCTAAAACAAACTTTGCTATTCATGTTAGACCTTTTTCCAGTTTCACAGTGTGCAAGGACTCATGGCTAATGAAATGAGATCCTCACCTTCTGGGGGGGAAAGGAAAGTAAAACTGGTATTGGCAGCTGCTGCACACCTGGAGACAAAAGACGATGGAGCTTTGGGGTGAGACACTTTCTGACTTCATAGTAAATCACGTAAAATTCCTGATGGTTAGTAGTATTATTGTTTCAAATTGTAGTTACCATTAAATATTAAGTGCTATTCTGCATCAACCAAAATTAGTAAGAGTCTCCCATATGCATATGCGCAGGCACAGCATGCAAGGTGGGTTTAGTGACATCATGGTGGAAGGCGTTTATAGTGACTTTACAGTCTGATAAGAGGATTAATTCTGATGTGGTTGTATTTTGTTTTTTAATCTTCATGACCACCTCCCACTACTATATCGTGAATGCAAAGTAATTTAACTTGGCTCAATGCATGATGTTGGAACTTCGGAATGGGGGGGGTGTCATGTTTTTTTTTTGTTGTCTAACTTGGTAATGGCTTGTCAGTAATGTAAACTGAAGCTATCAGTATAACCTCCTCTAATAAGTACACTACACATCAGTTAGTAGTGCAGCTTGACAATCAAAGATAGCTGGATGCCCATTTGCTAGTGATGGCCAACCGGATGACCCTTGAACCGGTTGCGGTATTTTTTTGACCCCACTAGATGGTGGTCTTGATTTTTCTTTCGGGAATGCTTGTCACTGTTCTCACCCCTGATGAGTGACAGTGTACACAAGGCAGTGTCAGTCACAGCACACAGTCTTAAAGTCTCCAGCAGCCTGGTGTGCTGCAAATAGCCATAAGTTGTCAAAGCGACTTGCTGGGCTTCTCCTCTGGTTGCTACCCTTTGCCGGTCCTGTCGGTGTTGAGGAAAAGACATAATGATATGGAAAATATGGACAGTCTCATTCACCCCCCAATAACCCTAGAACCACCGTTTCCAATGCCAATGAATGTCAAACTCCTTTAATCTCCAAGTAGGGCTGGGCGATATCATATCGATATTATACCGCCCGTGCGCATTAATCACCAGGGCTTCAGATGGCAGAAGAAGCTTTTGGTCGGACGCCAGCTTTTCGGTGCTATATGGACATAAATTAATGCCCATAATTTGGTAAGAGGATTAGTAGTATGGCTTAAATATTAATGTGATGTGTTTTGTGATCTTTGTAAACTTTATGTTTCTTAAATTAGATTAGCGGAGCACTCCACATAATATTGTTTTGATATACTACGGTTTGGTATACGACGGTTTGTAGTCGCAGTGAAGGAGAGCAGCCATGACATCTTTTAAAAGAGAAGATCTTGTCGATAAACAAAGTAAAAACATGTCGGCGGTGTGGTGGTACTTTTTGCAGTTCAAAGTCTGACATTTATTAAACATAAGGATATGCCGTATTTATACTGATGCTGACTTTTGGACATCATGCAAAGCCTCATTAATATTTTAGCCATACTACTAAACTGCTTAAATTGTGGCCGTAAATAAATGTCCGTATTTCACCGAAATGCTGGCGCATGGCGAAATGTTGCGCCTGTCATCTGAAGCCCTGGTGATTATTGCGCAGGCACAATGTAATATCCATATGTCGCCCAGCTCTATCTCCAAGCAAGTCATACTTTGGCTTATGCAGCCCGCTTCTTTGCTCTAATGTGCCATTCTTGTTAACAGCAGCAAAATCTAACTCTCTCAGCCAAATAGCCTGATAGTGGCTGATCTATCCTGAAACTGTGCAGTTTCACATTGAATAAATTTATAGTTTATTGGTGATTTCATGTACATATGTTTTTCGCTTTTTAACAACTGTTAAATGTGTAATGTGTTTTTATACAAATCAACTCAGGTGAAACAATTTAAACGTACGTCTTCAGGGTTGGCAGCTGTCTCATCTGGTACGACACCCTTTCATACTGTCACACTCAGGCAGGAAACCCTATGGCTTATCGGAAGGCAGACGACACTGCCTTATGATGCTGGATGGTGCCAACAACACGACCTCCGCTATGCTCCAAGCTTCTTCTGTGTACTGGCTCCTTCTGTTACTTCCTGATCAAAGCCTAGGGGGGGGGGTGGGTTTTGGGCATGCGCAGAGCACCTAGGCCAGATTGAGTCTGGTTTAATGTATATAGGCAGGACTAAATCCATTCACAATTGCATTATCTGGGTGTCTTAGTCTGATTTCCAAGAAATTCGATTTAGTACGATTTCAGTCCGACTAATGTTTACATGTACTTAAAAATTCCGGTTTAAATCAGGCTAACAGAATAATTCAATATTTATTAGTGTGCATGTAAATGTAGCGACTGAGTGCTTAAAAAATGTAAGAAATAGGACTACAGTGGTGCCTCAGTTCTCAAACTCATTAGAACTTGAATTTCTTACGTGAAACCAACCAGTTCGAAAAAAATGACCTCGAGCTCGATCTGAATCTCAGAAGTCAAACCATGAACGCCCACCTAAGAACTTGTGCCACGTGACTCATTTCCCTGCGTTTAAGCCTCTCAGCAGAAACAAAGGGTAAAGCTTCAGTCTCAGCCTTGCATTCGCTGTGATAGCACCGTGCATGTTTACACTATAACTGAATTCATTTTTACACAGTAAAAATACATTTACAGAATGATAGACAGTAACCGTAATTATTATATAATAAAATACATTTCAAAATAAAGATTTCTTTATTTTTATATTAATAATAAACCATTAATACATTTAATTATAATAATATTGTCATGCTGAGTGGGGACAGAATGGTGACAAAGACACAGATTTCAGGGTATTGGGGAATACGGGGTTTAATTGCAGGTAAGGCAGGCAAAACACAGACAGACAATACAATGACCGGACTGGGGAAACAAACTGAAGCGTGGATGAAATACAGAGGGCTATTGAAAACAACCAGAAACAGCTGATCAGCCAGGGATTATGGGGAAAATTTGATCAGAATTCAAACTTTTTAGAATGTGATCCAAAGTTCTGAACGGATTAAGTTTGAGTTCTGAGGTACCACGGTGTTATGAGTTTTACAGCTTTTTTTGGGGTGACGGTAACGCTGCTGCTGTGAGGATTACTGACTGTGGTCCATTAAAAAAAAAAGAAAGGTGTGATAATGTTCCTGTATAACTTGTAGTATTTGCACACTTCAGTCTAGCTTCTGGCTTTGTGGGCATGTGAGGGCAACTTAATGTGAGAGCTTTAAGTAAGATTGAGAGCATGGGGATAATGTGCACCTTTTAAGGGGTTTTATGAGGCTCGATTTGGTATTTTGTGTGTTTGTTGTACTCATGCGAACAATTTAGATTATCTTACCCGTTTTGGAAGGTGGATGGATGGATGGATGGAGTGCGAACAAAATTACAGAAATAAGCTTGTTTTTGACTGTGTGCCCTCCAGGGCTCTGTACTGTCACTCAGTGTAAGACCGTGTATTTTTACTCTACTAACTAACTGCAGTGAACATTATGGGAATTTACGTTCTAGTGAGGTTGGGAATTGTCCTTTGTAAACTGGCTGTTTTTTAATTTTTGTTTGAAGCTGATTTTCTGCTTTTTTTAACCTATGCAACGAGAACAAAGTCCCTCTCCTATCAGTGAGAGAGATATTAGTACAGCAGTATTATCATTTCATATAGAATTGTTGAGAGTGTTTGACATACATGGGATGGTATGGTAGTGGGGTGCAGTGGAGGAACTGGACTAAAAAGGCTTCATTCTTTCACTCATTGTCCACTTGAATTGCACCTGTAATTCTGCCTGTAAATATTATATGGTGCAAAAGTTGCTTTGTCTGCTAGATTGTATAATGTAAGAAACGTAGATGTGAACATGTGATGCATGCAGTTGCTGCTACTGTGGGTTTCTTACCTGTGCAAAATTTTATTTAAGACTTTGCAGTATAAGAAACTCTCAGACTATTCCAGTTATGCAATCGTCTGATGTATTGGCTCTGAAATCTCCAGCATTACGTTGTGCTCGTAGCGTTTGCTTGGCCAGGAAGTGGATGTGAAGTTCATTAAGTTAGCATTGGGGAGGGGAGGAAGCTTGGAAAAGACTCCCTTATTTGGTGAGGAAGGTTGATCGCAGATCTGGGAATGCTGTTTAATAATGCTCCCAGCAAGCTGGAGCCCTGCTCTGCTCCTTGGGGCCAGCGTTTGCTCGTCCAGACCAGGCAGCCGAATACCCTGCCTGAAAAGTATGGACCAGACCTGGGACGGGGTGAATCGTCCGTTTATGGTCATGGGTGGAGATTTATTGCATTCCTTTCCTTTCTGCTTTATATTATCATGAAATCAAGCATTTCCTTTAAACCTTTCTCATTGACTTCTGTACTGGAAATGGTACAAAGGGCTGGCTAATTAGTACAAAACAGAAGGAATTTTGTATTGTCACTGTTCCAATACCTGGAGATGACTATTTATTTTTGTAATATATGCAATTCTGACTAAAATATATGTGCTTTGTGTCCATGAGCATCTCTTCACATTTGTTTTGACACAAAGCTGAAGGGGAGTTCTCCTGATTTGGGGTGATATGTATATTAGTGGGTTTGGGGTCTTTGCCCATCTCCAAAAGGTTTGTGGTTTAAATACTCTTGCCTGCAGAATAATTCTCTTGCTGGGAACGGTCCTTAAAGCTTGCCTGGTGTGTCGTTGTTGGATGCTGGGTGGCTTTGCACTCTCACCCCAGAACTTATACAGTTGCACAAACAACAAACTCTGTTAAATTACCCCTGTTACACATGGTGCAACTCTGATGGTGGGATCAGGTCATTTATACAGGCTGACCCACATGTTTTACTAGCGGGTGAAGTTCCACCAGTATGATCTGCATGTAATACTCCTTTGAATGCTAAACACCTTTTATTATATTGTCCTTTTTAATTTCCTTTTTAGTGAAGTCAAGCCAGAGGCTTTTAAAAAAACCTAATCTTTTAAAAACTCATCTTTAACATCTTATTTGTTTTGTTTTTCCTGTTAGTAACTATTTCTAATTATTTATAATGTTTTAACCTTTTTATTCCATTAGTCTGTTCTATTGTCCATTTGCTCACCATGAATATAGCCTTGGTTGCTGACATGGTGTTAAGCGTATACATAACTAACTATCCCCAGAACTTAAACCTGTATATTTCTCTCTCTCTCTCTCGCACGGAGATATATGAAAACCGTGCATATGAGGATGAATCAAGTACATATATTCTGTTTAAGAAACAAGTAGAGATCTAATGCATTACTGAATGTAACCAGCATTGGCCGTAACAAATTAGCACAATTATTCACAATTAGCATGATGTGTTCCATGTTGCACATCTGCTTGTGATTTAGGTTCATTCATTTCATTGTGTGTGGCGAACTGAAAATGATGTTCCAAATGGTACATGCACTGTAACAGGCCTAAAACACGTGAACGCTGTGTGTATCTTCAAGATGAATGTGTGTGATTGGAAGAAAGGGTGGCACTTTGATCTTCGCTGCTTGGTTATAATTGGCTTTCCACTGGTCTGTTTACTGGTGGGTATCCGTGGCTGTTCCATAATTGCACCTCAGCTGATGCTTCTCTGCTATTGGTCAGTGTATGGCCATCTGGCCTAGGCCTGGCTTAATCTTACTGTGATAAACAAGGTGTCGACAAGTGACTGTCGCCTGAGCCGTTCTCGGCCGTCTGCTGCTAAGAGCCCAATAGCAGGTGGTCTACCCTGAAATAGGCAGGCTCGATATTTGTGAGGTGTGTCTGTGGGTTTTATTATTTTTTTTGCAGTACTATATACACATACTTTTTCAAGTACATCTTAGGACCCAGTTCACTGTGATGATACAGGGAGTAAGGAGAGAAAAAAGAACAGGAAAGGAGTACATTTATGTGTTAGGCAGCAGACCCGTTTTGTAAACTTGTAGTTGTTATGGATTGTGGCAGATCTGATAACGGTAGCACCACTTAGTAGGGGTGTAGCAATGCCCCACGGCATATTTCACAATTCAGAAATATGACTCTGCACATTTTAGGGGTGTAATGATGCACCGTGACACAACATAGTGTATTATTGCTAGCTTACTCCTGTATTGTAGGCATAGTCTGTTTAATTTAGAGATTTTATTTTTGCATTTTGCACTGGAGCCTGCCAAATAAAAGAAATGGTTGGAAAGCTTATTTTATTAAAAGTTTATTTTGCACATGTACATGCCTATAAAGACATAAATAAGAATTGTGACTTGGTTAATTTTCAGTCTTATTTTATTGAATATGTTATTAGTGTATTGAATCTGGAGCCCTGAGTCGTCTTTTGAATTGAATCATGCGTAGACTATCATTACACCTTTACCACCTTGCTTCTTTCCAGACACCGGTTGTGTGTTGTTTTTTTAATGAGAGTGTGCTGGGGGCTGCTGTTTCTTTGTGGGGTGCAGTCATTATTCCCAGAAACTCTGATGGAGCGCATTAGCCTGTTTGATTGGACAGGGTGCTTCGTGGAGCTGCTATAGTGGCTGGGAACGCTCCGAAGGAATAAATTACGCTGATTTTTCCCTGCCTTCTTTCCAGGCCCTATTATCTGAGCAAGTACAGCTGTGTTGAAGAGGCCGTAACCCAGGTGTGCAAAATATTGAGGGTCATTTTAGGACAAAAGTGTGGTTGAGGCATGAGTTGTGGCTTGCGCTCCTAGGCAGAGCTTGTGTGATGTAACGGGCATGCCCTCAACTGGCGGCAGGGAGGCAAAGTGTCTGCGTGTACGTGTGTGTGTGTGTGCGCGCAGTGTAAGTCATTGGGGATGACTCTTCTCAGGAGTGTCCTAGGCAGAGCTGGGAGAGTGCGGGAGTGACGTTGGGTGTTGATTGATGGCATCGGCAGCTGTGGAGGCACATACAAGAGAAGGAGTATTCCCAGCCCTTATAAGGCCTGCCTGTTGCTGAGGCCTGCCTGACTCCCTCCCTGCTGTTTT
>JABFEB020000036.1:15861960-15872460 GCA_019775895.2 Stomatorhinus ivindoensis | reverse complement strand
CCCCCCCCCCCCCCCATCCACTACAGCAGTCTCTATCTCACTCGCTCAGCCTGCTGTTTTGAAGCGTGATTCAGCTGCTGAGGGGTCCAGCTACCAGCTACAGCCTGACCTTTGACAGAAGCCATGCTCCTGTCATGATCTTTCATATGCCTTCCTGTCTTTGAAGCTGTTTCCAAATAACACTGTGATAATGTAAAGGGTGTTGAAATTCCCTTACAGTCTGTTTTATACGTCATACTGCATTGATTGCTATTTTCCAGTACAGTACTGAATGTGACCTGCTGAATTCTTCTACGCATTAGAATTCCAAATAGCTTCTGTAAAAGACACATTTCGGTAATATATGTATGTTGCTGGCATTTGTTCTGAAAGTTTCACCAATGCCAAGTTGAAATAATTAGTGACTCCTAATACAGCACTGAGAGTTGCAACATGTTCTGCTGTCTGAACACTGCATGCTTAATTTTATTAGTATACCATAACAGATGTGTAATTAAAGACATCATGGTTATTGCCGATAACCTTACAATAAAAAATGTTACTTCCTCCAAATTTCATTGTATAAGTGAATGTAACTGTGTATATCTCCTAATGCAGTACTCTTCTCATCTTATAGTACCCGGTCTGGTGCTTGGGATATAGCTTTATTAGAAATGTAATTTTAGCGTGTTAGGGTGAATCTCGGTGTCGTGATTGTGTAAGTAAAACTTGCAATATTGCGATATTCTGCAACTCAGCCTGGCCTCTTCCTAAAGTAGTACTGGATTTATTTTGCGAAAATTACTCTTGAGAAATCTTAACGTGTTGTTGTGGGCTTATCGTTTTTTGTTTGTACTCTGTTCAGCTGTGCAAGTTTTTCTTAGGAAATTATAAATATGGTCACTGATGCATCGGTGCCCAGCCATGAACTCCATGATTTAGCACAACCAACGGCTCCTCTTTTCCTCAAACCTGTTTCTGTCACACCAGAGCACTTTAGCAAACCAGAGAAACTGGGAATTTTTGGAGTGGAAAGTAAGTTAACTTGCCTGCAAATTAAAGTAAACCACCTGCAGGAAAGAAATCAATTCTTGGAGATAGGGCTGGGCAATATCGTATCGATATTATATCATGCATGCGCAATAATCACCAAGGCTTCAGATGACAGGCGCAACATTAGGCCACGCACCAGCTTTTCGGTGAAATACGGACATTTATTTAAACCCACAATTTAAGCAATTTAGTAGCATGACTAATATCTTAATGAGGCTTTGCATGATGTCTAAAAGTCAGTATCAGTATAAATACGGCATATCCTTATGTTTAATAAATGTCAGACTTTGAACTGCAAAAAGTACCACCACACCGCCGACGTCTTTTTACGTTGTTTATGCACAAATCTCCTCTTTTAAAAGATGTCGTGGCTGCTATTCTTCACTGCGGCTTCAGTGCATACTGCACTGAGGTACACAAACCGTAGTATACCAAAACAGTATTATGTGGGGTGCTTCTCTAATCGAATTTAAGAAACATATGGCCAGTTTCCCAGTCAAGGATTAAGCCTAAGCCTAGACTAGCTTTGAGTTACAAATGGTGAATCTCCATTGAAATGGCAATTTAGTCCAAGACTGGTCTTAATCCTTGTTCGGGAAACCGGTCCATAAGGTTTATAGAGATTATTAACTTTTGGATATCACAAAACACATCACATGAATATTTAAGCCATACTACTAATCCTCTCATTAATGTATGTCCATATAGCACCGAAAAGCTGGCATCCGGCCAAATGCTTCTTCTGCCATCTGAAGCCCTGGTGATTAATGCACATGGGCGGTATAATATCGATATGATATTGCCCAGCCCTATTTGGATACGTTGCAAGATTCATTTTGAAGTGTACATTCTTTTTTGGGTCTTATTTAGAAAGAGGACCTGAAACAGCTTCAATAAAGCACATGCTTTTTTCCCTTTGAATTTATGTATAATTCAGCAAGTGACTGAAACCTTAATTCCATTTTTGTATTCTTCAGTCTTTCACATTTTAAATGATATTTCTTAGGCAATGGGATTGAAGTTTTGCAGGAATCTACTTTGTATGTCTTTGCTTGCAGTGAGAAAGGAGTGTTAGTATTATACCAGAGCAAACATGCTCTTATCAGCACTCGGAAGCATGCTGCCTGACTTTGGGCGTGCAGCATTCCTTCATGGGGAAACGCACTTGTGACGCTTTCTGCTCTTTGTCCAACCCCCCCTTCAGAGATGACCATGGCTTCAGCCCCCTGCACTGGGCGTGCCGTGAGGGCCGCTCCAACGTGGTGGACATGCTCATCATGCGGGGAGCCCGCATCAACGTCATGAACCGCGGTGACGACACGCCCCTGCACCTGGCCGCCAGCCACGGGCACCGCGACATCGTCACCAAGGTGGGGAGCCGGTGCGCAGACTTAATAAGGCATCCAGTGATGTGGCAGATGAAGGGGACTTTTCTGCTCTCTTCCCACATTGAACAGTAGTCTTTTGTTCAGACCTTAAATATGTTCTGCTCCCATTTCGACTAAATGTGCCATTGGCCTGACACAGACCCATTTACTGTATGTGCTCATGATTGTCCTACGTCTCCCAGCTAA
This sequence comes from Stomatorhinus ivindoensis, assembly GCA_019775895.2. Lineage (NCBI taxonomy): Eukaryota > Metazoa > Chordata > Actinopteri > Osteoglossiformes > Mormyridae > Stomatorhinus > Stomatorhinus ivindoensis. Next base: position 15,869,854 of record JABFEB020000036.1, on the reverse strand, counting down.
TCCAGTGCAAGGCAGATACCAATGCAGCCAACGAGCATGGCAATACCCCACTGCACTACGCCTGCTTCTGGGGACAGGACGTGGTGGCTGAGGTCAGTTCTCCCTCTAGTGGTCTCTAGTGGAAATACACCATACAAGTTGTTTGAAAATACTACAAAAGCACTTTAATATCTTTACATACAAGGTGGCATTAGAAAAAAACTGGGATCGAAACATTTTGGCTGTAACATATCATGCTCTTTCAGGATTTGGTGGCTAACGGTGCCCAAGTGAGTATATGTAATAAATATGGAGAGACGCCTTTGGACAAGGCTAAGCCCCACCTTCAGGACATTCTGAAAGGTATGCAGCCTGGTGTCTTGTCGGTCATCCCACTGTCTCCGCTCTCATCCTCTCATGGCTCTGTGTCAGAGTGTCCTCTCTCCATTCTCTCCTTTGTTACATTGTGACATCTCTTTGCTGCCCCCTACAGAGCGTGCAGAGAAGCTTGGACAAAACTTGAATAAGATCCCCTATAAGGACACCTTCTGGAAAGGCACCACTCGAACCCGGCCCCGTACGTCGCTTTTTAGGATACTGTATTTGAGGGAATCTGTTTTGCATTCCTGTTTTACTTATTTATTTTGAAAGATCTTTGTCATTTTATGAGCAGTCACATGCAACAATATATTATTTGATTTTGTGTGATTAGCACCACCTGCACATAGTGTTCCTTTACTTACTTTTTTCATTGTAATGGGAATCTTTGTAATCATTCACTGATGTGATTATTGCTTGGGCGTTCACCTTATCTTTGCATAGGTAATGGCACTCTGAACAAACATGCTGGCATTGACTTCAAACAGCTGTCCCTTCTGACCAAGATTAATGAGAATCACTCTGGAGAGGTACTCATTTTTAGTAGTAATGAGATTAATGAGAATCACTCTGGAGAGGTACTCATTTTTAGTAGTAATGAGATTAATGAGAATCACTCTGGAGAGGTACCCATTTTTAGTAGTAATGAGATTAATGAGAATCACTCTGGAGAGGTACTCATTTTTAGTAGTAATGAGATTAATGAGAATCACTCTGGAGAGGTACTCATTTTTAGTAGTAATTCAGTCATCATTTTTTATTGTATAATTGGACAACAGTGCTGGCATGTTTAAAGATGAATTTATTTCTCTGTTTTCCATCAGCTGTGGCATGGGCGTTGGCAAGGAAATGAGATTGTGGTTAAGGTGCTTAAGGTTCGAGACTGGACCACTAGGAAGAGCCGTGACTTTAATGAAGAATATCCAAAACTGAGGTTTGCAGAGTTGTTAAACTTTTTGAGTACTTCTTCGCCAAAGGGTTAGTTTAATTAGTCTTCCATGAGTATTGGTTGGTATGTGTTTCTGTCTCGCATCTTGTCTACGGCTCATTCTCCATGATCTGTGTACTTTTGTGTGTTTTTTTTTTTGAGCCTGTCTGTCTTGTCTCCCATCCTCTCTGTGTACCATCCCTGTCCTGCCCCCACCTCCAGGATATTCTCCCATCCAAACGTACTGCCCATGCTGGGGGCATGTCAGTCGCCTCCTGCCCCCCACCCCATTATCATCACACACTGGATGCCCTATGGCTCGCTCTACAATGTGCTTCACGAGGGCACCAGTGAGTACCTCTGCTTGATTAGTTTTGTCTCTTATCAGTAGTAACCCTTAACCCTCTGGAGTCTGAGGCCTCTCGGCCACTTTCGGGTTAGTCTGACATGCCTTGACATTTTAAAATATTTCACCTATCTAAAAAACATTTATCTCAAAGTGATACATTTGCTTTTATTCAGCACAAACTCAGCACCAATATTCTGAGACCACTTAGAATGTTATCCTATTTTTTTTTGTTAAAATCAACTTTAAACATGTGCTTTTCAAAAACTTATTTTCAGACATGCTGAGAAATTGTAAAAAATCACACTATAGACATTTCTATTATAGACACTTTGGAGGTCTGAAGCTTATAGACACAGGGGTTGGCTACACATAGGTGAAAGAGACATTCTGAAATTTTATGTGGTATGATTACTAAAGTGTTAGAACTTTAGAGTAACACTGTTTTTCTCAAAGTCAGTGGCCTATACAATGAATATTGATGAGATAGGTGTCCCCACATCTGTAGTAGTTTGCATACCGTCAATGGCCCATCAGTCTGGAATGTCACTGCACCCCACACCCATCGATTTGGAAAGGTAGTTTGAAACGCTAGAAAAGTAGCAACAATAATATCCTTTTCACATTTTATTGGTAGGTGGAATGAAAAATTAAATAGGATGCAGTGCCTGTGCAGAGTTGACGGGAATAAAATAATTAGCTATTATTAACGCTCTGGGGACGAGGGCATCGTCGGCCACGTATATGAGCCCACTGAGCTATGAGCACAGGTTGGAGATTCGCTGCTGAAAGGGGCAAAACTGGCACAACGCTTCAGGGGCAGAGACGTATCCGTGTGCTATATGGTAGCCGATCAGTGTAAACACTACCCAGACACGTGCTCTTGTTTATTTCAGTCACAATGGGCATATTCACACATTTCTTTACCCAATAGTAACTGTCGGATTATCATGTTATCATGCGAACAGCGCGATTTGCAAGTGGGTGGGCGATCAGAGCTGTACAAATATATTTAGTGTCTGCCTTTATATATTTGAAAGGTAGACTGTCCAAGGTTTCTGGTAGTGGTTTTAAAATGTGTATATGACAAAAACTCACAGAGTTATTTAAACGGTTTGGCGAAATTTCTGTCATATCCCACCGGCAGGATAGCCAACTCCAGAGGGTTAAGGGGAGTCTAGGCCAGTTGATGACTTAACTGGCTAATAACATTAAGCGCTGTTTAATAATTTTACCATGAGTGTGAATTTACTGAAAAATGTTTAATGGTATAACAGATTACCCCATGGCATTTGCATCCATCTGATTACATAGATTGGTGTTTTATCTCCTGCTGTTCTTGCTGCGCATCAGACGTTGGCTTGAGGTCTCATTGCACGGCCGACTTCGGGCTTGTCTCTCGGCAGACTTTGTGGTGGATCAGATGCAGGCTGTCAAGTTCGCGCTGGACATTGCGTGTGGGATGGCCTTCCTGCACACGCTGGAGCCTATGATCCCTCGCCACTATCTCAACAGCAAGGGCGTCATGGTGAGCCACTCACCCTCCTCTTCATACTTCCCACACAAGCACTGGCCGTCAGTCAGTCACATCTTGTATTATTAAGATCGGTTCGTCCGTCAGTCAGTCGCATCTTATAGGCGTGTGGGAGATGCCTATATTCTCCCACATATCCCTCTTTAGCCTTTGCCTTGGTATGCTATTCCTTGGTGCTTAGCAGTTCTGTACCAGATAAAGAATCTCTATATACTGTTGTCTTGAGATGTAATGCTTTTTATTTATGTTTCAGACTTGTTTGTTGGAGTGTGTGTGTGTGTGTGTGTTTGTTTAATTAAAATAACCCAATTGCAGTCATGGCTGTGAGATCTGTGGTCTGTAGTAGTGGTCAATCTGAGTACATAGAGGAAGTGTCAGATAAACATGGAGAAGTGTAAGTGACAGTTGGCACAGTATGGTGCTCCGTTACGGCCATACTGTGTGTGGCTTCATGAGTTTGCTTGTGCTTGATGGGCTGAATTTCCTTGCTGTGACCGACAGATTGATGAGGACATGACAGCCAGGATAAGCATGGCAGATGTGAAGTTCTCCTTTCAGTGTCCGGGCAGAATGTACTCGCCTGCTTGGATGGCACCTGAAGGTACACTGTCTCTAAGTCTTCACATGTGCTGTCATGTCCTGTTTTATTCAACTCGAAGCACATCCTAGGATATTTTGGGGATGCCTTATCCCATTCTGAACCATATATGCTCAGATGTTTAGGAAATGATTAGAGCCAATTGTCATATTCTGTGTTACATACTGTGTGTGTGTGTGTGTGTGTGTGTGTGTCTGCCAGCTCTCTGTATGTGAATCTTGCTTGTTCTCTCTGCTTTGTGTGATTTTCCTCCAGCTGTTCAGAAACATGGTCAATCAGCTTCTCTATACTGCACTGAGTCTGCTGAGTGTGAATGTGCCCTGTGATGGATTGACATGTTGCCCAGGGCCATTCCCTGTGGTTCTTCATGGCTGGATGGTTATGGAATGGATGTGTGTATGATGTCACTGCTGTCTAGCGGTTCTTTATCGCAAATACTTGCTTCCCTCACTCCAAACATACTCAGATTTCTTGCATCTTTAGTCACCCACTTGGGATGTTGGTGCAAGTATTTTAGTAACAATTGGGTTTGCTAAATTTTTCATGAGCCTGGTGCAAATTGTGAAGATCAAGGTTTCTCCAGGGACTGCTGGGATAGGCATGGGGTCTTTAACATTTTACTCTTTGCTTTTCCCCAACCCCCTGCCCACATTCTCTGAATACACGCACACACACGCGCACACGCGCACACACACACACACACACACACACACACACACACAGCCTTGCAGAAGAAGCCAGAGGAGATCAACCGGCGCTCTGCGGACATGTGGAGCTTTGCGGTGCTGCTGTGGGAGCTGGTGACCCGGGAGGTGCCCTTCGCTGATCTCTCCAACATGGAGATTGGGATGAAGGTGGGTGGGTGGGGGGGGGGGGTGAGGCATGGCTAAGCTGAGGCTAGAAGCTCAGCTCGGCCTCATATTCAAAACAACCTCACAGCCACTCAAACTACCAGTTCAGTCCATGACGAGTTCACCGATCCCCAAATGTCTTATTTGCTGGTGTCACTTCACAGTTAAGGAAGCATTTATTATGATGAAAAATACTCCAAAGACCCCCCCTGACGCCTGTCCCCCCCCCTGTGCCTACAGGTCGCTCTGGAGGGCCTCCGACCCACAATCCCGCCTGGAATCTCACCCCATATCTGCAAACTCATGAGGATCTGTATGAATGAGGACCCGGCTAAGAGGCCCAAATTTGACATGATAGTGCCCATCCTGGAGAAAATGCAGGAGAAGTAACCTGCCCCCCACCTCCCTCACCCCCCAGTGCCCCAGTGGACATGTCGCACACCAGTATTGCCTTAAGCGTCTCCTCTCACCTGTTACTTCTGCTATCGACACCACTATCTATTGTAAGCTTCTGAAAATGGCAACTCTCTCTCATGCTAACAGTATATATATATATTTTTAACTCTTTGTTTTACTTGCCAATCCTTTCTTAGCCCTTCTTAGTGGGCATTGAGAAGAGCCTCTATTTACAGTAAGGTTTTAATCTTGTGCTCTTTTTAAAGTTACATGCCTTGCTGTCTGACTGAATGGAGGCCTTGAGACTGCGACTTTTTGCCTATTCCTGACGGTCGCCCTCCTCTGAAAGCATAAGGGACATTTTAGGGCTCATGAGCTGAAGCTCAGATACTGTAAAGAAACTTTTATTCCTGTTAAAATGAGCTGATACACGAGTAAATTGCCTTATGGGTGACTCGGGGCCTCTTGTTTGTCTCAGAGAAACTCCAGTTGGTTTTCATCGTCATGTGCCCTAACTCCAACCTTCAGGAAGTGACTTTTTTAAGGTATTAGAGGGTGATGTATTCAGTACTGCAGCACTGTAACTTCCTGTTTGCATTCTGAAGCTGTATGGCTCCTCTTTGGCCACAGGGGTTGTGTGTGTCTTTGGGCTGTCAGAACTCTCTGAAATTAAACGATTCTCCTTCCTAATCCTTACAGACTGCACCGTATCTGCTATCCTGCCGTGAGATGCGCGCTCGTGTAATATTTCAAGGTTTTATTTTATATATGTTCAGGAGAGTAATCAGAAATCATTCTGTAGATACAAGGGGTCATGAAGAATATAGAATGGGAATGTGGGCCTGACAGCTAAATTTCAGTTTCTTTGGTATTCTTATTTTCTTCCTCTGTTGTCCAGTGTTTTATGCGGTTGTACACTGTCACAGCAGCTTCTTGTCCTGAAAGGTCAAAAACCAAAACAAAGCATGTCTTGTATGTAATTTATATATAACATTAAAAAGAGACATTATGTTGTTTTGTTTATTGCATAGTTTTTATATGCTGTATACATGCCATGTGGTGACTTCGCTCTCTCATTGTTTGAGTTCTGAGTCTCCTGCTAACTTACTCCTGACCTGAAACGTGAACACCTGTGTCACTGGCTATTGCAAATACTCCTAACTGCAAAAGGTTCTGCCAGCCTGTGCAATGTGTAGGTTTCTTCAGATTAAATGTGTCCACTGCAGCTGAGAATATGGTTTTATTATAAAGTTGCCCAGTGCTTAGCAGCAGCGTAGCCTCACGGGTTTTATGTTGGCCCTTGGCTGCTTGTGAGCCGAATCTGCATGTTCTGACACGTGATTCTGGAGGTTTCCTCTGCATCTGTGACAGGCTCCATACTACAGCTGGGTGATATGGCCTAAAAATAAAATCTCTGATTTTTTTTCGCGATCCGATTTTGGATTTCAATCGATTTTCCCAATCCCCTACTTAAAATCAAACTATAGATGACAAATAAATGGTTCAAAAGTTTTAACTTTGGTTTTTTTTCTTACTTTAAAGTACGATCTCACAAGTAAAAAAATATGCTTGCGAGATGGCAGACCACGCCATCGTAAACACTTTCAGAAACTTGTCAGAACTTTTAGCATGTTAATGAATCCCGGCTTTTCCACAGTCTTTTTGCAATATACATCTCGACAGCGTCTGTTATTGCCTTCCACCGTGCCCCATTCTTATCATATGGCACACAGTTCGAAAGGGACAGTCGCTTGCTTAACTTTGGATGTTGTGTTGGTGCTGCGGCTTTGGTGGTAATCCCTGTGCATGGAGATAAGTCTTCATGCGCTTGTGTAGCTAATCTGTGAAATCATGTTGACAAAAACCAGACGTGCTCCCAGCTACTTCTGCACCTGCCGAGAATGCAGTGTGAAAGAATAAGCACGGAAACACTGGCTGTGCACCCATATCAGCCCTGGGCTGTAACGCCTGTCCAGGCCAACGCACTCACTGCATTTTTGTTGGAGTTTGCAGTGCCAAAGTCTTCTGATTGCCTCACAGAGAAACTGCACATCCACCATTACTGACTCTCTCACTTTCTGCTCTCAGGCCCACCTGTCCTGGTAAATATGGGGGGGAGCTGAGTCTGTATGAATGCTACAGGCCCATCTGAGATGAAGGGCCTTGAATCCTTGACAGTTCCAGCCTCTTGAACCCTGCCATTTTATACAGGGAAACCAGCAGGATTCCAGGGGTACTGGGCCTATCAGAGTTGGGCATTTCGGATCAAGAAACTACAAATCCAGGGCAAGATACTCCTGCGATGCACGAGTCTGCGCCAGCTATCAGACCCGGTTAGGCTTCTGCTTTCACCTCCCAGGTGTCACACTGTAACTTTAGGCTGGACTTTTTTGTTTGAACATAAACCCATAGAAGCAGCCCATGCTAGCATACTATATACTGTCACGATTCTGTCAAACCGTCATACAGGCATTTTGTTTGTTTGGATTCAGGAAGATGTGAAACGTGTTTTGCTCTCTCAGGTTAATAGCTCAAGTGCACTAGCACTTGTAGTCTAGAACAGGGAGATGGAGATGAATGGGGTCAAATATTCATCTCTACCCAGTAGCTTTATAAAGAGCACATACACTATGTGCATATGAAACATTTATATACATGAATATTTTAAATATTGACCTCTCTTGTACCTAGGGGAATTTGACAAGATGTGACTAGACCAAGATGAGCAGATGATCCAAGTTAAAACTTTAATAGTGCACCCTCACTTCCATGATTTACATTTGACAGCGACATAGCCCTACTCTACGTGGCCAAGTCAGTGCAACTGGGGACCTTTGCCACACCTGCATGTCTTCCTAACAGACACTTGGCACAACTGCTCCTT
>JABFEB020000036.1:15814782-15842261 GCA_019775895.2 Stomatorhinus ivindoensis | reverse complement strand
GCCATGGTTAGATGCTGAGCCTGGGATCTGCCATGGTTAGATGCTGAGCCTGGGATTGGCCATGGTTAGATGCTGAGCCTGGGATCTGCCATGGTTAGATGCTGAGCCTGGGATTGGCCATGCTCAAATGAGATCCTGACACTCGACAGCTTTCCATCTCATTCCTGTGAGAAAATTGGCCAGCAAAGAGCTCCGTTCAACACAAACACCTCCGTTTCATGCAATTGCAGAATTATTACTTCCATAAATATTTGATGAAAGGACATGTTTCATCTATTCATTACATAGAGAGGGTGGTATGTGTTCATTAGTGTGGGGATGAGTAACAGTCTTTAATACTCTTTGTTTATGGTGAAAGGTCACATGGGAGGGGCATCCATGAATATGCATATGGTGGTCCAGGCTCTCCCCCCGTAGCCCCCATTGACTTCACACACAGCTGTTTCTTCTCTGCCCTAAATTAAAACAATTAAAGTGGCTTTGGTGACATGCAAGCATTGGGATGCTGGCAGTGCACCCACCCCCCACCCCCCCCCATCCGGACTTCATTGGCCACATGCAACTGGGCTTTTCCTGTATGACCGCAGTGGTGCGCCACAGCCACCTGGGGGGTTTGTTTCCTGGTTCAGTATGGGTTGAGAGGGGGAGCACATTTGTAATGGGGTGGGCCAGCTGGCTATTCGGAGAGGCTTCATTTTCCCCAGCATTTGGCTCAAAGGGAGCTCATGTTTATGTATGTAGCTGGTCGCTCGATTGGGGGGGCGGGCACATAACGTTCCTTCATTAACCCCCTCCCCACCATATTTACTTTACAGTCACTGTTCCAATTTACACTGTAAAACGTGTTAGCTGCATAACAAGCTGCCTAATTGGAAGGTTCTAAACGAAACCATCTGTACCCAAGGGAAGCCTGTGAACATCCCACTGCAGTCGTGTAAGATACCTGCAGGACATGTCTTACCAAAATATGTTGATGTCTACTGATATCTGACATATACTTCATATATATTCTTTAAATATCAGCTGCATGGGCTCCAATTAGCTAAAATGCTGATTATTGTTGAGGATTCACTGTATCTTCATAACTCTCTGAACACGACTGGGAGAGAAACGCATTGTCTTTCGGGGCTCTTCAGTATTAACCTTTAGATCCCCCTGTCTTGACATTGGGCCAAGACTTGTACTGTCATGGCAGTGGATTCTTCTTTGAACTTGAATTTGAATTGAAAATGTTCATGCCCTAATTTTACACTAGACCTTCTTCTGTCTCTTTGGAAGTGTAAATAGTCAATTAATTTGGTTCAAGGTGATTTTCTAGCAATAAGAATTATATGCTATATTCATATCCATATACGTGCTCAGACACATACTCATACAGTTCACACACATACTCATACATGCTCAGACACATACTCCAACACACTAACTGACATATTAATACACGTTCACACTCTGAGGGCTCCCAATACTCCCTTGAGGCATGAGGCCAGAGAGCTACGACTGACCCTCCATACTGTCCTTTTTACCAGCACTGTTCAGTGTGAGTTCCTTGGCTGAACATTAGAGCAGAGCAAATTCTGTAACCACTAACCACAAACATCACAGCTAACGGCACTCAATGTGCTCAGTGAATAAACTTGCTTCATTCCAATAGGTTTTGTAAGTCCTGTATTTGCATTCTCAGTATATTCTTGACAGGAAGCCCTCACAGTAATTTTTTCGCAGCAATACTTCATTATATGTTGTCTCATTACATATTGTGCTACTGATATAAATACATATCCTTCCTTTTGGTTATTGTAAGGCATCACGCTCAGTAAGGCTTCAATTCATCAGCACAAAACTTCGCGATTAGAGTTTAGGTTTGCCCTCCTTTTAAAGGCTGTTAATGGGTTGTTAATGGGCTGCACCTGTCCGCCCCTGCTCCCGTGGCTGTGACAGTACCCCCCTCCTGACGGCCACCTCCGGGAGGCCGACGATGTGTGGGAGGACAACCCCAGTGACGGGGTGCCGGCTTGGTAGGGTACGTCTGATGGAAGGCTGCCTTCAAGGCTGTGGCAATTACCCTCCGCAGGATGCGAAAGGGACCAATATAACGGGCGGTGAGCTTACGGCACCCTGGAACCAGAGGTTTTTCGTAGACAGCCAAACCTGTTGCCCCACTCAATAGGGGAACCCAGGATGTCTGTGTTTTTCAGCTTGAACTTTGGTTTGCTCAGTCTGAGTGTGGAGTGCTTGTTGGATCTGACGCCAGGCTTATTTGCACTCTTGAAACCAGGTCTCCACTTTAGGCACTGTTCCTACAGGAGCGTCCCATGGGAACACGGGTGGCTAGAACCCCAAAGCACACTGAAAGGTAGTTAGTTTTGTTATGGGACTCACCTGGGAGTTAAGGGAGTACTCCACCCACAGAAGATGAGATGACCAACTGGTTGGATCAGTCCGGCAAAGTAGTCGGAGAACCTTGGAAATCTCTCTATTCATGCGTTCAGCAAGATCATTTGATTAAGGGTGGTAAGCTGATGTGAGACTGAGGGTTATCCTGAGCTTGTTACAGAATTCCCGGAAGACTCTGGATGCAAACTGGGGTCCTTGGTCGGATACGATGTCTTCGGGGATGCCTGTGAAGCGGAAGAGCTCCTGGATAAGGACCAAGGAGAGTTCGGCAGCAGAAGGGAGCTTTGGGAGGGTGACCAGACGGGACATCTTCGAAAACCTGTCCACAATAGTGACGATCACGGTCTTACCGGAGGAACGAGAGAGGTCAGTGATAAAATCCACCACTAGGTGTGACTAGAGTCTGGAGGGAACAGGCAGAGGTTGAAGAAGTCCTGCAGAAGTTGGTTGATTTGCACCTGGCATAGTATGGACAACTTTCTATGAATGCTCGTACCTGCTGACACCAACCGGGCCACCAGTACCAACGGAAGACAAGATGTTGGGTGGTGGAGATCCCGTGATGACCGGTACCAGGCTGTGAGTGGATCCAACATAACAATTTGGGTCGATGAGAATGGAAGATGTACCTAAAACCAGGTGGGCATCCAGTCGGTGGACGTCTGTTTTCGTTCTCCATCCTGATGATTTCTTCCAACCCCAGGTGATGGAGGAATCGAAACAGGATGGGCTGAGGATGGGGTAGGCGCTACCCTCACTTTTAGCGGGATTGAACTGACTGGATAAAGCGTCAGCTTTTAGGTTTTTCTTTCCTGGCAGGTAGCTTACCCGGAAGGTGAAATGCACAAACCACTACGCCCATCGAGCCTGGCAGGAGGAGAGTCGCTTCACATATTGGAGGTATTCCAGGTTTCGATGATCTGTCAACACCACGAAGGGGAGTCGGGTCCCTTCTAACCAATGCCGCCACTCTTCTAAGGCCTGATGGCAAGCAGTTCTCGATCACCCACCTTATAGTTACGCTCTGCTGCCATCTATTTATGCGAGTAGTAAGCGCATGGGTGCCGGCGTCCAGTCTCGGGCTTTCTCTGTATCAGGACGGCCCCTACTTGGGCCTCTGTTGCGTCTATCTCCACCTCGAAAGGGAGATCGGGTTGTGGTTGTGTCAGAACTGGGGCAGTACAGAAGGCTCGCTTCAGGCGTGCAAAAGTTTGATCTGCGTCTGAGGTCCAGAGGAGACGGGTAGGTTGTCTGTGTGTTAGGGATGTGAGGGGCGCTGCAATCTGACTGTAGTTCTTAATAAATCTGCGGTAGAAGTTGGCGAAGCCAAGGAAACATTGCAGCTCTTTAATAGTCTGGGGCTGAGGCCACTCCTATATGGCAATGATCTTCTGGTTGTCCATGGCTACTTCTCCCAGTTGAATGACATACCCCAGGAACTTCACCTTTATCTGATGGAACTCGCATTTCTGCCCTTTGGCATAGAGATGATGGTCCTGTAACCTTTGCAACACTTGTCTCACATGTTGCACGTGAGCCTGCTTAGAAGGTGAGTAAATCAAGATGTCATCTATGTAAATGACTACAAACCTATGACGCAGGTCATGGAACACTCGGTTCATAAAGGACTGGAATATAGATGGGCTGTTAGCTATCCCGTAAGGCATGACGTGGTACTCGTATTGACACTGGCTTGTTATAAAGGAGGTTTTCCATTCACCTCCCTCCCGAATTCTTACCCGGTTATAAGCACTGCGTAGATCAAGCTTGGTGAATATTACCGCCTCCCGTGGCATTTAAAGGCCGGTAATCCACCACCGGATTCTTCATAAAGAAGAACCCGGCCGTTACGGGAGAGGTCGTGGGCTGGATTATGCCCTGTTTGAGTCCTTCTCGGATGTAATTCTCCAAGGACTATATAACTTGCCACGTGGTAGGGTGGCTCCATCCAGAAGGTCGATGGAACAGTTGCAGTCTCGATGTGGGGGAAGGCTAAAAGACATCCTTGAAGTCCTGGTACTCCTCGGGAATGCAGTCGAGGTTCTCCGGCTATGGACTCTCCACTCCTGTAGCCTTACAAGGAAGAGACATGCATTTGTGCAAACACCAGGCTATTATCTCCCCCGTCTGCCACTCCAGATGAGGGTTGTGTCTTCTCAACCAAGGGAGCCCGAGAATCAGTGGATCCTTGGCACGGGGCAGAACAAAGATCTCCACCATCTCAGTATGCAGTTCTCCTACCCGCAACACGAAGTACGAGTTCGGTGGTGAATCGTCCCTTCCACCATTCGTCACTCCTTGCACTGTGATGGGATAAGCTAATCTTCCAAGGGGAAGATTCAGCTGGCGGGCCAGGTTAGCGTCAATGAAGTTACCCACCGCCCCGCTATCAATGAGTGCCCTCACCATACATTGTTTCCCTTCCTCCCCCAAAAGCACAGGTACCGTGAACTGGGAAAGGGAGGCGAGCGGAAATGAGGATACACCTACTGGGGGGACCCGCCACATGGCTGCACTCAGGGTATCATCCTTGAGGTGGTGAGTGTGGTAATGCACTGCAATCAGTGCATGCTCCTTACTTCTTTAATTTGCAAGGAATGCCGAGGGAAAAGAGACCGTTTGATGTTAATGTGCATCATGTAGATGAATTATGATTCTGAACCTAGGAAAAATATACATAGGAGTTTTCAGCAGAAACTTTGGAACTTTGCTGGAGTAATTAAATAACATATGATTACAGCAGAATTCATCAGGTACAGGCTGATGGATGGCTAAATCCCCAGGGGAGATGCAACTGATGTTCAGCCAGCTGCCTCCTGCTCTTGGCCAGAAGCTGTTATTACATTGGAGATGCACTTCTAATAACATGCCTGATCACCAGGCTCTTCAGCAGAGACCTTCCACCAAAGAGCCCCTCGTGGCCTGCATGACAGCCATCGTGCAGGGAAATTGCATTCTCCATGGCCGATTATTCCTACAAGAGTAAATTTCGGTGTGTAATATTTAAAAGGTGAGAAGGTGCCTGGCATGTTTTTGGCGTGAAATCCGAGAGGGAGATGCATCTGGATGAGAGGCAGAGCTTTACACACCTATTAGGGGGTCAGACTACGCGCACAACCTATGCTTGTTTCTCTCCCGGAGCAAAAGTGCCCTTTAAACAACATTATGCATATTACTGTCAGGAATCAAAGCTCAATGACACCCTTAATGCACCTGACATCAAAGGAGTGCTGTCAGCAGATTATAAGCCTGCTTGCTTTCAGACGGGTACATTTGGTGAAGCAGACATGACCAGAAGCACAAATTAAGCAGAAGATTCACAAACCCACTGCACTGAGCTTCATTCATAGTCCAGTATCTGCAGATCCTTGGTTTCTAATGTACAAATAGATTATATATACACAGGTCCCACAGCGCTGACTGGGATCAGTGGTTTGACGATGTTATGGTTGTGATTAAATTTGTATGGCATGCAGACAGGGCCAAGAGGTTTAGCTAAGCATTAGAATGGCATAATTTCTCTGGTATTAAATGTGGTGTGATTCTTCTTGCCAGGCATGCTGGTTCCAGTATCTCAGAAACAGCCGCCATGCTGAGTCTGTTCACGTATTATATTGTCTAGAGTTTACAGAGAACGATGTGAGGGGCAAAAACACCCATTGAATTGCATTTCTGTGACCAAAAAGGCCTTGTTAATGATAGCATCCAGAGAAGAATGACCCGAGTCGCTTAGGCTAACATGACGGCCAAAATCAGGGCTCAACAGTGGCATGCAGAAACCCTTCTCCAAAATCACAACTCACAACTGTCAAAATGCTTCTGGAGATAAAATGAGTTCCCCATGGTACTACACAGAGGCCCAAGACTCACTGATGCGTGTGGAGAGCGAAGGCTAGCCCGTCTGGTCTGACCCCACAGGAGAGCCACTGTAGCAGAAATTGCTGAAAAATTTAATGCTGGCTATGATAGAAAGGTGTCAGAACGTAGAGTGCATCTCAGCTTGCTGTGTATGGGGCTACATAGCTACAGACCAGTCATCGTGCCCACGCTGCCCTCTGTCAACTGCAGAACGTGAGCATCAGAACTGGACCATGGAGCAGTGGAAGAGTGAGTGGTCTGGTGAGTCGTGTTTTCTGTTGCATTATGTCGACAACTGAGTGTTTTGTTCATTGTTTACCTATTTGGAGAAGAGATGCACTATGGGAAGAAGGCAAGCTGGCGGGGGTAGCATGATGTTCCTCTGGGAAATTGTGAGTTTGACACATACCACCTACTTAAACAGAAGTACACCGCTTTATGGCAACGTATTCCCCTGTGGCTGTGGCCTCTTTCAGCAGGATAATACGTTTTGCCACACCGCAAAAATTGTTCAGGAACGGTTCGAGGAACAAAGAGTTCAAGGTGTTTCGGTGGCACGAGGGGGACCTCTTACGCAGCAATGTCTGTCCTGTCATGACTGTTGCACTGTGGGTTCAGGAGGAATGTTATTTAATTTCACTGTATATTTATTGTACATGGCTGAGAAAACAATAAAGCATTAGCTGGTATAATTTTTTGAATAATGTTTTTTAAATTCAAGCTTATGTATGAATATCTTGTGAATTTGAACACTTATTTCAGCTTGACTGATATAATTTCACATATAATATCACATCAACTCAAAAGGTGTTTATTCATATGACAAACCCTACAAATCATTCAGATGTATCTAAACCAAGTCAGAGAGAATGCCAGGCTCTTTTGCTCAGCAGCAGCCCACCCCCCCCACCCCGCATGGGACGGTGGATTGCGGTGGTTTTATCGACACCCTTGGGGTATTTCGTGCCGGTGATCTGAACAATCCATGAAAGAGATTTTTTGCTCTCTAACTTAATCGAACAGCACTGCAGATCTACAACAGCTGGACCATCACACTAAAACATATTTAATACTTAATGCAGTTTGATGCTGTATGCAGCGGGCTTTTCCCATATTTCACAAAGTCTCTAAGGCTGAAGACTTATTTTCATCCCTTTCCTATTGTTCAATCTGAGATTAACATTGCAGCTGATTCTTCCCCTAAGCAGCATTATTCTATATTTCAGTGTAAAATACCAAGTATTCCTCAAGTGACTCACAGATCTCATTTTTGTACAATTTATGCTATTTATTTTCCTAAAAGCAAACAAACCAAGTTTATTTACAATTCAATGCATAGCTTTTGTTCTCAAACGACAAGCTTTGAGCCATTAAATATTTTTGTTATAACACGCATCACCATTGAAGTCTGTGCAGACTGGGCATTTCCCCTAAACGCAGACAGAGGTGCTTTGACCAGATCAGACCCCAGTGAGGCTGCTTTTATTGCAGAATACCAGTGGCTAGAAGGAGCAGGGAAGGTGTGCTGGGAGAGCTGGGTGAATTGAGGTGGGTACTAGTAGAGGATACAGGGATGGCTGGAGACAGCAGCTGCTCGTCTCACCCAGTGCCAGGATCTCCTGGACCCTCAGAGAACTAGAAAGAGATAATCAAGTTTGATCGAAAGGCAAAGGAGGAAAATAAGAGTAAGAACAATGGGAGATTACCTATAGCAGCAGAAGGCTTGGTCAACTGGAAAATCAGGCAAGAGAAGCCAACTTGATGATCCAGGTCTGCTTAGTATCAAAATGAATGTGGATGGCAAGGGGGTGGGTGCATATGGAGCAACCAGTCATCTCCGGCCTTCAACATAAGGGGCGGAGCTTCGTGGCCATGTGCTGATTGGCTGTCCAAAACACCCATGCAGAAGTTTTTACAGGGGGTCACCATGCATCATTCGGCAGCTAGCCGGCTAAAGCGGCGGGCATGTGTCGGTCCCAAGGGCCTCGTCGTGACGTGAGGGTTTGAGATTTCAAAATACTCTCGCCCTTTTACTCTTGCATGCTGAGGTGTTGAAGGCGCTTTTACATTTTCCCCCCAACTCAGCATCCTCAGCGATTGTCCAGGTTTGTTTGAAAGGAAATCCACTGTGACTGTTGCCATGGTTACTCTGAAAATAGATTGTATCCCAAATTTTAAATGCAAGTATGTTCCATGAATCCTTTACAATTTCTAACATCAGCTGCATGAATGATCGGTTAAGTTTTGTCATAACACTCAGAGGCCATGGTAAGCCGTCTTTAGTAGCACAGGAAAAGCCTTCCCATCACACAATGCTTTGTTCAAGCTGGTAAAAGTCAATGAATGGAGAACAATATCTAATAGTTGAAGTAAGTTAAGTCAATGTTTGGTCAAGCTTTGTCTAAAGAAGCTCAGAGTACAACACATGGCAATTATTTTTAAGGCCAGAATTCACAGGCATTGAAAATTCAGATGTTTTACAATCTAACTAAACATATAGGCCTACTATAAAATTCAAAATACACAGTGAGCTGAGTAACAATGATTTCAAAGTCATTCATGTGATTTGTTATTAATGTGATGCTGTAAGATTGTTATCCACTTGTTATAATTACCTGGGGCTTCTCAAGACCTGATAGATGTGTCAATTCATAATGCATATGTTTATATTACTGTGATCAGTGTGATTTTGGCTTAAAGAAAAGATTTATCCACCCACCCTCTATTCTCACTCGTGTCATGCAGGGGTCCGGAGCCTGTCATAGAAGCTACAGGCATTTGAATGGAGTGCCAGCCCATTGCAGGGCATAAACAATTTGGCAATGCAATTTAGCAATGCAATTCACCTTAGCATGTCTTTGGATTGGGGGGGCTAGAGAACATGGAGGGAACCCCACAGTGACAGGGGAAGAACATCCATACCCATGCATATACATAGAGTCATGGGGGAGAGTCAAACCCTGGCCACAGAAATGTGAGATGACAATGCGGTCCGCTGCACCATGTAGCATGAATTGATTTTTTCCCCTTTTTTATAACCTTAAATTGACTAAGGCAGACAAATGGTAAGCAAGCTGTTAAGGACTGGATTTCCAGGAAGTGAATTGCTAAAGTGTTCAGCCTGATGATCTTATTGAAACAAATCATTACTTTGTGTATATTATATGCTGTTTATTGCACCAAGAACCTGGAAAATGCAACAGATTCTGATTGGACATCAACAGAATTATGACCGATCTAATTGACATTTCTCCAACTGACCTGTCGCTGGTGACATGCTCATAAATTTGGAAACCAAGAAGCTCACCAGTCATCAGCATAATTAGAGAGCAATCGATTAATAGCTTTGGTCAATAACACCATTTGTAATTGATCTTGAGTCTGAGACAGAGCTGTCCAGCATCCGATAAACTTCCCACACAATTTATATAATGTTGCCTGTTCAGGAAATCGTTTGATCTCAAAAGAGTTAATCAATTGTTAAAACTGTGTGAAAACACTATTGATATCATATCTCCAAAGGCTTCAAATGAATGCCTGTCAAGATGCGTGACGACAGCAAATACCCCATTATGGGACAGGTGGCGGTCTTAGTCAAACAGGATGCTAGTCCATCTCCATTTATTGCCAGTAAATCCTTGCAGGCTGAGGCTGTTTTGTGGGATTAAGGAATCAGATGGATTGCAGAGTGACGTGGAATTAAGGCAGCATGAAAAGTCAGCATTTCCAATCTCTTCTCATTCCATCTTCGCCTATTAGCTGCTACGGTCCTTTGTTCTCTCGCTAAGTACCATTCACTTACACCATTCAATAACACCATTCACTTATACTATTCAATAACACCATTCACTTACACCATTCACTGCCTTCCAGCTATGCAGCCTCGTCAAGTGGCTGGAGTGAGAGAGGCCCTCATGCCAGATGGCATCTCTGGCACACGCAAAGGCCCTCCGCTGCCCGCATCGCCAGCTACGGTGTGTGTGCTGACTGGGCTTTGCTGGGAGCGGGTGTAGTCCTGGGGGGGACACTCAGCTGCGGATGATGTCACAGGTCTCAGCAGCAGCAAGCATCCCAGACTAGCCTGCATAGGTCAGGCTGACAGCTGATGTGGGGACAGGTGTCTATAACAGTGGTTAGCAACCTGTCACAGACCTTTAGTATGATTCTGTTCATTCAAATTCTGATTCATAAGCTTGTGCATGGTAGTGTGCCAGAGGTACAGTGCAGATTTGCATGTTAGTGGCATTTGTAGAATGTAACCTAGCTAAGTAAATCTTTACTTGTTTGTTTTTTAGGCACCTGTTCATGGTGCAGCAGACAACCGCAGCGTCAGCTGCAAACACTCCAGGCGCGAAGAAAAAGTGAAGGTGATGTTAGAAAACAAATGTATGATAGAAAACAAATGCGTTACACATACAGGAACCTCAGCCATTCATATCAGGGGTCTTCATATATTCTGCTTGAATAGTATACCATGGCCAAGATAAAACAGGCCTTTATTAAAAATACATCCAACTTTCAAAGATTTACTCTGATCAAAGGAGCAGGGGTCCTGTAGCAAATTGCAGGCAACATAGGGACCATGTTGTGGCTACACCCTGGATTTAATGCCAGTGCCCATACAGTGAGCACTCATTAATGCCAGTGCCCATACAGTGAGCACTCATTAATGCCAGTGCCTATACAGTGAGCACTCATTAATGCCAGTGCCCATACAGTGAGCACTCATTAATGCCAGTGCCCATACAGTGAGCACTCATTAATGCCAGTGCCTATACAGTGAGCACTCATTAATGCCAGTGCCCATACAGTGAGCACTCATTAATGCACTATAGTCCATTTAGAGACAGCTAACCTGCTGGAGGAAACTGGAGTATCCGGAGAAACTATTTTCAGCACGGGAGGAACAGGAATCCTACACACATGCAGAAGGACTCACCCACCTCCAACCCCCCAGGTATGGGCCACAGTGTAACCCCCTTATTCAATACTGCCTTTAATTGGATGAATAGTTACAAATAAGGTGAATAGTATACTTTAGCCATTTGCAAAATGGATAGCACTGGCTTTCATCACTTCAGTAGGAAAACACAATATGGTGCCTTTCAGCATCTTTCAATTCAGAAGGTTACTATAGAATTTATGCTGCCAATTGCCAATTCAATATAAGGATATTTCAAGGCACTGATAGTTTTCTTTTTGTTACATTTTCCATGCTATCATATATACTGTATTTTCACAGATAATAAAACGCCTAGGTCAGTCTAACCCAACATTTACTCAATACTAGCACTTACAAGGGCTGAATCTCTTTCAGTACAGCGCAACTTCCAATTAAATTTGTGTGAACATGGCCAATGACATAACTCTGTGTTTATGAAACTCAGAAAGCTATTAATTTCATGGCTAACAGGCTTTTATATCCTTTTGTTAAGCTTTAACCATTTAACATGCATCTGAAGTTGGAAATTTATAGCAGTACTATAGATTTACCTAGGCTGACGTACTTCTCTTTGCCTCAGGTTCATGCTACTTCACAAACTTGTGAAATGTGTCTATAACGAGTGTCTGCATGCACACTCCCCCATACTTACAAAACCTTCTCCCTACTCTCCATCTGTCACGATTGTCCAATCTTATGCTTTGCTGTCCAACAGAGGACTCTGGCAACAAAGCCGCCATAAAGATTTATGGCAGGAATTAAAGTTTTTGACGTCGGCATCAGGGCAGTGAGCAGCCCTGAGGCCTGTTTCACTGGAGGGTGTGATTTTGAAAAATAACGACGACCTGCATCCCTGATGCATTGGACTGCGGGCTCTCACACCTCACTGCCCCTTCATCATGCAGAAGAACATTTGCATCACAAATGATTGTGATTAGCTGGAGGACAAGAGGACAAATCAGAGGAGGTAAGTTAACCAGCTGAAAACCGAGTGAATTACTTTTGAATCCTTCTATTATCTGTGAGGTTACCTGTGAGTGAACCCGGTACTACACCACCTCTCAGGACCAACAGATGAGCACAGATCACAGAGGGCCACAACACCGGTATTTGCGGTGATATTCTATATTTACCCTGCTGATAATATAAAATGCTAAAATACTAGCTTTGATTCATTTAAATGAATATCCACTTTCACTAGGGTTTTTAATGTTTCACTTCTATCATTACACATCCCAGAGTTCGATTATGCTGATTAACCAACAGAGGGTGATGCAGGTAAATTATAGTGAGAATATTATATATATCACAAGAGCAGCAGGCCGCACCTCCAGTGATACATGCCGTGATAATCAAGACAACCAAACAGCACAAGGTCTCAGTCCCTCCTTTGGGAAGTATTGGGTGTTACACTGTACTTTTATGGCAGTTTTCCACACATACCAAGAACCAAACTATGAAAAGATGGTTTACTACTATAAATTATGCAAGCTGTTCCTGATCTGTACCCAAGCTGACTTACTAGCCAGGCCAAAAGAGAGACTGATCCGAGCTGGTTGCATCACTGCCATCTGATTGGTTGAAACCCACGACAAGAAAAAACTTATCTGCATGGATTATCTGAAATAATAATGGTATAGTCCATGCATCATTAGTAGTATCACACACTGTGATGTATTGATGCATTCCTGATAACTTGGAACTTGAAAATTCCCAGTCTCTTACTTGAAAAAGTACTAAAGAACAGACAAATGGAATGAATTAATTGTGTAAATGTATTAATGGTGAAATGGATCATAGTTGATCCGTGATCCGTACAAATCCCCCACCACGGTTCGGCACACTTGTAAGTTGTGGATTACTTGTAAAGTTTACCCACGATAGTGTGAAATACAGTCTTACTGCCTGTTACTTTTTAAAGTAATAATTCCCCAACTATGCTATGCTAAGATGCTATGGAAGTGCATAGAGGACATGCCCTCAGGGCTTGAAATTCATGTCCTACAACAGGGGACAATTCTCCACTGCATGGATTCAATAGCTTTAGTCACAGCATTTTTAGTAACTTGCTTCCCTCTTTCTGTTGACAAACATTATTTGCATGTCTAATTACAACATTTACTTTCCCGGGATAACTTTTTTTGTGATCTCAAGAAAATAACTTGTGAACTTTAGCTATGTGGAGATCAAGAGAAAAATAAGTAGTAATCTCGACATAAAACATAGAAAGATGATGATGAATTCCCTCTATGGGCTTCTGTAAGATGCAGAGTTGCAGTGAAACCTTACAAATAAAGCAGGTATGTGTCCATGTGAAGAGGGCAAGTTAAACCTTCCCTGCTTTAAGTGTTAAGTAATGAATGGAAAACGAAGTTATATGTGTCTCTTTTTTCTGATATGAAAAATCATCAGATGTGCGAATCAAAACCATGATATGTTCCAAACTGTGATTTTTGTGATCCATCACAGCCCTAATTATAATCTCGCTAGCATTTGATGCTAACAAGCATTTGATGGTAACATAGCACAGAGATCTTCACAGACGTGCTATCGGAAATTAGTGCATAGCAAATCATGTTGTACACTTTCTCGAGATAGGGTTGGGAAACACTACTTGAGGGCTACTAGGGACGGGGCTGAGCCATGCTGCCATCCTAATAACACAGGAGAGGGGTCGAATCACAATATTTCTTATTATAACATGGCACAGTTATTTAATATAGTGCAACGTCTCTTGAATACAAAGTTCCACAAACATTCCTTTCCATAAACCTTTTTGTCCGTTGGCTTTTTCCATAAACTTGGTCTCTCCAGAGAAGCCTTCCAGACAGGCGTGTCACTCTGCTTCTGAATCAATGAAAGAGAACTGAGTGTTTGGGGGTTAACTAATAATAATTGGATTTAGTTCCTAGAGTCAAAATCCCAGTTTCCTGCTACCTTGGAAAGAATTCCATTAAGGTTTTAGAAGCGTGCAATGTGCATTAGTGCAATCTGAATAGTGTTTAAAGTGACCACAAGTGGAAAATTGTGTCCACAATGGTCACATAATTGGCAATGTAAGTGTAATTATATATGACTGGAATCCAATTGATAAATGTAAAATACATGCCTGGAGCAAACACAAGCGTGTTTCCACGGATCAGCCGGCTCTTTGGAGCTCAGATCTTTCAGACTGCACTCTGTGACTGTCTACTCTTCTGGCTGAGCCTATCAGTAAGCCTGTCACCTGCTCTCTGCAGGATCGTCCTGTTTGATTGAATCTGGCATTTTATTGCATTTTCTATACGCGTCCCATCACATCTGCCTTGACCAATCACAGTGAATGCAGGGAAAAAAGAAACAGACAAACTGAAGAATGAGAGAAGTCAATGGCATTGATGTCCACATTAATGTCAAAAGTGTCGGCAAGCCACTCTGACAGTCTACCTTATAACCTCTCTTCCAAGATTCCTGCTTATCTGTAGGAAAATTGGCAGAAACACCAGACTGTAGAAATTCAATAGGTATTGTATTTTCTGTCTATTCAGAGTTAAATGTAGGATAAAAAGAAGGTATTTTTCAAAAACACTATATATATCCTCCTGACTACCAGGAAAAAAAATATTTTCAAATTACATTTATTAAAAATATTTTCAAATTACATTTATTTTTCCTTTTTCCAATTGCCAAAGTTGCCAAAGCCCCACCCCTATAATTCTGGTATTATTTAAAAGTCCTGAATGTCCTCTTTAAAGCACAACAGGAGTTAATTAGGTAGCATGCAGGATATGGGAGATATTCAAGTTTACAAATGTCCTCTAGAGAGGACAATATATATATATATATATATATATATATATATATACACACACACACACATATATATATATATTCAATATCATAACTCAATATCTCTTTTTTGCGGATTGATAGATGGTTGCCTCTTTTTCATACGACAGGAGAAGAGACTTTCCAGTGTTTTGTATGCTCCAGATGCCAGATTCTTTATACTGTAAATTGGCACTTAGGCTTTGAGTGTTTCTGGAAAAGACATCTTTTCAGCGCCCCCCCATGGACACTTTGATGTGCGGTCACAGTGGATCAAAGACGCGGCCGGCTGCCTCCACTCCAGGTGTGTGCGGTGGCTTTTATCCCTGGGAAAAAAGGCCAAATCCATTGTCCAAATAACCCAAGGGAGACTTGCGGTGTTGGTGATCCCTTCTTACCCCTTTGTTTCCATACACACATTGCAAAATAACCCCACGGTCTTTTTGTACCCATACTACATAGGAATCCTTAACCTTTTTTTGCAAGCCATCCCTTCTGTAGACAATTAATTCCCACGCAGAATATTCCTTTAGTGTATTTCCATTGTTATGGAAGAACAACAACAAAACCATGACTTTCATATTTACACCCTGTTGTCTTTGTTCAGGAGGAACTGAAACACAAGCCTCCTTTGGCTCCATGGCCCTCTCAGTACCATAACTTGCACAGTACCATAGCTTGATTATCTTTTCAAGCGTGGTTGACTCTGTAAACCGAAGACCACAGCATTTTTGAGCCCTTATTGTGTTTCTTTTTTAAAATAATTATCTTCTGGCTTGCCATTACCAAAACACCATGCGGACCGTAATGTCAAAGGTACAAATGCAGATGAATGTTGTGTTTCATTGCCCTGCCAATTTTATGGAATCTGTCACATTATTCAAGCAATAGTTACACTGGCACGCGGGACACGTGATTTGTCAGACACTCATTTTCTCATTAATAGCTCATTTTATGCCCGTATTTCTCAAATGCAAACATAAATCATGCAACGCTCACAAATAATGGGACAATTATTACATTTTCTTGTTCTAAATCTGATTATTTTATTTCTGGTAAATGAAATTAAGAGACTATCTACAGTCGAGGACGCAAAGTGCAGATTGACAGGCGAGCCGGAGATAGCAGATGAGGTCTGACCCTGAATGCTCATGCTGTTTAATAAGCATTCATCCCTTATCTATGCTTCACTGTTCTTTTTCTTTCCCGACTGACATTTTTACTTTTACCTCCGATTCCCAGGCAATTCAGTTATTAATGAAGTTTGACTTCCCCGTACAAATTATGCATGAAACGATTCACTGATGTGAACATCGAGCCCCTCTGCTGTAACATCTGCCATGAAGCGCATGTTTCTTATGCAGAAGTGCTAGAAGTGTAGCTAGCTGAAGACGCAGGTTAGCGTGGAGACCCCGAGGAGCCAGCTGCCTCGCTCGCACGCGCTTGTGCACACACTGGGTATGGATCGGCGAGGCTCACGCTCGAGCTGTGCTTACCGCTGGCCACAAGCACATGACGCTCCCCTGCATAATGAGGCCATTGATTTATGCTCTTCCCCTGTCTCGCGATTGATTGGGGAACAAATGCAGGCTTTTCAGCTCTGGCAGCACCTCAGTCATACCTGCCCCCCCCCCCCCTCCCATTTTGTCAGTACAATCACAGCCCAAGTAAGAACGATAACAGCCCAAAGGAAAGGTTTTGAAGTTTATCATATTTCTGACAGCTCTCTTTGTTTGTGCATTGTGAGAGACATCATGATAGCTCTGTGTGTCCCCCACAAAGTAATGTCCCCCACAATGTGATAAAAACCTGATATTTTGACGTTGTGGGGACCATTTTTCAGGTCCTCACAAAGATCTGTGAATGCAATCAAAAAATTAAAGAATAGTGTTTTGTTTGCTACTTGTGGTTAAGGTTAGGGCTGGGTAGGGGTTAAGGTCGTCAGATTGGGATTAGAGTTTTCCCCATAGAAATGAATGGAGAGTCCCCACAAAGATATAATTACAAGCCTGTATGTGTGTGCAGGTGTGTGTGTGTGTGAATGCTAGGATTTGAGGTGGTTGGTGTCAGGAAATTAGTAGATGAATGTCTGAGAGCAGCGGGCTGCAATCATGAGTCCTGCAGGAGTGCAGAAAAAGTGCTGTGTGCTGATTGGCTACTTAGCTCTGCCAGCTGTCAGATCCTCCTAGACACGACGTAACTAATGGCTGCTGTACTTTAGCTTAGAATCTAATGTGTTTGTGTCCATTTCAAAAATCATGTATTTGAGTGTGTTGAGAGGGTCTTGCAACTGGCATTGACACTCTTATTTAGGGCCAGTAATGTCTAAACAAATAATGGAAGATTCTGAAAGCTGAGCCAGAAAAAAAAACCATGACTGTGAGTTTCATTTGGGAGCCGGGTGTCAAGTGGAACTGAGCGGTCAGAACAGCTCCTTGGAGTGTCATGGCTATAAACCGTAGCACTTCCGGAAAACAGCCTCTAAGCACATTACCCATTCAAGTCATTTATTCATAGCCAGGCATGTGTCCTTATGTGCAGTTTGTATTTACACCATGAGAAGAGAAAAATTTGTAGTCCAGTGAGAAACAAAAACTTGCTAAAGTACAGGCTGATGAACACAAGGTCTCCCACTAACGTGACCCTGCCAGAGACTATTTTGCTGCTCCCTTCGCTCTGGCCTTAGAAGACTGCAGCCCAGGGATTTCTCCACACGTACGGGAAAAGGTCAGCTCTGCCAGGGAGCCCGCCCGCACTTAGGATCACCTCCACCCTTCCGTCCCCATTGAAATCTCTCAGCGCAGAGCTGACCTTTGAGAAGAATGCAAGCGTGACATCCAATATTTGTTTAAAGACGGGGAGAAAAAAAGGCAGCAACATTGATTGTGTGGGGACAGGCAGGGGATGTGGCAGGACTGAGTAATTTACAGCGAATATGGCAGGTCGGTGCTGGCACAGGGAGCCGGCTGAGTGACTTTGTGACAGACAGAGCACAAGCTGCAGCCGAAAGAATCGTTTCCCCCACAGAATGATCAATGCTAAGTGTGTGTCAGGGAGCTCTGTTTTTTCTGGTCTGCTTACATCAGATATCATAGTCAACCAACTCACAACATTCACAGTTCTCTTACGCCAAGTCATTCCCATTTTGTGGGCTGTCAAAATCTCAAATTTTATTTTATCTGGAAAGTTTTCTACAGTTTACCGATTCATATATGTGGAAATTTCATTTGGTGGTATATTTTACTAAAATTTCTGTACTGTATATGATTCTAACAGCTCAGGATGTAGTTTTGCACACTGTGTACTGAAAAACTAACAAACATGTTTGGGGAATGTGTAATCAGATCACATTATCTGTTCAGTTATTTAGTTTTGGTATTCATAAATGGGTAGCACTTTATTTAAGGCCATTTTAGTCATTTATAAATGCATTGAAAAACATTCATAACACATTATAATGCATTCACACAATAGATACCTTTATAATGCAATAAAAATCATCCTTGATGTATATTAAAGGCATTATAATGCAATATAAAGGTATCTTTAGTGCATTATGGACTTACATGGCCTAAAGTAAAATGTTACTCATCAATGTTTTGACCTGGTCCATGTGGTAATCAAGTGATAGCAGGGTTACAGATGTTTTGTGATGTTGTCAGGGCTTTGCAGATTTTCCCTTGAAACATTGTGATGGATCCTCCGGGATCTTCATTGTGAACAGCGGCAGTAGACATGGTGCTGCCATCCAGAATGTTCTTTCATGCAACAGAAGTGCATCTGTTGTGCTCTGGCTTGTCGTCCGCAATTCAGTGACACTCTGAAGTTGATGACCGCGGTGACCTTGAGTCTCTGTGACAGGGAGGAGAGGCCATGTTGCAGCAGTGTGTGTGTATTGTTTAATAATTCACCAACATTTTATACCCTGCGCTCTTCTTTTAAGAACTTGCTTTTTTAAGTAGAACAACAGTAAAGCCGATTTTTTTCTTGTGTTCTGCTGAGTAAAGTCAAGGTGAATTTGCAAGTTTTCCATTTCTTATGCTCCTTTATAAACTATTGTGGCCTCAAGATAAAATGAAATGACAGGTCTGGGTAGAATCTGTTGGAAAACCACCTGAGGCAAATGATATACTATAAATGTAACGTTTTGTCTGATTTATTTTTTCTGATTTCAATTCTTTGTCAAACTGGGATGTCCTTAGGTCCTCAGCTGAAATAAAAATGTAGATGTTTTTCTCCTCTCTTCGTTTATCTGTGTTTTATTATGATGAAATGACTCCCCATCTATAAATGAAATGCTGCACCTGTTTAGCTTTTAATCAAGACACAATATTCCTTTGTCAGAGAGAAGGATTACATTTGGTCAGAAATTGGCAACAGTTCTCATCTCTGTTTTTTTCCTCATAGCCTCTCCATCAGGTGAATTGAGGCAGACAGGAAGTTTGATTAGTATTCTTTTTAGACTGAAGGGGGTATAGTGAGGTTTCTGCTCTCTGATGATTCACATTACCTCGCTTTACACCTTTTACAGTGTGGCCCCAACAAAGGCTACTTGGCTGTATTTCATATATCTTTATTAACCCTGAATGCTCAGACGGGTCTAGGTTTAGGAGCAGGACTTATTGGGGGAGGTTATCTGCCTAGTGGAGCATATATTTTTGTGAGCCAAAGAGAGCTAGAATCATCCATATCAATTTCTTCCATTTTGACAAGGATATTTACATTTACAGGGTGCTGTGGGAGCTAATGGCTCTACCATCTGGAACCAATCACGGAGCACTGGCCCTGGGGAGGAGGGGCTAAGGGCGCCTGACTGCTGCCCATGTGACCAAATAAGTGGCACAAAAATACGTTGGTCACTGAAACGTATAATAGTTGTACGAGACTGAATTATCTACTGGAACAATGTTGTAACGTTTCATGGACTATATGCATAAATTGGCAGCACAGGCCTGAAAATTATTTGACAGAATGAGTGATGCTTATTTTTCTCTTGAAGTTTAAATGTTAACCTTAAAGAAACCATTGGAAACTGCAATACAATAGCATGAAAAATGCAAAATAAATAAATAAACAAAACACTGGTGTAACAAATCTCCACGGCTCAACAACTCTGTTTACTTAGACTGAAAAATGCCCATCACCATTTATAAGAGATGATATAATAGTTCATAAAGGATTTTCTTGGCCTGCTTTGCAATGATCTCATTAAGATTGATCAGTCATGTGTCTGGAGCATGGATGGATATCGTTGGGTCCAATCACTCATGGCTATATGCCTGAGTATTTTATCCCCAATACCAATCTTCCTTAAAAATGGAAATAAATCAAGCCCCAGGTAAACTTAATAGAGCCCCTGATGTTTTCAATAGCTAGAATCTCCCCTGGTCTGGAGACCTTAGTTAGGGTATTTATTCCTTGCCAGCTGTGTGAATCTGTCGCTGTAAGCCTGTCTTGGCATAAATGCTGGGCATATGCAAACATTTTTGTATGTATTAATCCTTGTGTGTTTGTTGATGTAGATGGTAGTATCAAAAAACTAAAGTATATATGTAGGTATGTGTAGCAGAATGTAGCTGTCATTCTTTGATCTTCAGTTAGTTTTAAGAGTGTAAAAAAGTATTAGTGTTTATTTTGTGAAAATGACTAGAGGCTTGATTAAGGTAGGTACTTGAAAAGAACCAGATAAGTTCAAAATGCATGTTCTCTAATATAAACTGCATAAGTTATACACTGTTATTGATATTTCACTAAAATGTGATTCTTATATATGGCATTAATTGTTCATTGAAAGCAGTGCAATGCATCAAAGACAAAAATACTGTCAAAATCCAATAAGATCTTGTACTTCAGCCATTGGTAGCCTTCATTTTCACTAATTTGATTTAATACTTTTTCATATTTCTTAATGACCCCAGTACAGGAGAAGAATGAATCCCGGGGAAATATTATTGGAAAATTCGTCTTCAAGCCGTTATGCATTATGTAAAAAATAAGACAATGTTCTTGTGTAATTGGTATTTCTCCATCATTTTATCACATTAACTCTGAGGCTGATGGGAAATCCAATCATTTTGTAAGCCAACTGTAGAACGGCTCAGTCTGCTTGGTCTGCTTTTTTGTGCCAGATTACAGGTTCTGCCTCTGACTGACTCCCACCTGCCATTTTGCCTTTTGCTGCAGAAGGCTGTGGTCTATTTCCCAGTGGTCTAGGTTACAACCCTTACATAGGATGTTCTTCAGTGTTTATAATGTAGCAACATAGATGAGATTTTTTTTCTCCACAATATTATATCATTCATATTGTAATTTAAATTTTGTTTTCTTTCCCTTGCAAAGTTTAACAAAAATATTTTAGTAACACTTTCTATGAATGCCATGTCTGTAAGAATCTATTAACACATTCATAACACGTTATAATGCACTCATTAGGCATTGTAAACATGGCTAAAAATATCTATGAAAAGGCACAACACATTATCGCCATGTTTATTACACATTATGAATGCTTTATAAAGCTGTTATATCTATAATGCACTATAGATACCTTCATAATGCAGTACAAAGCATCCTTAATTCTTATAATGACTATTATAATGCATTATGAAGGTATCAAAATTGCATTAAAGATGAGAGCTTCATCAGAGCTAAATGAATTATTATAATCAACACTAAAATGCCTTATGAAGATGCTGTAATGCTGTATTAATTCTTATACTAATCATTATGATACATTATGAATTTATCTTTATGCTTTTAGATGACAACTTTAAGTAAAGTGTGTTTGTCACGGCTCGTTTACACAACAGGTTTCATAATCAATAATAACCTTGGTACTCTCCTGATATATAATGACCTGTGTTATCAATGACCTGGTGTTATCAAGAAGCAAATTATCTTTTTGAAATCATTTAGCGGGTAAAAGTTTTATTTCTGAACATATAGGGTTGATGTTTTAAAATGTAATAAATGTGCAGGCCCAACCTGGACAGGAGAACATTATTATCTGTCAGTCATTATATTCTCTGATGAGATTGTCCTGCTTTTTCAAGAAAATGTCATTTAAACTGTGACCTAATAAAGAGAAAAATATGTGACCCCCCCATTACAGGCTGATCGTTACTGCATGGTGCTCCCAAGCAAGTCATCTACTGCTGAGCAGTAGTTTAAAACAAGCTTTACAAAATGACCCCAATTGCTGAGTAAATATAAAGCAATTTATGTAAAGCCAAATAAAACATTTTCACAAGCCTTCTGTAACATATTGCAATATTACTACACTGGGAAACAGTGCAAGATGTTAACGCTTTTTGGAGAATGACTAGACTTAAAAATACTGTGTGTTTATTTATTCATGTGTTTGTTTATTTATGCATTATTTACCGTGACGATGATAAACAATTGGAAGTTAGTTGGACGGATGGATGGATGGATGGCTTGTTCTGTCTTGTCTGATTTGTATAGAGTAACTAAATTGTACACTTTAATCCAACATTTGGTTTAGGTTAACTGGGGTGCAGGTTGCAGGAAGTCTTCATGAGTCTTTATAGAAATGGCAGGCCGGGGCTGATCAGAGACACCCTCTGTGCTCCAAATGGGCACAGCTGACTTCAAGGGTCTTCCCAAGATACCTTTCTGCTGCTGTAATGCTTTGTGGGGGAAAGGACGGGGTCTTTTATCACCATCCGATAATTGCTTTTGATTTGGCAACAGGGCGTTCGTAGGTTTGCAGACTTTGTTATTGTTCTTGTCACTCTCTGAGTTAGAAAGCTGGACGGAGGCTTTTGGGGCTGTATTTCACCGGGATACTTAGTTGGAAAAACTTTTCCCCTGTTTTTATTCCGCTTTATGCCACCCTGCACCATGTAAAAAGTGACCCCTGTAACTGTTCTTCTGAGTAAATTTATGCTCTGCCTCATTATACTTGCATTTTCAGTGTGCTTCTGTTCATTGCTAGCATGGATCAATGCAATCCAATCATGACCCATTTAAGCCCAAGAGCTACTTTAAAGAAAAGGATGAATTCAATTCAGCAGAAAAGGTGCCTTGGGCGTGAAATTAAGTCTTCCAAAAAATGCTTTTCTTCCTAAAAATGTCATGTGGTAAGATTTAATCCTGAGTGAGTTTTTCAGTATGTAATTAGATGCTTTCTCACTAAACAACAGAGCGCAGAGTCCCCAGCTTCAAAACACTGTTTCTCCTGAAGGGCCAGTCTCACTTCTGCTTGGTCGCAAGTTAAATAATTTAATATGAGGTGCAACAGAGATGAAAAACTTAGAAAACCTTAAGTGGAAAAGGAATGGAAAGAAAAGTAACAAACCTGTCAATTAAATTTGATAAAATGGTGTGCCAAGCATGTGCACCACAGAACTTATTAGTGTGTGCCAAAGAAACAAATGGAAAATGGCAGGAAAAAGTAAAATGAAATGCAATGAAACAAGCACTCCGTGCAATAGAAAAGGTTTATATATATATATATACATACACACACATACACACACACAGACAGCACCCTTCAAAAGTTTGATCATGCCAAGTCGCTTAGATAGGAGAGTGATCACGTGACCTGGCCACCTAAACTAAACACAGCACAAATGATTTTTTTTTACCAGAGAGTGAAGGAAAATCAGCCAATGAGAGCTCAGCATAAGTGGAACCCCCTTCAGGACAGCTGGAAAAGCATCCCAGGGGGCTCCTCATGAAAGCGGCACGTAGGAGAAGTAGGGTCAACCACAGATGGAGGAATGGAGGTTAAGGGCCTGGTGGCATCACTCGGCTAACCACAGAATTTGAATCTTCTGTGTCCCAACCCACAGAGCTGTCCCTCCCCTCCCCCCCAGACAACTCCTCCCAATCTTAAAATCAGCATTTTAGTTTTCCAGATAATTTTAGCTTTCCAGTAATCACAAACAAAAACAGCAATAAAAGCACAAACAAAACAAAATCTGAATGCAAACTTTGTTAAAGACTGATAACATACATAAATAGCACACGGACATGCTTCAGCATGTCCACCTGCACCACAGTGAGCTCAGTTCACCACCGCCAGAGCGGAGATTATTAAAAGGGCAAAACACGCTAAAAAGCTGCACATGCATGTCTTAGTTTATTTATTATTTTTATTTATTTTTACTTATTTTGATTTGGGATTTTTTAAACAGTATTTTATTCACGTTCGGTTGCATTGTTAAAAAGAGAACACGTTTGGCACAGTTTAGAAAGATAAAGGAATATTTTTGATTAATTTTGTCTGCAGCTAATTCTGTTAAAAATCGTAAGAAAATCATATCGTGAACTCATATCGAATCACGAGTTGAGTGTCTCGTTACATCCTTTATATATATTCGAGTTCTAATGGGTTCAAGAACTGAGGTACTACTGTATATCCATGTTGGTTTGTTGTTATTTTGGCTTCATATCCATTAGTTAGATATTTAACTGTTATATAACTTACTACAAGAGCAGTACAGTCAATGTGTCCTAGTCTGACACTCTCACTTTGCTGAAATAGTGTTTAAGTAACTTTACGAAAAGTAGGAAGAGGAACAAGAAGATGAAGCACGATGAATTCCTGTCTGATTCAGCATGCAGAATGACGATCTCAGTGCGGCCGAGTGACGAAGGGGAATTTTATAATAAACTGAACCCAAAAGTAAACCAGGAACGAAGGGACCATGAGGAGTCTTGAACACAGGCAGGAAGGTAACGGGAAGTAAACCAAGGTGAAGCAGGACATGGTTTACAAAACTAGGTACCAACAGACAAGTAACAAATGTAGGGTCCATGTAGAAACACAAGAAAACACAATTAACAAAGTTAGACAAAAACAGAATCTAGAGGTACAAACCACATGATGTGTTGCTGTTGATGTCTGGTTACTGGCCCACTTAGCCCATTCAGTCATGTGGCAGCCCAGGCAAATAAGACAAAAAAAGAGAAAGAATGGGAACTAAGAATGGGAACTAAGAACGGTGCCAAAACACTGAAGAATTAATGGGATGGCCAACGACACCTGCTGGCCAAATGAGAAAACAACAGATAGTGGACAAGATGGAATTATCTTGAAAACTTCCAAGCCTTACAAGAGAAAAGCAACTCTTTACCCCACAAAACTTCACTAAACTATGTGTTTCTTTTCTCTGAAAGTGAAAAAGGTGGAGAAAATGGGAAAAATTGGAGGCACGGAAGACTTTTTCCAGTACTGTAGCACCATGTCTTCTGATGGCAACATTTGATGCTTAGTTAAGATGCTTAGTGACCTACATTATGAATGATCTTATAGCTAATCGGAAGGAAAATATGCTCCTACATGTGTAATAAGTTTACTTAACTCTTTAAAGCTTTTCACTGCAGAGATGTACAGTGAAATTTTACATATTGCTTCATTAACATCACTTTCTCTATCTTCTATTGCTGTTGCAATTCACTCATGCATGTACATTTATGGGCAATTTAGTAACTCCGGTTAACCTCAGCATGTTTGAGGACTGTGGGGGGAGGATTTCAGAGCAGCCAGGGGAAACTCCATGATGACACGGGATGAACAAGCAAACTGTGGTCTCAGAAGTGTGCTAAACACTGGACCACTGCCCCCAAAATATATTTGCATTTTATTTATTTTTAATAGAACCTTTTATCGAAAGTGATGTAAAAGTGAGGCAGACTGTTCATTACAAGCATTCCTCTGGTGAGCAGTTTACTACCCATAATCTAGGTTTAGCCTCCAGTAAATTGGCGGTAAAATGCCAGGAAGCACAGGAGACCATCTGAGGGATCTGAGCAGGGTTCTGGGTGCACAGATAGGCAAAGTTGAAGGCTGCATGGGCTTCTGGTGACCAGGTGTGGATATATATGCTAATTCTGCAAAATCCAATTCCTAAAGCAATAACTTTGCTGTATGGCAACTGAACAGTTAATGTTATGTCTAATGTGCTTCATACGGGATAGTACCCTATGGCAGGATGACATCATGAGCACGTCCTAGTGCTTGTCTCTGCTTGCTGGCCATTGCACTCCCTGCTCCTCCTCCAGAGTTCCACCATCCACCAAATTACGGGCTGCTTAGCCCCAGAGCAGCACATTAGCTAATTCTCGCCATGAACGACGTGAATGAAAGCGTACCAGAGCTCTCCCACTCTGGGCCTGCAGAAACAGAGTGCCCTTCCCTTCATACGTCTCCGTAAACGAGTTTGGATATGGATATGTAAATCGCCTAAAGTTGCACATTTTGGAAATGGGTTAATGAGAGTAACAGACTATTTTAATGGAAAAAAATCCCAAACCCTCAGAGGAACAGACAGTAATTATTTGACTTATGAGTGGCTACAGGCAAAGGAGAAGCCAGCCATACTCAGAGCCTCGGATGAGATACAGTGCTTGCTAAACAGAGGCGGATTAGCTCACTTCGTTAGTGCCTACCTCATGGCTGTCTTTGACAAATGATTAATACTTCAGTTTAATTTAATTCTCACATTTAATAGGAACAGTACATTTTGTTCTCTGGCAAAACTATAATATGTGTTTTTATGCATTAAATTTGCAATGTACAAATTGTGGTGTTTAATCTCAAAATTGCATTTTACTTGTCATGACGTTACATTTCTCATGTTGTGAATCAGTGAATTTTTTTCATTTAAATTTTGCAATTAAACTGCGATTCAATTTATTAATATAAAAGCTATATAATATTATGAAGTAAAGAACACATGAAACTTAAATGCAGGTATTGGTGCTGCAGCATTTAGGACCAAGAGCATAGGTTTAGGTATGATGACAGGAATATGTTCCTAACGTGTGTGTTTTGGGGACTGATGAGGGCACTTACAGAATACACAATTCCAGCTTTTAAGTTCAAGATTCAAGATTCTTTATTTGTCACGTGCAAGTTATACAGGTACAACAAGCAGTGAAATGTATCAAAGTGGTGCTGAAGCTGGTTACTCCTCCTGTGTGTGAGGTAACTAAGTCAGGAAAGTAGCTTGGATGTGCTGTCGAAAGTGGGGAAAAGTCAGGAGATTATATGAAGTGAAGACTAGCTGAGTCAATGTCAGGTTTGAGGACACTGGAATACAGGGTGTACAGTCTGCGATTGATCCACTGGCCTGGTATCAGCATAATAGGGTCTTTCACTCCACTCCTTGTGCAGATAGACCTACAGAGTGCCATGCTGGGTGCTATAGGCTCAGCAGACTATTCTCCATTGTGTGCCCTGGCATATTAGAGTGCTAATGTTTAAAGTGACCACATCTTTGGCGCTCAAAGCTGGTCCCCATGGGCTAACTGCACTCTTATTAGGTCTAGAAGGTCACCTTAAAAAGCTTATTTCTTTAAACTCCATCTCACACCACGAAAGACTTTTATTCCCTAGAATATATTTTTTATGCACAGTCTTGATTGATCGGTTGACTCCGTCTCTTGATCTTTTTTCCCCCACCAGGGTGCAACCATCTGTTGCCACTCAAGTAACCCTGCCAAC
>JABFEB020000036.1:15786769-15814682 GCA_019775895.2 Stomatorhinus ivindoensis | reverse complement strand
CACTCAAGTAACCCTGACAACTCCCCCCCCCCCCCCCACCAATGCCTCCTGTTGGAAACTGTGCATACCAGACATGCTATCCCTTGTAAAATAACATATTTAACTGTTTAAGTGTTCGTTGATCACGAAGGGCAAATAAACTGCCCTCTCACTCCAACTTAATACTTTGTCCTTTCGACTGATTCAGTATTAATTTACTCTCAAATTATCATGGTCTAATAGCTACAGGTCTGTTTCATTATTCATTTTCCCTGTAGCCAAAACTGGGGGCACCTTGGTTGCTTAGTGGTAACACTGTAGCCTCGCCCACGGCAGGACTGCCCAATGCTGAACCCCCAAGGTATATTTTGCCGAACATTGGGGTGAGGGTCCCCATTATAACTTCTGCTGAGCAACGCATTTTGCACTTTTGTATTTTTTATTTTCATTGGGGTTGTACCCTCAAGGGTCTGCCAGTTGTACCCTGTAGGTGTAATGTTGTTTATACCTTGGGGATGTTTCTCAGAGTCCATTTATGTACCTTAAAAGGAGTTTAAGGTAAGTTCCATCAAAAATTTGAAACATAATATGACTGGTCTGGGTTTGGGGCCCAGTATAATATGCTTTCATGGGGCTCAAAATCTCAAACGACACCCCAAGCTGGTAGAGTGCATAAATGTGGACTGGGTGCATTTTCAGTGTTTATATTCAGTTAATCTAGAACAGTATTTAGTGATGTGTACAGAAGCACCATATAATTCACCATACAACATAAAAAAGTTGACAGGGACAAGCATAAATTGCACTTAAAGTAATGGTTGAAGAAAAAAGTCACTTGGAGAACATCGACATTGCCATAGTAAATAAAAGCATATTAAAAAGATCACTGCAAGCAGCTTATGCTGCAGAATACAAGTGACAAAAGGGAAGAAGTACAGAATTACAAACACAGAAGAGAATGTCATCCTCAGTATCAACGTACCCATGGGACACAATTGGTAATAAATTACAGCATGGTGGAAAAATTGGAATAATCTGTAATTAAGTCTTGCAAGAGCTGAAGGGGAATCAGAAGTTATTAAAGAGGAGCTCTGGAGGCAGGACTTTGTAAAAAAAAAAAAAAAACTTCTTGGGGGGTAGTTAGAGGAGCACCCGCTGGAATTTAGATGTGGAGCAAAAGCTAAAAGGAGGTCAATAGCAGACAAAGACCTCGGAGGGAGTGAGGGTTGCAGAAATATTTATGCTGATAAACTGAAATAAATGCATGACTTACTGACTTCTTACTTTGACAGAGATATGTCAGTGAGGCAGTGTCCAACTCATTTCTCTGAATACATGGACAGCCAGCGTTATACCAAACCTGCTGTCATGGTTTGAGTGACAGCAGGTCCAATGATTGCTGCTTTGATATATGTGCCATGGCCAGTAGAATGTGGGTTAGGTATGTTTGTGGTAATACTCCTGGTTTCCTGAATAGAAAGCATGTAAACTGTCTGATAACTGACGAGACCCAAGCAACCGACTTCTCGGTTTGGCAGATGACAGCTGCTGCCTCTAAATCAGGGAGCACTGGATAGGACACAAATCCATTCCTTTCCACACAGGCCACCCAGATACTCGTTCAGTCTCTCGTCATCACCCGCCTTCACTACTGCAATTCGCTTCTAGCGGGTTTACCACTGAGCGCCATTCATCCCCTCCAACTGATTCAGAAGGCAGCTTCTCAACTTGTTTTCAACCGTCCCAAGTCCTCCCACACCACTCCCTTGCTGCGCTCTCTACACTGGCTTCCAGTGGCTGCCCGCATCAGATTCAAATGATGACTTTAAACACACCTTTTCCAGAAATACCTCAATTATCACTTCTGGTATTATACTCTGAGCTCTTTTCCTAAAAAAAAACCTGCACTTTCCCGACAGAGTATGAGATGGTATGCATAGCCTTGGTTTTACTGAGCTAGTATCGGGAAGAAATTCATTGTAGAGTCTTAAAGCACTTATGTAAGTCGCTCTGGCTAAGGGCGTCTGCCAAACGCTGTAAATGTAAATGTAAATCCATCAAAAAACACCACCTCACAAACTAGGTGCAATTAAGAGGCATTGGTTCACTTTAATGCACAGTTTTGGGAGAGAATATATGGGGAAAATCTGTGTAGATGCTTTAAAGAACTTGCAAACTCACAAAAATTCTTGAGAGGAATCAACACCACAGTCCTTGGAGATGTGAGACTTCACCTCTGGCACATGAAAGTTGAGACGGTAAGCAAACAGTTTTAGTGAACAAAAACTTCAATGTGACATGACAATGAAACTCTCTCTTAAAATGACACTGAACCATCAAAACCAAAATGGCAAATTTATTAAAAGCAAATGTATGACTTAGCTGTCCACCTCATTCTCCACCTTCTCCTGCAGCCCTGTCTTCACCCAATCAGCAGACTCTGTAAATAACCAATAACAAGCAGCTTATGCTAATGAGGGTCATCTCTGTTAGTTGTAGGTCCCAGGCCACTCCTCGCCCAAACACCAGCCTGAAAGGTCACTTTGGCTGCCGCCTGCTTGCATAATCAAACAGAAGCCCCCGTGACCTCGACACTGGTTTCCAATGCAGCAATGCATTTTATTCTGGCAGTGTCTGTTTGGTGAGCTGCATATACATTACAGCATCCCCCCCCTCTGCTTGCTGCAGATGAGGCTTGTGACGGCCAGCATTTTTTTTAGGACGAAATTAAACATGTTGCCCAAGGCTGGAGTCGTGCCTGTTTTTCCATTCCACCTCATTGCTTATTCAAGGTAATTGTTCACATTCTATGCTAAGGGTCTCTGTCCCTAGACTGCAAAAAAGCCAGTACCCGATTTCGAGAGCTGAGCGGCCGCCACATTGCTGGTTGGCTAACAAGCAGGGACTTATTTTTTAAAATAACAGCTAAATACTTAATATAATGTAAAAGTAACTAATAAAGTAATTCTCCATCTACAGAAAATCTTTGGACCCCGAGAAGTTGTTTTTCCTCCCTTTTCAGTCTTGCACAATTTTATTGTTTAAAATTCTGTAACCTTAATTGCTTGTACTGTAATACCGCCTTGACTAGAATGAATAGGTAAATCTAGAGTTCTGTGATCTCTGTGTTCTTTGGGAGCATCTGCTATGACAATTACAGCTCTGAGAACAACAGAGCCCTGCAGAGGGCGATAAGGTGCACAGAGGCAATCACCAGAACAGAACTACCCACCCTGCAGGACATCTAATGCAGTGTTTCCCAACCCAGTCCTCGAGGAACCTGGACAGTCCACGTTTTTGCTTCCTCTCAGCTCCCAGCACGCCTGTACCAGATATTTGGTGTTACTGATTGGCTGAGAGATGGGAGGAAGCAAAAACATGGACTGCCCAGGGACTGGTTTGGGAAACACTGATCTAATGTACATCCAGTGATGTAGGTCCAGGGCAGTGTGTCATGCGAGAAGGTGCCCGAAGCGCAGACAGAAGTGCAGAACGCAAGAGTCGGAAAATGCAGTTTAAAGTAGAAACTGACGAACAGGCAGCAACGCAGGTTGACAATATAATGACCAGACTGGGGAAACAAACTGAAACATGGACTAAATACAGAGGACTAATGACAACAACAAGAAACGGCTGATCACATGGGGATTCCACACGGGGTTAACGAGGGGGCGTGACACATGGAAGGAGCAGACGATTGGGGCAGGACAGGACCCCCCCCAAAGGTGCGCACTCTGGGCACGCCTAAGGAGAGCAAAATGACGCAACCAGGGACATGACGGGATCAAGGGAGACAAAACCTTCAATGGGGCACAATGAACAGCAACTGCACAAAGGACAAACAGGACAAGAACCCAGACAACAATTGAATAAACGCAGAAACAAAGAGAGACATCGAGGATGGGAACATGGAACAAAACACCAAGGGAGAGGACAACGGAGGAACAACACCTGAAGGCACACCAACAGGAGGAACAAAGGGACCAGTAGGGAATGAAGGCACAGAGGGATGAGGGGGAAACATGGGGGGCACAAAGGGACCCCATGGAGCAGGACAGGGAGTGAACACAGAGGACGAGGAAGCCAAGGGCGAGGGGAAATGGGGAGCTGGAGGGACCCTCACAGGTGACTGTGAGGCCGGAACTGGGGCTGAGGGGGACGCTACAGGTGGCGAGGAAGAAGATGAAGGGGCTAGCGGAGGTGAGGAGGGAGGCGAAGGGAACTGTGGTGGAGAGGAGGAGAGTACCGTAGCTGCAGGAAGAAGTGCAGCTACAGCCAGCTCAGGCACAGACGATCTATGAGTCACAGGCAGGGGACCCGCAGGTGATATGACAAGGCACCGATGGTGAGGGGGATACTGCTAGAGGGACAAAGTCTGCCGTAGCTGTGGCAGGTGGAGGCGCAGTCATAAATGGCCCTGGTGCAGGTGCCCAACAACTCACAGACCTGGGCGGGGGGCCTTGAGCACCGAGACAGGAATTTTCGCCACAGGGACCTCGGGCGCCAGAACAGGAACCTCAGGCGTGGGGGCCTCGAGCGCCGGAGCAGGAACCACAGGGGGTGAGAACAGGAACCTTGGGAACCGGAGCCTCAGGAGGTGGTGCAGGAGCCATCAGGCTAGGAACCATGGAGGGTGCTGGAGGAGCCGCCGAGCCAGGAACCGCAGAGGGCAGTGCAGGGGCCGCCGGACCAGGACCACAGAGGGCGGTGCAAGGGCCACTGGGCCAGGAACTACGGAGAGCGATACAGGGGCCACTGCAACAGGAACCACAGGCACTGCCAGAACCTCGGGCAGAGGCACAGGAACCTCTGGGGGCATGGCCAAACTCGAATCATGGGGGACAAAGCAGGAACTGGAACCACAGGGAATGAAGCAGCAACTGCCAGGACTGGCACAGGACCCTTGAGGGCAGGACCCGCAGGGGCAGGGGCCGGAACCACGGGGCACGAAGCAGGATAGGAAACCATGGTGGGTGGTACAGGGACTGCCAGGTTGGGAACCAGAACCTCAGGAGATGGAGCGGGTGCCTCAGGGGAAGCCTGCTCTGCCCTAAAATGGAGCAGCTTCCGCAGGCTCTCCACAATCTGCTCCATTTCATCAGGTGGGGAAGCAGGGGTCAAGGCAGTGAACTCCCCTTGGAGCCGCTTACAGAGTGGGGCAGCCTCTGAGGAGTCCCGCATCGGCAGATCCCCCATCACCCGTCAGTATGGACCCTGGAGGGGAAAGAGGTTACCGAGGGGCCTGGAACACAGAAGGAGTGGACGATCGGGGCAGGATATGGCGTGCATTATCAGGGACACTCACCACCCATGGTGTAAACTGCACTCTGGTAGGTGCCTCTCCTGAGCCTTATGGCCGGGATTGAAAGGTGAAGGAGAAGCTTCTATTGTACCCCAAGGCCATTCGCATCAACAAACCACCAATTAAAATAAGACAAAACTGCAGTCTGCTCTATTAATATTTTCCCATATTTTCTTGTAACATATATATTTCCATGTTTTTGATACTTATTTTGGTAATTTCTGTTATTTAATTTGGTTATCCTTCTACCTTGTATATTGCACAGACTAGAGAAGTGGCAATTTCATTTCACTGCTGGTGTACCAGCATGTGACAATACCTGTCATGACAAGACATGGGGAAGGAGGGACGTTCCATGATGTGGTTGTTAGATACCAACAGAGATGATCTTTGATGATCACATAGAAAAAATAGGGCCGCGTAACGTGAAGCAAAGGAAGGCAGGGCAGATAAGAGTGAGAGGCTAATCTAGACACAGGGAAACACTCAGGGAACCAGTAACCAAGGACACTAACAGAGAACACCAGTGACCCCCTCACAGAACTTACAATCAGCACTTATAAGGTCTGACAGAGAACCAGGGCAAGGGTAGATACTTATGTACCCAGGTGATGAGGTTTAAACAAGGAACAGGAATGGGTAATTAACCACTTAATAAACACATTAGGACTGGGAATAGGGAGGAAGACAGGATGGCCAGCGACATCTGCTGGCAAAATGGGAACATAACGGACACGGGTGGGGACATATTCTGACATGTTGTACATGTTAACATGTTGTTTGAGTTCTCTGGAAAAACATCCACCAAAACCTAACACACCATGCTGTACTTGATTGTGATTAAAATGATTAATGCTTGTTGGCAATGCAACCTAGTCAAAATGTAAAAAATGTGGTGGAAAATTAATGATAAATTCATAGCCATACCCCCACAGAAGCCATCAATTTCAGGGCAATATTCAGTGCGTAAATTCTTTATGTTGGAGCAGCCGTTTTAGGAATGACTTTATATAAAAATACAATGAATTCATTAAACTCTACTGACTCTCCTAACCATCCTTCACTTGATCCCATTCATTACATACACCTGAACTGTACATTGGATTGGCACTATAGGTGAAAGCATCCATCTGCCCATTCATTTTCAGGCCAGCCGCCCTGCTGAAGGTCATGGAAGGCGTATGCGTCCCATGTGTGGGTTGGAGGTAGGGTAATCTTAACTGTGTAAGAGGCTATTCCATATATCATGCCTACAGTCTGAGCTGGAAAGCATATTCTGGCTTACCCAAGGTATGGATGCCCTGCTTCCTGCACCACATGACTTTAGTGGGTGGGTAAGGCAGAGTGTTTCCATTTAGATGAAGTGCTGTGCTTTAAGTGGGCATTAATGGCCAGAATATCTGTAAAGTGAATAAGCAATAATTGCTTCAGCTTAATTGCCACGATTTATTGATTATTTTGTGTGGAATCTATGTTTTTTTCCCTTGACAAAACACAAATAGGTAATTAAATAGACGACAGTTCTTCTGTCTACTGCATATTTAAGTGTAAAAGCCCTTACGAGGTGCTGACATGCAATCACATAGATCACTAAGGCACTTCATTTTATATCATAATTTATATCTTCTTTCCTCTTCACCTCGCTGGAAATCTATCAAAAACTACATCTCATAATTGTTCCGGGAGGGGGGGGGGGGGTTGGTGTTTGAAATTGTGTGAAGAAAAAAGCAATAGGTCCACTGAGGACGTCTTATGTCTGCTTTTTCTCACCTATCTCTTTCTGCAGCTTTCTGCGGAAGTAGCTGCACTGAATTCTAAATGTCTGCGTAACACTGGACAAAGACAAGATGCTCTGAGTCACACTCTGTCTGCCTTCATAGACAGGTGTGAATTGGGTCGTTAGCTGTAAACTTCTGCTGTGTATATAAGTAGTTGGGGAGTCTTCATCTTCATCGGTTCCAGTTTCCCATACTGTTTATCCAGTATAAGATGGTGGTGACTCTGCCGCTTATCCTGAATGACCTGCGCACCATGAGGTCTGCCTAAACATTTAGTCACACAGACATGCACACACATTGCAAATACAGACACCACTACACCTAAAGCTATAGGTGTTTGACTGCAGTTGGAAACCGGGGTACCTGGAAAATACCTGCACAAACATGTGAACATGCATCCCCCCGCCAAACATCCATATATATCCATGGGCCAGAATTAAACCTTTGACCTCGGGCTTAGATCCACTGAGCTACTCTGTCAACCCAACAGTATTATCTCCTACGATGTCCAGAACAATTTCTCTTATACTCTTAAACTAAACTTGGATTAGTCTTTATGTCATTTTTAATTCAGTAACATACTGCTTGTACCATGTAATATGCATGAGACAATAAAATCCTGCAGCTTTCCTGTAGCTTAGAGAGCACAGTAACATGTGCTCAGAAATCAGATTAACGGCAAACACGCGTCTTATCTGCAGATGTCAACTAAGTCAAAAACTGGGAGGGCAGATATTTCTTTAGAGAGATTCATTGTATGGAAATCAGTTGTGTTACCTCATC
This sequence comes from Stomatorhinus ivindoensis, assembly GCA_019775895.2. NCBI lineage: Eukaryota > Metazoa > Chordata > Actinopteri > Osteoglossiformes > Mormyridae > Stomatorhinus > Stomatorhinus ivindoensis. Next base: position 15,806,840 of record JABFEB020000036.1, on the reverse strand, counting down.
TGAATTCCAAGTATAATTAATCTCCATGAGTAGTACCTCATAATTAATTTTACCAGGTTATTGTTGTCATAGACCACATGATGCATGATGACTATCCAAAGCAGTATTTTATCTCTAACCTCTCTAACTGATTATTTACTTTTACATTGCATAATGAGCTAGCTAAAACTGAATCAACAGCATGATGTTGCCATTTGATATTTCCTCATAATGCTAATATGCCACAGGGCTGTCGCTCTCCAGTCCATGTGTAATTGCATGCTAACATCTACAATAATGAGTTACTTATAGTAGAGTGAGTTATTCATTGTTGTCTGCAATTATAATGCTGTTGTGGATTTGATTGTCTCATGCAGATGTCTGCTCAACTGACTTTTAAATTAAGCCTTGGATTTCGGTTATTACTTTACTGCTGGTTTATTACTGGTTTTGAATCTGCTTCAGAAGTCTTATTTCTCTGCTTCTGCAAGTTGAATTTGTTCGTTTTGCTCTCTGGCCTCTGGTTTTGACCTGATGAATGTCTGGCATTCTGTGAATAGGGAGTCCTTGGTTATGCCTTGTGTGCTGGTGAACGCACCACATTCTCCATCATTCAAACCATATTTCTTTTGAGTCGATTTTGTGTTGCAGACACGGCAAGGGATGTTGGCTACAGTCCCATGGACCAAAAATCTGTTATAATATGGACAATATTAGTGAAAGGAACATTAAGTCCTATGGAAATAACCTGGCAGAGTGGTTCTTAAAGCAGTCTTTGGGGACCCCACTTGGTCCACGTTTTTGCTCTTGTTTTGTTTTTGTTGTTCACCTTATTTCTGCTTTATAACCTCCAACTCTATGTTCTTACATCTCGTATTCATGTTTAAGGTAATATACACACTTTAAACAGAAGAGTTCTTTCTCCATTTAAACTGTTTAAATTCTATATGATTATTGGCCAGTTTCCCAGTCAAGGATTAAGCCTAAGCCTAGACTAGCTTTGAGTTCACTCTGGGTCCTGATTCCAGCACTTTGAGCAGCATCATTGGACTTGGTACTCCAATACTGATGGTGTGGTGAAGGGAATCAATCACATCCTCATGGGCAGACACTGGATGATCCTACAGAACTGTAAGGTCTACAGAAATGCCCTATTTGTGAATTCTCACCATGGACTTGTTGCTGCTCTTCAGATTCAGCTTAGGTCCAGTAGGCTACCACCTACTAGGAGAATGAGGCTGGATCTGGCCAGACTCCAAGACCAGGCTGTTCATAATGAGTTTGCATGCAGTTTCTGTGATGAACTTGCAGACTTGGGTACAACTGCTGATTCTAATGTGATGTGGGAGACCTTCTGTGATAAGACCCTGAAGCACGCTGAGGGTTGTGCTGTTGTTGCCTGTATTCCCTGGAGGTGTTCCATCTTGCAGGACACCCTGGATATTGTCAAGGAGAGTCACAGTGCATAGCTTGATGGTAACTCCGGTCTGTACCGAGGACTGAGAAGGATGTCTGTGAAGGCCCCGAGGGCAGATGAGATGTTTGTTAGTGGAATCTGTCTGCAAGTGACACACCATCTATGGTTTAGCAACCCACACCCAGGTCACAGAGGAATCGAAGCATTATGCTCCAGATATGTTCTTCAGAGAGTCACAGTCGGAGCAGGTGATGGAACAGTCCTTATGGATGACACTGCAGGTGTAACCCAGTGGGTCGGTTACTTTGAGAAGCTGTTTAAAGCTGGTCCTCCGGCTAAGAGTCCACAGTCCACAGGCTCGCTGTCTGATTAGCTGTGAACCACCCAGTCTCACTGAGATTGCACAGGTGGTGAGCCAGCTGGGGGTAGAGAAGGTGGCAGGGATCTGTGATACCCAGGGTGAACTTCCCCAGGCTGCTGGTAAGGCTGTCCTCCTGCCATTGTAAGCAGTGCTAATTTTGAGAAGAATTTTTAATTAATTATAGTCTTAGTAACATACTGAAAATTATATTTGGATTAAAGTCACATTTTAGTCTTTAGTTTTTCTTTTGTTTTAGTTAAGATTTAGTCAGTAGAACTCAGGTTTAGTGTGTCGGGGGAAGATGGTGGCGCAGGAGGTAGCACTATCGTTCGGCTACTGTAGGGTTGCAGGTTCGAGCCCTGGTTCCTCCTGACCCCATCCAAGTGTCCTTGACCAAGACTCTGAACCCCCAATTGCTCCTGGTATGTAGGTTGGCACCTTGCATGGCAGCCTCTGCTACCAATGGGTGAATGAGAGGCATAATGTAAAGCACTTTGGAATAAAGCGCTATATAAATGCAGTCCATTTACCATTTAGGACTAAGCAAGTTTGTGTATCTTTCTTTTTGTTTACTAGATACAGTTCACTTATCTCGGTTTAGTTTCAGGAAGACATGTCTCTTCAAGATGACTCGTGTGTGTGTGTGTGTGTGTGTGTGTGTGTGTGTGTGTTTGTATCCCTGAACATTAAGAACAGTATCTAAAAAGGCTGAACTTTTTACACCTTTCTAAATGGCTCCCTTGGGTTTCGCCTCACCTCATGCCTTGTGTTCTCCTTGGCTGTAGCTCATGCTGCACTCATTGCCAGTCACAGCACCTTTCACACTTACAGGATTTGGAGTTGCTCAGAGGTCCAGATATTTAGGATGCTAGATGCATCGCCGGCTCTGGCGGGTCGCGTTGTGAACAGTTTACAGATTACGATCGAGTGCCGATTTGCCAGCGCCGATCGCAGACTGACTTGCCTCAGATCTGGGGTTTCGTCGGCAATTTCCAAAGACTGTGATTTATTTTGTCTGCCAAAGCAGAACCAGCAATTCTATCTGATCTTTACTTGTCTCAGCGTATTGAACAGAGATTTAGCCATATCTTTCATTTTCAAACATTTTTTTTTTCATTTACGTTTATATGTTACGATTTAGTCATGAAATGAAAGGTCGACAATGGATGCTTATTGTCAAATTTTTCCTTGACAAAATTAACAGTGATTGGAAACAATCTTCCATTTCCACTGGGAAATGGCACTTCTTGCTCCTATCTGGAAATGGAAGGGTGATCACCTGGATTGCGGCAACTACAGGGGAAAACACTGCTCTCACTGCCAGGTAAGGTCCTTGCTAGGGTCATCTTCAACTGGATCTGTGATCACTTGCTTACCTACCAGCGACCATCTGTCCTTATACCTAAGAAGTCAACCACAGCCTGGCACTGAGGGTTCTCATCGTACGTAAACACACACATCGGCAGAGTTTTTTCCCAGCATTTGTCGATTAGGTCAGTAATTTAAAAACCATTCACAACAAATGATAATGCATTCATAAAGCATTATTAACATAGCTATAAAAATTTATCAAAAGGCATAACACATTATAAACATGTTTATTATGCATTATGTATGGTTTGAAGCTCATCTATAATGCATATACAGTTCAGAAAAAAGACAATATTTTTTTTCTTTACTGTCAAACATTAAACCAGAGTAAACTTGTTCTGTTTTAGATCAATAAATATTAACATATTTTTTGCATTTGTTAAATGTCACAATAAAGAGAGAATTTTTATGTATTTTTTATCACTTTCATCAAAGTCAGAAGTATAGATACACTCAATTTGTGTCATTAAAGAAAAAAAACACCAGATGATTCCATTCTGAGCTTTAGAAGCTTCACAGGTCAATTTACTCCATTTGAGTTAATTGGTGGAACACCTGAAACACAGAGCCTCTTTCTTTGACATCAAGGGAAAATCAAGAGAAACAACCAAGACGTCCGGAAAAGAATCATGGACCTCTACAAGTGTGGCTCATCCTTAGGTGCAATTTCCAGATGCCTGAAGGTCCTACATTCATCTGTTCAGACAATAATACACAAGTTTAAAAAACATGCGAATGTACAGCAGTCATACCGCTCAGGCAGGAGACGGATTCTGAGTCCCAGAAAGAAACGTTTTTTTGGTGCAAAATGTGCTAATCAACCCCAGGACAACAGCAAAAGACCTTGTGAAGATGCTGGCTGAAACCGGTAAGACAGTGTCATTATCCTCAGTAAAACGAGTCCTGTACCGACACGAGCTGAAAGGCTATTCTGGGAGGAGAAGCCATTACTTCAAAAGCACCATAAAAAAGCCAGACTACAGCTTGCAACTGCACATGGGGACAAAACTCTTAATTTCTGGAGATATGTCTTGTGCTCTGATGAAACAAAAATTGATCTGTTCGGGCATAATGATAAACGGTATATTTGGAGGAAATAGAAGGAAGCTTTGAAGCCTCAGAACACCATCCCGCCTGTGAGGTACGGGGGTGGCAGCATTGTGGGGTGGGACTGCCTTGCTGCAGAGGAGACTGGTGCACCAAAAAATAGATGGTGTCATGAGAAAAGAAAATTATGTGGATAAATTGAAGCAACAACTGAAGATATCAGCCAGGAAGTTGAAGCTTGGGCGCAAATGGGTCTAACAAATGGACAATGACCCCAATAATACCTCCAAATTAGTGGCTTAAGGACAACAAAGTCAAGGTATTCGAGTGGCCATCACAAACCCCTGATCTCAATCCCATAGAAGATTTGTGGGCGGCACTGAAAAGGCAAATGTGAGCAGGAAGACTTAGAAACCGGACCCAGTTACACCAGGTCTGCCAAGAGGAGTTGGCCAACATTCCACCAAACTATTGTAGAAAGCTTGTGGAAGGATACCCGAAATGTCTGGCCCAAGTGAAACAGCTTCAGGGCAATTCTATCAAATACTAAGGAAGAGTATGTAAATTTTTGACTGATGAAAGTAATAAAAAAAATTCCAGAAAATTCTCTCTCTCTTTATTCTGACATTTAACATATGCAAAAAATATGTTAATATTTATTGATATAAAACAGAAAAAGTTTACTCTTATTTAATGTTTGACAGTAAAGTTAAAAAAGTATTTGTGTTTTTTCTGAAGTGTGTGTAAATATCTGGTTTCAACGTTTCTAATGCATTATAATGGTCAGTATAAGCATTAAGGATGTTTTGTACTGCATTATAAAGGTATAAAAATGGAAAAGGTATCTATGCAGGCTCTGATTGGGGCTGTTCACTTGTTAGACACAGCCAACAGTAGTGTGTCTGTCTGCGGGGAGAATGTCAACCTGAAGGAGAGGTTAATTTACCTTGGCGGCGACATTTATGTCTCTGTTGACTCATCCTATGAAGTCATGGATGGATTGGGAGACCATGGGGTCATGAGGTCACTGGAATGGGATGCGTGATGCTCCTCATATCTTTGCAAGAGGACAAAAGTCTTTAGAGTCCTGCTGCTCCCTGTCTTGCTCTATGGCTGTATGTCATGGAAACTATCCAGTGAGCTGAGATGAAGACTGCACTCCTTCGGTACTGTGTCTCTTCAGAGAATCCTTGGGAGAATCCTAGCGGTTGCTAGCGGAGTCTCGAATGAGGCACATTACCTGCATTGTGAGGGAGCATCAGTTACGGCACTACGGCCACGTGGCACGTTTCGCCTGTGGGTGATCCAGCTCTCAGGGTCCTCGTTGCTGAGGCCTGAAGCAGCTGGACCAGGCCGTGGGGGCGCCCACGTAACAGCTGGCTGCGGCAGACAGATGGGCACTTGCGATGGGTGGGACTGGACCCTGTCTCGGGCTAAGGGGGATTGCCAACTGGGATGCTGAGGTGTTTTGTAGTGTGGTGGGTGTGGCAAGTGCATGCTCCCCAACCTGACCCCACTGAACTTTACTTTACCTCTGATTTAAAGGCATTATCGGACACCTCGGGAATCATTAGTGATAATGTTAACTATTCAGCCCCTGGATGAAAGTTAATCAGTCATAACAGACAAGCAGGCATCTATCTAAACAAGATCATTTCTACATTAATGTAGCAGCTGTCTTGACAGTTGATTCCCATTCATTTGTTTCTAATTTGTGTAACTACACAATAGTGGCTATATGCTGCTATGGGTAAAATACATTTTCTACAGTTTGAGATCAAGAGATTGAGACCAAATGGTGGGGAAGATACTGGGTAGACCTGCTAGACCCAAATGCATAGTGGGGCTGTGCTGGGAGTGTCTGGCAGAGGCCCCTGTCAGCGTAGGGTGGCCACTTGTCTGGATTTCGTCTAGACAGCCCACAGCCCAGACTACTGTTGAGTGTCCACCTTTTAGCTCCCTTGTCCTTTTTCCCTGCACTTTACCCACAACTAGCACCACTTTCCCCCACCCCCAGTCAGTCATAAAATGTGAAATCCCTGCACACACATACTCTGGATACCAAGAATGGCCACCCCAGCTCACCAGCATTTGATGGTGTCCTCTATTTTGGTCCTTGGTCCTCTTTTCAGAGTCATGCCAGTGCTTGCCCTATGTCTGGGAGATCTTCAGCTCGCACCTCCTGAGTGAGGCTAGGGACATTGGGCCTCATTCACCAATATTTTCTTAAGATTTCTCTTAAATTTGTTCCTGCAGAATTTGTTAAGAACAACCTACGTTGGACTCATGACGTGTTCTTAAGTAGCATAATTGTTCGTACCTTTGTTCTTAAGAATGATGAATCCCACATCTTCGGAATTGAAAGCGCATGCCAGTTTGTCCTAATTAGCATAGGGAAACGCCCTGCAATTACCTATAAAATGGCATGAGACTGTAGGGCCGTGTGTAAGGAATGGCGAAGAGACGTGTAGGCTGTGAGCCGCTTGGCACTAAGAGGAAAAAAAACTTCGGTAATGCTGAAGTAGAAGCATTAATACAGTAAAATCCCATTATAGTGGACTCAGTTATAACGGAATATCATCTATAATGGACAAGGTCCGCTGGTCCCAGCCGGGTGCCTTTAAGAACATGTAGAAAAAGCATCAGCTATAGTGGACTCGCATATAACGGAATTTCGTTTATAATGGACAAACAATTTGGTCCCCAGGGCCATTTTTAGCTATAGTTTTTAACGGACATGCAGCTCTGCCTACAAGGCAGGTGGTGTGCTGGTGATATCCAGCGCAGATACATAATGGGGAATATTAATAGTCATGTACCCGTTCAGGTAAAGTCGGATTACTACATGTACAATATAATAAGAATAAGTATAATAAGAAATGCCATCTTGATAGCAAGGCCAATGCACAGAAACACACCTATTTATAATCCGCATGATCGCCGTTACTACCATGAAAAGAATTTTTACATTTTAAGATTATTTTTTATATTTTACTTTTATAAATTATTCAAGTACTGTCATTTTATGATCCATAGAATGAACAAAACTGATATAAACTGATTAATTTGAACAAACTATCATTACTCAAATGTGCATACGAATGGTCTTCAGTGTGCATAGTTTCTGTTCTTAGCTAAGAACAAATTCAGATAAGAAATCTTTGGTGAATGTCAGAGTATTGAGGAATGAGGCCCATTGAGCCTGACTGGGCCTTGTTCCAGAACTCCATTGCTGAGGGAGTTGTGCAGAGTTGTGGCCGTAAAGTTGTTGCTGCCTGTCGTGGTGCTAAGCCCTAAACTCAGTGGTGGACAACAGCGGTGAAGAGAGCTGTCAGGCTGAAGAAGGAGGCCTTCTGAGCTTGGTTAGCTTATGAAGCTCATAGAGGTGGGATGCTAACAGGAAGTACAAATGGCTAAAAAATCTATCTTTAAATACATTACAACCCTTTCACTTAAATTGATAGGGAGAAGCTGCATTAAGCACTAATGACATGCAATAAAGTTTTAAATAATAGCTGCAGAATGCCGCAAATGTTCTCATAAAGACCTTGTCTATTAAAATTTTATTTTCAGAGAATTCACACAGTGTAATAAGTTTTCTTTCATTTCGGTGATATTATTTCTTTGCAGAATTTCTTCCTCAGCAACAAAACATGCGATTCAATAAAAATACGAGATGGATTTCGTTCAGAAGTTTTATTACTGAGGTAAGTATATAAAAAAAGTTTAAAAGTACCAAAACCATTCTAAAATTCTCTATACATATCAATAGCAATGTAATGCACTAAAAATGAAAGCACAGCCCATGACTTTCTTGATAGAATAATATACTCCAGTGAATGTGTGTGTGTGAATGCTGTGTGTGCATGGCGATTGGCTGGTGCCCCGTCCTGGGGAATTCCCTGCCTTGCACCCATGGCTTCCGGGATTGGCTCCAAACCCCTGCAACCCAGCAAAGGTCAAACAGGAACAGAAAAGGGATCTATGTAATGTTCACCAATGTTCACCAAACTCACAGCATAAAACAAAAAACACTAATCATGAATGCATTATGAAATTAAATATTTCTAACATAATGAAGAGGAAACAGTAACTATGTTGTATTGGGGTTTGCATGTTTTTCAGACTGAATTTTGACAGGGGAACGTACATAATTAGGGTGGTGTGGTAACTAGGGAGAGACTGGTATGTCCTCCAGGGTGACTTCTTGGCTGCCAGCTAATCCCAGCCCTCTGTGGACGATGGATAATTCAGCAAATAACACAGCATAACACAGCATACTCTATAAGACAATTAGTTAATAGTGGCAAATAAATAATTAGCTATACAAATTTGCCTGCAAAATTGTATAAGTGCATGCTGGCTTTAGACAGTAGTTCAAAACACGTCATTAGGTGGAATGCAGCAAAGGGTGAGGATATTTGTGTTCATGGTAAAATGGCTGCACCGACTCATACCGAACTCAGAAAATGCCAAGAGGTATCCCCTCAAGGCCGACTCAGCCAGCTGGTGTTCACGCGCAGTGCTATAATTCACCAATATCAAACGGTTTGGACTGTGCAGTAATGTCACAACAAACTAAAGTCAGCCGAGTCAAGGAAAAAAAAACTGTCACCACTTATTGGGAAACACATAGAACAGAAACTGAAATGACGTGTGATTTATCATAAAGAAGAGGGCACATAGATCGGGTGTTCAGGCACCAGTGGAACTGGATGCACAAGAATATCATTACACCATTTTTCAGTAAAACAAGAAATACACATATTTGCAGAAATAAATTACACCAAGGTAACATTTGGTCCCCACAATATATAAACATAATCCACACACACACACACACACACACACCTACACGCACCCACACACACACACACACGCACACGCACACATACACAAAACACATTTAGTCGCCCAAGGTATGATCATCTCTACTTCCACTCTAATTCCCAAGTCAGAAATTCACCAGAACTGTAATTTTTTTTCTTGCACTTTTATTATGTCACTTTAACATTAATTTACTTTAACTGAATAAAGACCCTTTAAAGTACCCTTTTCTACTTCTGTTAAGAATGCCAGGAATATAGTAATTGCTGTATATTCTTAACATTATTCATTCTTTTGACAGCAATATTCATATAATTTTATTAGAAATCACAGATAAAGTCTTCTAAGCTTAGCACTGGAAAGATGATTAAAGCCAAAGTGAAGAGAGAAGTTTCTCTTCGCCGTTCTTTAATCTCCCAGTAATCTCACCCCACTGAAGAGTGGGGAGTGAGAGCGTGGGGCAGGGGGCACTGGGGCTGCTCAGTGCGCTGCCGGAGACCCCGGGGGCGGCTGGGGTATTAGCAGCAGGCTAAGCGCCTGTCATGTCACCGTCAGGATTATGCCCCAAGACAACTGGGAAGACAGAAATAAGCCCTGCGGAGCATTAATGTTCTTTTGACAGTAATACTGTGGAGTTTGTCTTTTGAGATTGCCTAGACATTTTACCTCTGTTCTGATGTTAATAGTCTAAGTATGTGCTATCCTGCATTTAAAGATAAGATGTGCATCCGAAGTTCTTAATGTTACCCCTGCAAGCAATTCATTAAATGCTGCACTGCGCACTGTTTTATTTATATTTGAAGAAATTGCTCATGAAAGCGAATAAGGAAGCAGCAGAAATGCTGCTTGAGAGAGGGGTACCTAGCAAGGGAAGCCCCCATCACCGCCACCGCTCACATTTTTATGCATTTCATTTCACGCCTCCAATTACTCTTTCTTAGTAATCCGCATTGAATTGTGATTATGCATTACCAATCTGAAATTCACTGCACAGGGAAGTCATTATCTTCTTAATGATTGCACAGAAACAATATAGATTTACTCAACTGTGAAGTTAGGCCACCTATCAAGACTCAGAATTTTAAAAATTGTGAGAAAAAACAAATTCCAGATTTAAATATATATTATTCACTTTTGATTTAAATATTGATCATTACAAGCAAAGCACCATTGATAGAATTCTGCGTTTGCCTCAGTGCACTGGCTTTCTAAGAAAAAAAATGTCTAAATTATTCTGAATCTTGATTCAGCGTACTGTTGCGCCAAACTTACTGACCTTAATAATTAATCAATGAATAATATTTTGCCCAATTTATCAGGCAGCCCACCTTTTTACTGGGGGGGTTCCACATTTAACACCCTGCTAGGAAGGGTTAGCTTGCTGTTAAGGGAAAGGCACAGTCCCCAAAGGTCTGATCTCTTGACCTAAACGCTACTTTCCTAATGACTAGTCTTAGCAAAGGGGCCTCCGTTGATGGCTTTGGGGATCACAACCATAGCCCTTATACACAAATAACTTTAAAGAGCTGAATTCCTCACCACTCTGTGGAGGAATGAGACTATTCATTTTTGACACCTTTTAAGTTTAAACTCTTTGTGACCAGCAGGGAGGGATGCAGAGAGTGATGGCTGACTCTCCCAGCAGAGTGTGTTCATGAGTTTTCGAGAGCCCTGTGAAGCTCTCAGCCTCAACTTAACTCTCAGAATCTGGCCTGTGTGAATCGGGCTCTCGCTCGATTTCTACCCCCAGGCATGGACATGCAGGTTCTGCCTACCAGGCACGTGGTGTGTTGATGATATCCAGCGCAGATACGTAGTCGGGATTATTAATAGTCACGCATCTGGTTAGGTAAAGCTGGATTACTACATGTACGATATAATAATCTATACCAGAAGTGCATCTGGTGGGGTGTGGCATGAGTAAATGGTGTCCTGTAGTAAACAGCAACTCTGGATATAACAGACTGCTTTGCCAGGTCCCTTAAAGTCCATTATAATGGGATTTTACTGTAATGGATATGTGGACAAATTAAGTGATACAGGCTTTAATTGCGATCTGGTCGGAAGAACAGATACAACACGATCATTATAGCAACAAGAAATAAACTATTTTGCATAACATACTATGACAGCACGGTATTGGAAATTATTCAGATATTGCAATATGATTTTGTTGTAATAAATACTAGGGTATTTACGAAACAAAAATGGAGTTCAACATAAATTTCTCACGAACCTGTCTAGGAGTGATTTAAACAGCAAGGATGAAAACGATTTTCTCAGAGAACGCATGCAGCGCTAATGCAAAAGCAGCGGAGATATACTTTTAACTGGTTTTTAATCCTATACTAGTTAATCATGAAAATGAATAATCATTAAAATTGCAAAACCTGCTAGGTTCTTTTTTTTTTTCCTATGACAGAGTAAAAATGTTTTAGTGAGACTTAAACTCTGTGCTATAATATTCATACCAAATTGAAGGTAAGAAATGCCAGATTTTAATCTAGCTGACTAGCAATGTAAGAATTGGATGTGGATAATGTGCCATGTTATTATTAATATTGCACATCATCCAGTCCTACTACAGTAATTTCACAAATTCAGTACAGAAACCCTGACTTGTGCTGGTGCCAGTTTACACCGGTGGAAACCAACACCGGGAAGTACCAAAAGTACAGTATGGTATGATGGAAAAGTGCCTTTAAATGAGATGTGAATTGGACAGCTTTACGGGGCTGTACATTTCATACGTGCCGTACATCCTCTGCTATGCCTCCTCCAAGTCGGCCTCTGACCCCATAGCCACCATATTGCCAAGGTCGGCGTCCGAAGTCCCCACTGGCCAGCTCCCGAGATACACATTCTTGCTGTGCCGACTCCCAAGGCGCACCCCCTCATTCCGCCGACTCCTGAGGTGCACCTCCTCATTTCACCGACTCCTGAGGTGCACCTCCTCATTCCACTGACTCCCGAGGTGGACCTCCTCATTCCACCAACTCCTGAGGCGCACCTCCTCATTATACCGACTCCCGAGGCGCACACCCTCATTCCACCAACTCCCTAGGTGCACCTCCTCATTTCGCCGACTCCAAGGGTGCATCTCCTCATTCCACCGACGACTCCCGAGGTGCACCCTCTCATTCCACCGATTCCCGAGGCGCACCTCCTCGTTCCACCGACTCCCGAGGCGCACCTCCTCGTTCCACCGACTCCCGAGGCGCACCTCCTCGTTCCACCGACTCCCGAGGTGCACCTCCTCATTCCACCGACTCCTGAGGTGCACCCCCTCATTCCACCGACTCCCGAGGTGCACCCCCTCATTCCACCGATTCCTAAGGCGCGCCTCCTCATTCCACCGACTCCCGAGGCGCACCTCCTCGTTCCACCGACTCCCGAGGTGCACCTCCTCGTTCCACCGACTCCCGAGGTGCACCTCCTCATTCCACCGACTCCCGAGGTGCACCCCCTCGTTCCACCAATTCCCGAGGCATGCCTACTCATTCCACCGACTCCCAAGGCGCACACACTCATTCCACCGACTCCCAAGGCACACCTCCTCATTCCACCGACTCCCGAGAGGCACCTCCTCATTCCACCGACTCCCGAGAGGCACCACCTCATTCCACCGACTCCCGAGGTGCACCCCCTTATTCCACCGATTCCTGAGGCGCACCTCCTCATTCTACCGACTCCCGAGGCGCACCCCCTCATTCCACCGACTCACAAGGCACACACCCTCATTCCACCAACTTTGGAGGTGCACCTCCTCATTCCACGGACTCCCAAGGCGCACTCCCTCATTCCATCGACTTTCGAGGCGCACCCTCTCGCTATGCTGGCTCCAAATCTACTGCTCACACCCATTCCAGAGGTGCACTGCCCAGCTGCACTGGCCCCAGACTTTCCTGCTCCTGGACTCTCAGTGTGCTTAATCACTGTAGCCCCAGTACCTGTTCCAGCTCCCGACCCAGTGACTCCAGTTTCTGTCCCAGCTCTGAACCCCGTGTTGGCTCCATACCCTGTTTTGAGACACATTCCCTGCACACCTGTTCCTGAGGAGTTCCCCAATCACTTGACCACCGCTCCTTCCCCCTCATTAGAGTTGGAAGAGGGACTTGAGTGGGACCCCTCAGGAATCTTCCTAACACCAGCCCCTGTGAAGCCCTCCAGAGAAATACCTCGATTTCCACCCTGTCACAGATCCTGGCCAGGACCCTGTCTCTTGGTTTCTCGCAGAGGGAGAGGCTATTTACGTCGGAGTTGGGTCCTGCCCACCCTGCCCCCAGGTTCGCCTTCGGTCCCTCTTGCTACTGCCTGGCAGTCACAGACGATCCCACCGCCTGCTGGTGCCGTGGAAAATGCCCTAAGTGAGTGTTTTCCTGTTTCAATTATTCTGAGTATAACATCTGATGACGATTATCAAGGGGTTTTATTCCAGAGCACAGAGAAGTGAATCGGATCGGATTAATAGGAGAAGTTGGCCAACACAGGTGCAGACGTCATCGTTTACAGGGACTATCAACTGATTATCAGAGTGCACAGCATACAATTTCCCACTGTGGCGATATGGGGTGGCAGTCTAATCAGTGCCAGTCAGGCCTGAGCCAGGTGGTACCTTGCTGATGCCCTGCCTATGCTGGAGCTCAGCCTCCCGTTAAGCTGTCATCTCAGAACTTCCATTCAGTGTCTGGTGAGTGTGAAACCTCAGAACGACCCACCGTGAGGCCTGAAGTTTCAACAGGGCTGGTTATCTTTTGTGTGCAGATATGCGCAGGAGATCCATCTCCTCATCCTGCTGTTATCGGTGGCTGTGCTGACGCTTTTTATCGTTACCAATTAGCAACCGCATATCCAACACCAGTACCTGCCATTGTCCCTCAAACTTCACATCTGCTCAACAGTAGCCTTCTGGCATGTTTTGGCCAACTTACCTTGATTACCCTGATTTGACAGACAAATGGCAGTTCAACTCCATTGCTGAGAGCAGAATAACTATTGTGCCAATATAGTGCAATGACAACTGCAACCTTATGCTTAAAGACCATTGTATGCAATGGATGCCAACACTACTGAATAACAGAGTGGTAGTCAGTAATAGCTTAATGATGATATAATCCATCAGGTGCTAAATTAGGCAAGCTGAAGCTTTTATATGATTTTATTCCTCACTTTTACACTTTTAGTACTTTCCTAATGGTCATTATCGGAAGTCACCTTTGGCAATGACGAAGGGGCTGGCTTGCTGTAGGCAAAGCCAGTTTAGTCCAATAGACACACTACTTTCGAATCTGACAGTCCTTTCAGTAGTTTTGCATAAATTTCCCATGCAGTAACCCTGCTATCATCTCACTGGACATAAGCAAGCCTGCATGTGAAAATGTACACATGCACAGACTAACACCATTGTGCCAGAAGTTGGAGATGCAAAACTGATTCCAGAAAAAAAATATTAAAATGTAAAAAACATGTGAAACCCTGTTATAACGAACCCGTCCGGCAGTCCTGCATATTCCGAGTCACGCTTGGAATTCCAGGGAAATGAAGCAAACAAAGTGTCTTTTTAATTCTCACTTTTATCTTCTGCACAAACACAGCAGCTATGTGTCAGATTAACATCCTCTAAGGCACTGCAGCCACAAAATCGCTTTAATTAAAACTGGAGGCAGAACTGAAATGTAGTTACAGACCCATTTCTGCTACTGTTTGCTAATGGCTTCCCAGTTTACTCTCTGTCATCAAACTGAGAAATTTTCCCGCCTCGTATGTCTTGCTTGGCAGAAATATGTCTGGAACACCAGCGCAAATGCAGAATACCTTGCCTTTTTATTTGTCATAAGCTTAAAATCTTTCGAGGTCATTCCAGACTAACTATTTGCACAGCATAGCCTTTGCTTGTGAAGGTGGTTTAGTGGGTAATGCCGATGTCTTGTGAATTGGTGTTTTGAATCCTGCCTCCACTGTGCCTAAGTGGGCTATCCATGTTCTTCCCCTTACATTTAGGCTACGTGGTATATCTAAATTGCCCGTAGTGTATGACTATGTGTGTATGTGGCTTGAAAATGCACTGACGCCTTGTACACCAAGCTTGTGACTTGGGCTGCATGAGATCCAGACTACTGCAGCTAGAAGATGGATGTTTGTCTTTCCATTATCTCTGAGCAGATATTGTCAGAAATCGGGTTATCTAAGTACAGGGAAAATGGAGGATCCAGACTGAACCAACACAAGCCAAGTGTGATCACATCCCTGCAGATTACAAGCTTCCATCATATTATCTGTAATCATGTTTTTTTAAGTTCTAATGATTTGTGTTCAAGTTGGCTGGAAGTTAAAATAAGAATAATCTCCATTGTCATTGTCAGTATTGTCATAATATTATGACGATGAGCCACATCAAGTCATCTTGGATATTTCATTGTAATTATAGCTAGACTGTGAGTAAAATTCTGATCAGACAAAAACATTGCAATATATATTTTCTTATTATCCTGCTGGCCAAGCAAGAGCTTGGATGAGAAATGGTGCAACTCTGTATTTTTCATGTTGGCCAAGAGTGTGAAATTACATTTAAGCAAAAACAACAGAAGCGGCTTATGTGGAGCATTTTTTTTAAAGGCCTCTGTTTAGTCTATCGCTGCTGGTGTAGTGTGTGTGTATGCATGTGTGTGTGTGTATGTGTGTCTGTGGCTACCTCTGTGAGATTGATCGCATATGTGCAGATATATGACTCCTTTGTATTCCAGACTGGGTTTGTGAGCCAGTGCATACACTAGACCTATACCTGTGTGAGCAACCCATGTCTGTGTGTGACTACAAGTGTCAGACTATAGATCTGAAGGTCACTGATTGATTGCTGCTTTTGAGTAAAGGTCAATGCCTCTAATTGTCAGCAAGGCCACCCCAGACCCCTACTGCCCCCTACATGTGATCGGAAGAATAGCTACACAGCTACACTCTGCGCAGAGCCTCATAACCCTCTGCTCACACCTGGACAGCAGGGTACCAGATTCTCAATGAAGGTGAACAGTAAACATCACACAGCTTACAGTTACATTGATGTCTGTTTATATGCAGGGATACATCTTTGACTGTGTGCCTATGATGGTTATAGGTTATACATGCAGGCAGTGCTCTTAAGATGTCCTTTTTGTTGCAGGATGCAGCGCAGTAACACCCTCCCAACCCTCAGCTTCTCCCCCACCAGGTATATAACTTACGTTCATTGCTTCTCTCCCGTGCTCCCTGCTGCATTCCTTTACGTTTTCTCTCTCTCAGATGGTTGTCATTAGCTTAAGTGCTGCTGCCGCTTGGGCCAAAGCTGAACCCGCTTACAGTGACACAGACATACAGCCGCTGCTTATTTGCCTTCCACTCGGGCAAAGGCATCTCTGTCCTACAGGTGAAATATCTCACCCACTAGCTTTCCATTCTCGGGATTATTTTCCGTTATCTTGTTCTTCACCTTTCCCCACATGTTCTCTTCTCCACTACCCCCCCTCCCCCCAACACACGCACCCTGATTGTTCCCCCATATGAAAATGTATTTATGGCAGGATTTCATGCTTCATGTGCATTATTACCCAGCATGAATGCACCTCTAACATTACACTCTGGCTGCTTATTGCAGTGCTGTATATGCGAAATGCAGCTTTTCATTGAAATCTTCCCCTAGTTATGTCGGAAGGTGGCTTTCATTTCCTTTCCCAGTTTTGCCACATGTCACTGACCTTGGTGCTTTCGGCTGCCAGCGTTAGCTGGCCTGAGATTTCGGAGGACAGGGAAGCTCTGAATGGCTCGTTCCTCCTCCCTGTGCCCTCTGTTTGACTTTGAATTACCGGTTGCATTAATTACTGCACTATTTTCTGCTAATTATGTTGCCCGCCCTGCACAAATGCATCAGAAGCATGGTAGCTTAATATGCAGCCATACAGCATGAATGTGGGATGGACTTTTTCTATCCAAACTGCATGGTTTCACTATACATTTGTAGGTTCCTCAAATGTAATCATCATTAATCACTTGAGTGAGCTAATTGCCACGCAAAACAACATGATGCTGCAAAACACAAATATGTTATTTTCTCTTTATTTCCATCTGGATTGTAGTAAAATGATTGCACATAAAGACAGATTAACTCCTGCAGTATCTGCTTAATCTCCTGGCAAAGTAAAAGCTGTTCCGTTTTAGGGGAAAAGCACAGCCAACAATTTACCCCACATGTGCCTTGATCACATAAGACTCTTGTTAAACCCTTTGTCCTGCACTTCCAATACAATTGGTCTGAAAGGGCAGTGAACAAGTAGGATGGATTAACGGTGATCCTGAACCACTAAATGTAGAAACTTTGGGGTTAGACCAGAGAATCAGTGGTCAGGCTTTGAATGGGATTTTAATTACATAGGACATGATCTGAATGAGGGAGGGGGTCAGAGGAGGTAAAGGTGGGTGGGGGCGTGGGGTGAATAAAGGGTGGTGGATGGTTTTAGTTAAGGTGGGGCTGTAACTTTTCAGCATCATAATAGCTATGGGATGCGTGTCTGACCGTCCATTTGTGTGATTTGTTGAGTGAAATTTTGGAGTGTAGAGCTATTTCTGATCTCCAGGTTGTGGAGCTGTGGAGCTGCTGATTGACGTGAACTTCACCTGTTTTCGGGAATAGAGGTAGAACATCAATAGACTGAGAAGCAATGGCCTGGGAGCTCCCTCCTCTCAAGCAGCAGTGTGGTGTGCCCTTAATACCCTGTGTTAGCCCCATCTGCCTCTCTGTGAAGATCAGCTCACACTCGAGCTAGTGCTTCCAGCCTGCGGCCATGTGCGAAGGGCTGAGGTAAGCTGAAACAAGCTGGGGAGGGTGAGGTGGGCTCCACGAGGAAGGGTTACATCCTCATCACTCTGCCCCCCCCCCCCCCCACCACTCCTGTGGGAGACTTAGCAGAGAGGTCAGTTTGGTGAACACATACACCCAGGTTTTCAGAGAGAAGCCCATGTTCTGCGGTTTCCTCCAGCGATGCTGAAATCCTGTATAACATTCAGAGGGGAGGCATTATGGTGTCTAGCAGGGCGACTGCAGCTAATAAAAATGGGATTTTGTTCATTGTGTGTTTGTTGTTTTCATTCAGGGATAAATGCAGCCATCATAAATTTTTTATTGAATTGTATCTTTTATGAACATATTGGAGCTCTCTGTAGTCCTCTTCATTATGATCTTATTGCACAAAAGCTTGATAGAAGCTCAGAAACGGGGTGCTCTTTTATTACATTAAAATGCTGAGAGTAAGAAGTATTTCACTGGGAGAGTCTGCTGGACCTTTTACAGGGGAAATTACCAGGAAAATAGCTGCTCCAAAAACAGTGCAGGGTCCTTTGTCTTTTCTCAGTCTCATGACTCCAGAAGCAGAAGCAGACACAAAGAGAGCTCAAGACTGATTGGGTGATCTTGAAGTCAAACTGAAAGGTATCATTTGAACAGGAGATGGGAAAACATGAGAAAACAGCATAGGAGAGAGGAAATGTCCAAATTCCATCCTCAGGTAAGTTGTGGGAGGTGAAAAAGGAGCAGACGTTCACACAAAAATAGCCAGGAAAAGCAGTGATGGGGGGGAGAAGCCTGACACCAACTTACTTATTCGATCTCCCGGAGTGGATGGACGGCCCACCCTCCTCTCCCACAATATCACATGATTCATACCGGCCAATCAAAGAGGTCATGTCAGAAGGTGTATTGCAGATGAATGGCAAAAGAAAGACAGGCCGCAAAGACCTGCAGGCAGAATCAATAACATGCTATTGTCTACAGTGTGGCTTGCCAAAAAAATATCAAATGGGTCCTCAGCTTAGCAAGTGTTTGCTATTAATTTTTTTTCCCTCTTTGTTTATTGTTTATTAAATAGCAATAATTTTTTACTCATTTTTACGTCTGTGTGTGTATTATGCTTATATTACATTGTGGTGACCAAATGTCCCCACAATGTGATAAAAACCTGTTATTTTGATGTGGTGGGGACCATTTTTGGTCCCCACAAAGATCTTTGAATGCAATGAAAAAAACATGCCAAAATTCCAGTATTTTGTTTGATTGCTTATGGTTATGGCTAGGGCTGGGTAGGGGTTAAGGGTGTCATGTTGGGATTAGAGTTTTGCCCATAGAAATGAATGGAGAGTCCCCAAAGATATAATTACAAGCCTGTGTGTGTGTGTGTGTTTGGGGAGGGGGGGGGTGCATATATCACATTTGAGGACCAAATTGTCCCCAAAGTGAAGTAAAACTTGAAATTTCCCCACTTTCGGCGACATCTTTTGAGGTCCCCATTTGGATAACCTCAGTTAGTAAAAATCTGTGAATGCAATCAAAAAAGTAAAAATGCCAAAAATCTTGTATTTTGGTTGGTTACTTATGGTTAAGATTAGGGATAGATAGAGGTTAAGGGTGTCGTGACTGGGATTAGGGTTTTTCCCATAGAAATTAATGGATGGTCCCCATTTAGAGTAATTGAATGAAAAGAACAAAATCAGACATTTACAGATTTAAAAATATACATTAACCAGTTACCAGTATTAATTGAATGCATGAATGATTGAATGAATGAGTTGTTTGTGTTTTAAACCTACTAGATAGTTTTTTACTGATCATCCATCAGGTAACTAGGATATAGTTAAGATTATAGAATGTAGATTTATAGGATAATAAATACAAAGTAAAGAGCTTAAGCACAAGTTATAGGACAATAAATATGGAGGAAATAGTTTGAGCACAAGCAGGTGTGTGTATGTATGAAATACAGTGAATCACTTTGGTTCCTCATTATTGTACTTATGGCTTAATTCTTTTTTGGAAGCATGAAAGGAGCATCTCACCACTCTCAAATTCTTCATCCAAGGACTTCAGAGAAGCTCTTGATGTCTTGTTCTCTGCCTTCCCATCCTCACTTCAAGGTGCTATTGGAACTGACAATTAGCAGCTCCGAGGCGACCTGGAAGCTTCAACAAAAAAAAGTGAGGGATCAGTGCTGTTGTGTTTCAGTAATCAGTGCTGTTGTGTTTCAGTACTGTGAGGGATCAGTGCTGTTGTG
>JABFEB020000036.1:15771571-15782166 GCA_019775895.2 Stomatorhinus ivindoensis | reverse complement strand
GGGGGGGGGGGGGGGGGGGGGGGGGTCTAGGCTGGAGCCAGAGCAGTGGTTATGTGGGGGTGTTATGAGCAGCAGACACTCACTGGCTCTGGCTGTTGGTGCTGAGAATTAGGCCCATCCAGGAACGTGTTTTGATAAAGAGCTTAATGTCCGTGGGTTTTTATGTGGTCCGTTTGCCATGACAGATAACAGAACAGAACACGGTTTCCAAAGAAAATGAAGTCAAGCTCAGACATAAAAGGAATGACGAGACCCTGAACCCTGAGTTGCAGTTTGCATCAGTTTTTCAAGAACTTTGGTTCTTCTTTATGTGAATGCATGTTGAGTCACTCTCTCTCTCTTTTTCTCTCTCTTTCTTTCGTTTTCTCTCTCTCTTGCTGTCTCTTTTGCTCTCTCTCTCTTTGTCTCTCTCTCTCTCTCTCGCTCTCACACACATTGGTATATGTTTATGGACCTTTTCTCATTTAATGTAATTATTGTACTTACTGTCCCAGCAATAGAAGGTAAATCTGTTTTGTGATGACAGAAATGCATGGAAACCTTCACATACTTTTTAATGCCTTTTTAACGAAGACTTCAGTAAGGCAAACAACAAAACTTCACCTCTATCAGCTTTCTTGAAAGCCGTGCCGCACACCCAAAACACAAAACTGAATCTTGCTGTGCAGATGCTATTCAGCAGAAATACACAGGAGGTCACACATTTTACTGGCACCTGTACACATGGTAGAATGCCGGGGCACGTGGAGACACACAAAGACAGAAAACGTGCACAAATACACAGACAGGGAAATGCAGTGCCATCTTCATTAAGTACAAAAAGCGAAAGTAAGAATAATCACTAATTGACAGGAGAGTGACACAAACGGGGAAATGCAAAGACGCTGCTTCACATAGGCTGGGAGACGCAGGCTTGGTCTCTGTCACTCAGAATGTATGCAAAACATTTACGAGGCAGCTGCACTTTCAGATGCTGGGAAATGCCAGGCGCTACACTATACATGCACAGATCACACTCTCCCTGAAAAGACATTTGTCCTAGTTATGACTTGTGTTTCAATTTTCAGAGAATGATCCATGAAACAGGCATAAGACCAGAAGGTTTGGAGGAACACAGAGCGACTCCTCACCCCCGCAGTCAGCACAGCTCAGCTCCCTCTTATGTGTTATAACTTGCGGAGTCTTCTTCCTATTTGTCTCTTGTACTGGGTCCTAGAGTGATATGATGTCTTGGCGTAACAAAAGGAATTAACTCCCATCCCATAACAAACAAGTAACTAAATACTTTTAATTAATGCATAATTAACATGATGTTTGAACATGTTGAATAGACTTACCTGGAAACAGCTGCTCTATGATAAATTCAATAGCTGTGCATTATGGTCTGATTGTATCTTCTAGACACTAGGATGAAAGAGGGTTGAGTATATGTTTGCTGAACACCCTTGCAATCTCTTGTACTCAATCACTTACTAGGTGATGTCAATTAAGTCTGTGAGGGTTCAGGGTTTGGCCTTGGGAGACATTGGGTTTGGGCCATCGAGAGCTTATATCTGTCAGCTTGCCTGGGTGTTCCTGGATAACTGTGATGCCCTCCGTGGGCTTCATCTCGGAGAACTCAAAACTGAAGCAGGATTTATTTTCTATTCATTTTTGTTTTGAATATTTAAAAATATACAGTGGTACCTCAGTTCTCGAACTCATTAGAACTCAAATTTTTTTTAAAAGTGGAACCAACGAGTTTGAAAAAAAAAATCTAGTAATAGTTGGGTATTTTCTGAATCTTAGAAATCAAACTGTGAACGTTGACATAAGATAACTTGTTCACACGGCACGTCTCTCAGTGGAAAAAAAGCTTCAGTCAGCCTCGCATTCGCTGTGATAGCATCGTGCATGTTTACACTCCCTGAATACATATATTTACACAGTAAAAATACATTTAGACAATGATAGACAGGAACAGTAATTATTATTATATGAAAAAATACATTTTTAAATAGATTTTTTATTAATTATTTTAATATTAATAATAAACCATTAATACATTTAATTATAATATTATTGTCGTGCCGATCGGGGACGGAATTGAGACAAAGACACAGATTTCAGGGTATTGGGGAATACGGGGTTTAATTACAGGTAAGGCAGGCAAAACACAGACAGACAATACAATGACCGGACTGGGGAAACAAACTGAAACACGGACTAAATACAGAGGACTAATGACAACAACCAGAAACAGCTGATCACACAGGGATTCCACACGGGGTTTACGAGGGGGCGTGGCACACAGAAGGAGCGGACGATCGGGTCAGGACACATTGTTTGGATACATTTATTTTCTTACTTTACAAATTACTGTTTTGATAAATGTGCTTAGACTTGTTTAGTACATTAAATGCTCTTCTTGTTTTATTTGGTTCATTTTGGTTCAAAATTGGATCAGAACTTTTTAGGATTCAAGTTCTGAGGTACCATGGTATTTTGATTCTTCGAGTATAAACATCCATCCATTTTCCGAAGCTGCTTATCCCATTATTCATTACACAACAGTTACTTAATGTATTAATTAACCACAAGCTATGTCTTAGTTACAGCATTACTGATTGTGTACTTAGCAGCAAGTCTTTGAGTTCAGTGTTAACTTAAATTGTAGTTAACCATCACATTATAGTGTATATCCGTGGTTCTTAACCCTTTTAGCGCCGCGATCCAATATTTACCATGCCAGCTCAGTTGTGACCCTGTATCAAGTATAGGTTTAAATTAACACTTTGATCAGTCATGTAGTGCACTCTGCATTTTGCACCAATCAATGCCTATAACATTAATCTGATTGGATGTGCCAATGAATTTTAAATTATGTATCTATGGTTTGATTTCTTGGATAGGTTGAGTGTTCACTAGTTTTGTTCTATGCATACATTATATAGGTTATTTTGGTCAATTTACATTTATTTATGTAGCTCATTTTCACAATATTGCATTGTCTCCATTAGCATGAACCTTTATCTTTATCTTTAGCTACTATGTTTATGATTTGTACTTGAGTAGTAACTGAGTTACTAAGGAACTATCTTGTAAAGTCATACCAATGGCCGTTAAACCGATCATAAAAAAAAATAAAAAATTTTTTAAAAACTCTTTAAATTTTATTTTAAAGATTTTCTAATAGTTGACATATTGTGATTTTGGAACATAAAGGCAAAACCTAAAATCAACAAACTATAAATTCTGCAAGAATGTTTTCCCCCTTCTGGTTCTAAAGATAAAATATTCATCACATTCTAGTTTCTGCCCAAACACAAGAGAACAAACTTTTGGTCAACGCAGCTGAAATCACAAATGGGGGCATCGCAGTGTATTTTTCCTTGAAGCGTGGTCAGGATAGATGGTGGCGTGGAATGGCTGCATGGATTGGTTGATGGATGGAGAGAAATCATGAGCGATGGCTGGAGAGATGAACAGCAGAGTGGATGGACGGACAGAGACCAGGGGGGTGATAGATGAGCGTGGCGGGTCTGGGGCCGCTGATGGGGGCAGGCTGGTGGGGTAAGTATGACGGATGGCTCCGGATGATTCCCGGCTTCGCAGACTGAGCGTCTGCTTTCAGGAAGCTGGTGTCTAGTTTGTGGAGGGATTCCACGCCGCGCATGCAGATGTCCTGAGCTGCATGGAAACGTCTAACAATCCTGCTATCCGTGCTGCACTGGGCCAGGGAAATGTCAACGTCTATTAGCATAAACAGAGTGGGGTGGGCAAGTCAGTCAGTGCACGTTCCACACTTTCCCTGGCCCAAGAGCATCTATGGTGGACCTACACTATACAGCAACATTTGACTATATCCTGGTTCCCAGCAGATCTACCACAAATCGATTAATCTGCATTTGTGCAAAACACTAAGCATGTGCTTTCCAGCTTTGCTTGATGCTGAGTGGATAATCTATACATTAGACAGAGGAGTAGCTTTTACTCACTGTAGGCGTCAGCAGCCTCTCCACCCCACCCACACGTATGTGCACCGATGTAGTTTCAGGTTCCTGTATGCAGAGGTGGAAATTTCAGGTCCAGAAAGTGTAAATCCAGACTAAGATTATGTTTAAGCCACGCAGTTGAACACTGTGAATGTAACTCTTTATACTCAGCTGGTTGATTGAAACTAAATCTTGGTCTGGATTTGTCCTTTCTCAACCTGACCACCTCTACTTGTATATATGTATCATATAGATGATTCTGAGAGCAGCTGACAGGAACCGGTCCGGTGCTCTTACATCAGCAGTAATGGAATAAGAACAGAGAGCTTTTTGTTAATGAAGTTGACCTCAATAATAGCCCGACCCATGCCAGTGCTGACACAGTCTCCCCCAGTGTTCTCCCTTCCATCCATTTCACTGAACATCTACATCTGAATAGTTGGATATCATTAGTGACATGGTCAGAACCTAATCTGTTTATTCTCTCATGAATTAATCTGCTGGGGCTGATCCGCCAAAATATGGCAACATGCTCAGCACCTGTGCTGAGAGGGGCTACCGTTCTCATTGTGCTGAGAGCACTTAACTGAAAGGACATGCTCACTGTAATGCTAAATAATTATCGACTCACTGTCACTCTATCAATATCTGGGGACACGTATGGATTTCGTCTTAATTTAGCAATCTACTTCCCGTGCTAATGAATGCAGTCAGGAGGGCACCACAGCACAGAGTCTTTATGTTCCCTTTCTGAGCAGCAGGGGGGTCCCTATTTTAACAGACTGAGAGCCCATCCTGCTCAGGAGCCCAGCTTGTTTCCCGCGCAAAGCTTGATGGCTGCTGCCTTGCTCACTGACCCTGAGCTTAAACAAGTCAGAGGGGTCCCTCTTTTATATGTATGGGCTGCTACACTTCTATGAGAGGAGGGGCCAGTGGAAGAGAGAGGTGCCATTAGGATTCTCGCAGAAGGGGGGCACCCAGATTGCGCAAAGTGCTCAGGTGGCAGGCAGAGACCAGTGGTCCCCCGGGCCGGTTGGCCTTTGGTCCAGCTCAGGCCTCAAACAGGGCTAGTGAATATACTAGTGTTCAAACAGCTCAGTGGGCTGAGGCCTGCTTCCAATGCCTGGACCTCTAATGCAGAACCAACTCCTTTCATGTCTCAGCATTGTGAACCCCTCTGATGTGAATGAAGGGACTATTTAATGGCAGAAGACCGTCTTAGTCTGCTTCTCTTTCTTATTCTCTGCTTTGTGATGAATGTCTCTCCTAAATTAAATTCAATTCAAATTAAACTTATAAAAATACTCTTGTAAAAAAAAAACTGGGATCGTGTGAAAACTGATAAATCCATTATTTGGGATTTCATTTTGATTCATTAGAGCTATTAAAGTTACCACATTAGCTATTATTTTCGCAGAATAATATATATTTTACTGCCAGTTCCTCAAATGTCTTCTCAAACCTTGAAAACCCTACACAAGTACCTGTGTAAGCCACTCTCTCCTGTTATCTCAATGCAAAAGTAATTACATGCATACAGTATGTACCG
The DNA here is from genome assembly GCA_019775895.2 of Stomatorhinus ivindoensis. Taxonomy (NCBI): domain Eukaryota; kingdom Metazoa; phylum Chordata; class Actinopteri; order Osteoglossiformes; family Mormyridae; genus Stomatorhinus; species Stomatorhinus ivindoensis. Next base: position 15,776,643 of record JABFEB020000036.1, on the reverse strand, counting down.
CACAACATATACTATTCACTGCTTCTCCTTACAGCACACACTACAACCACACTCTCAATCAAATGCACAGGGGAAGGCTGAAGATGAAATAATGTTTGTCATGACGCTTCTAACAAAATTTTCTACATAAAATTTTAAAATGTGTTTTTTTATGTTTTGAAGTGATGCATAAACATTTTAATTATTTAGAGTAATATGGTTGCCCTGCATATCTTTAACATGTAAAATTGAAATGCTATAACTAGTAGTTAGATGTATCCTTTATTTTCTAAAAGAATATCTTCTAAAAACAGAAAGATTCTGACTATACTGGAGTAGCTTAAATGTGCCGTGTCTATGTCTATGAGAGGGGGCACCACCTGTCCCTTGGTCTTTATGCAGTATTTTTTTGAATCATGCAAATATGCAGAGCTCCACCCCCCCATCCCCACTTGATCTATCACCCCACATGACCCCCATGCCCCCACCCCCCATCTGTGACCTTTAAAAATGCCAGCACTTCCCCTTTAAGCGGATGTGACTGAGGAGGTGTCTGTGACCCACACTCATTGATTAGAGAGGCATTAATCAAGCATGGGGGGGGGGGGGGGTAGGCTGCACATGGGGAGCCCTGCCTTACCATAGTAAACCAATTACGCTCCTCTTGGCATGAGAAGGTTAACTGGCCGCATGAGCAATTGGCTTAAATCACCGGTACAGCGATTCTGGATAAGAGAAGGGAGAGTGGAAGAGCATGAATGACCACTCTGCAGCGGCTGGGAAGTGGAGTGACTGGGACGATATTGAGGATGCATGTGAAAAGGAAGGAGTGAGAGAGACAACGACGTGCATAAAATAATATCACTGGCCATTGAAGTCAATGGAGTGAGCCTTCTGGAGTGAGACTCACGTAGGTCTCACTCTGACGTTCAGGTCTGTAACAGAAATCGTCATCATGTGCTGAGCACCGATGTATCCAGCATCAGATCCCAGCCCCGTCGTCCAAATACAGCCTGGAACCTTAAATGTGTGCATTCAGTTCCTTGCTGCTTTATGGACTCTCGTTTGGTCTGGCACTGTGAAATTCCTCTGCTAGTCAGACCTCATCAACAATTTCAGTTTTTATATTTCTGTCTGTAATCGATTGAGTTAAAGGACTTGAAAAGAAGATTGAAACAATATCAATATTAAATAGTACTTGAAAGGAAACATCATTTGCATGATAGACCAGTGATAACAGATTTCATAAGTCATGTGTTTATGCTTTAAATTAAATGATTATAAAAGAATTTAAAAAAATTATTAAAGGGGACGGGAAAATATAAAGTTGGCCAAAGAATAGTTGTTTTATTAGAACACCAGACGAAGAGATTCGTACCACAGTTTGGAAAAAGATCAATAGCTATTGTAGTTTTAATGTGCAGAAATAATAAAACTCTGTGATACCCTCCCATCCCATCCCTGCATAAATACCTCTCCTGTGTGTAATACCTTTTATTGTTTGGAGAATAATAACAAAAACATTACACATTATTTCATTGATAGAATGTGACATACTGTTTGAAATGAAAGCTCACTGTAAGAATTACTCTGAAGGTGCCCAATAAAAGGAGAAAATTGGTCTTGCAGATATCTTGTCTAATATATAGCGGCATATTTCTATGCAAAATAAAATTCATAGCATTTTAACAGTGTCCTTGACCGCTCTGAGCTGCCAAATGAGTGCAAATTGTAAATAAATCTGTACCTACATGGAACACCTACATGACAATCATTCTGGCATGATTCCAGTGCAGAATCCCATTTTCCCCAGTGCGTTTTACAGCACTGTTCGTTTCTTCTTTGCATTGTTGACCAATTGCCCTTCCACTGTAGCAAAGGGAACAGCTTATAAAAAAGGTCACTGCACTGGTTATTAGTCACACAAGAAACACAGGAAGCAGGCGAAAGAGCCGTGAATGCAATCAAAAGCAGAGTTTATTCAGAGTTTATTGCCTGTGTTGTAAAGCACGACAAAATCACGTTAATGATGGACCTGGGGAAACAGACTTGAACACGGACTAAATACACAAGACAAGCAGAAAATAACAGGCGATAGGTGATCACAATCGGGGTAGCACACGTGGTAATGAGGGGGCGTGACACGCACGAGGATCGTACGAGCAGGTCATGACAATCTTCATAACAGTCCAAAGATTGAGGCTCCACCAGATGTGCCAAATGGTCACAGTAATTTCTCACACACTGTAAGACATACTTGTTGAAGGCAGCACTGTGATAAGCATATTGTGATGATAGGCTGATGTTTGGTAGTGACTGGAACTGCATAGTGTGTAAACTGCTGAGTCTAATGTAAATGTCGATCACTTGACTTCATCCTCGGTGAGCCATGTCAGGTCCGTTCCTGGTTGACTAGATACAAAGAATCCCAGGTCGACCCTACTGCCTGGGCCTTTTACTAGTGCTGAGTGTGAGTGGTGCAGTGGGAGTCGGCTTACTAGGGTCCTTCCCTCATTCGCTCATTGTGTCCTTGCTGTTTTCTAGTAGCTCAATCCCCTTCTCTTCTACTGCCTCTCTGCCTGGCCGAGTCTCTCTGGCCACCGGTGATCACTATCCAGCAGCACTGTCACCTCCTTAATATTTTTCTTAAAGTATTAAAGTATGCTTTATTTTATGCATAGGAGCAGAGCTTGTTTGAGTTCAGAAAGATGCAAAGCTAAAATTAATGTTCTTCCATTTTTACCACGCAACAGTCATGTTTTATTTGATGGAAAATCAGTCATGCATATAGTAAAATTACATGGTATTGATCTGCCTTACAGCATTACTGTGGGACAATGCTGTCGTTTATGGCCTAAGATGCTTGTCTAGGCATTGGAAGGGTGTCTTTCAGGTTAAGGGTGGAGGGGCAGATGAATAGGTAATAGATGGCAATAGGCAATAGGTAATAGCAGCAAACTGAAGGCTGGAATTGAGGGACAAAGCTGAAGTTCCAGAGCTGGGAATTTTAACAAGAAGCTGCTCTGAGTCTATGAGAATGTAAAAATGGCGGATGGGACAGAATATTAGTGAGATCAGTGATTGCAAATGACTGAAAAACTGCTGTAGCTGAGTTTGGACAGATTGACAAGCTGTATATGAGGTAAGGCCAGTGACCTCGAGGCTTGGCAGGGCTTTTGGGGAGGAGAGTGTCTTGCTATTCACACATGAATTGATAACTTGCTCATGTAAGTGGACTGATACCTACTGTCATGCGATACTTAACAATGGGGATACGTTCTGAGAAATACATCATAGGGAATTACTACATGGTATAGCCTACTACACAACATGCTTACAGTAAACTTTTTATTTGTAAATACAATAGAGTACACTGAAATAACAATACAAGTATAGTGTAGTAAATATATAAATCACTAACATAGTTGTTTATCATTAAGTATTGTGTACTGTTCATTATTATATGTGCTATACTTTTTTACAACTGGCAGCACAGTAAGTTAGTTTACATCAGAATCACCACAAACGAGAGTAATGTGACGCACTTCATCTTTATAACGGCAACAAGGCCATAATATTTCACCTTATGGGACTAGTGTTGTACATGCCTTCCATAGTTCACCTAAACATTGCTATGCAGAGCATGATCTATTTGATAATATATTTCCCATTTTGTACAGCAGCAGACTCTATGAACTTCTCTATGAACTCTTAAGCGACACGTACTCACAAATGAATAAATTTCTTATAAATGATCAGCACAGTTTATAGTTTAACCCTAATAAGAATCTTTCAGAATGAATCTTTTCTTCATGAGCAACCACATGCATCTTTAGGAATGCCTAAGACTTTCTTCAATTGATTTGGCAAACCTACACACCCACTGATATTTGGGGAAAGATTGAGGGCTCAGGAAATATCATAAAATCTGAGTTGTTGTGACCTGTGAGCATAAGAACAATGCTGTCTTATTCCATGAGTAACTGATTACAGATTTTAATTTTTGACCACATCAGTGTTTCTCTGTGAAGACCTGACAGGGCTCAGACTTGCACTATTTAGTACACAAATAAAGCAAATATTTTCCACTATCTCTTCATCCTTCTTCAAGCTTGTATGGGAAATCTCTCAAAAACGATGGAAATGCGATACACACACTCAAATGCGTTTACACACAAATAAATACTGGGTCATATTTTTAACTGGAATATCATCAAACCCACAAATATCACACACAAATGGACAATGTTTATCTAAGCCTTTCTCGCTATCTGTCTGGCTTAACTGCGACAATGTCAGCTCAAAAGGAAACAGGCAAATATTTGCCCTTTCTTTGCTTAAGGAAGCAACTAGTCACTACATTTTTACTGCCATTGTATAGATTTAAGAGATAGAAGTACAGAAATACCATGTAAACAACAAACACGGTGCCAGTACTGACAAAACCAAACAAAGGAATTGTGGGAAATGGCAGTAGTTCAGCATTAATTAGTGTGTTTGAGGGAGTTGGATTATCTGTGGCTCGGATATGGGGGGTTAACAGGCAGTCAGTATGAGATTCCTGGCTCTCAGTGAAATGTTAACTGGGGAAATAGTGCCGTCCAATGGAACTTTGTATGAACCAGAAACGATCTTCCTTAAAGGACAACAGCTTAAATGGCAGTAAGTAATAAATGAATCCAAACAAAGGTGCATAAAGGATATTATGTTGAGATGTAAGGGCCAGAAGAAATTAGCTTTTTTTCATATGGCATGTAGGTCAGTGTGATGTTTTTAATTAATGCCAGTTTAGCATTTAATCACTGGATAATTTATCAAGTACAATGTGCATGCATAAAAAGTCAATTACACAGTCAGCCTTTCATGTTCCTGAGAAGGTTGGTAATAGTCTGGTATTGTGGGACTGCGCTTCAGTTTGAAATTATGAATCATTGAGTGTGTGTGTGTGTGTCCTCCCCCTTCACTATTATCCTCCCACTCAATTTCCACCTCTGCTTAAAAAGGATTTATTTATTTATCCATCCATCCATCCATCCATCCATCCATCTATCTATCTATCTATCTATCTATCTATCTATCTATCTATCTATCTA
>JABFEB020000036.1:15746420-15757887 GCA_019775895.2 Stomatorhinus ivindoensis | reverse complement strand
CTTCCTGAGTGTCTCCACCTGCATGCTTTATCTTCTAATTAAGGCTTTTTGTTTTCTGTGATTTTTGTAAACGTGTCAGATCTTTATCTGCAACCTGCTCCAGAACTCACAAAACTTCACTGAGAACGTGTAGTTGTAAAATTTAGCATTAATATTTCTTGACAGTAGAATTGAGGCAGCAACCTCGCACCTCTGGGACTAGAGTTCCACAAGTACAGGTTCTCTGCTATGGCGCATGTATGTGGAGTTTGTCTGTTCTTGTGGTGTTGAGGGGTTTCCTCTGGGTGCCCCCTGTAACCGCGAATAGGAGAAGAGGTTACACAAAGTGGAGGGATGGACAGACGGGGAGGTGGCATTATGTTCAGCTTGAAGGAAAAGCAGAATGCTGCCGGGTCAGGTGAGTCACATGCTTGAAGCACAGGTCGTAAAAAGCTCTGATTGTGTACAGTGCCTTTTGTGATGTCATGCCTTCTGTTGTATAGCATCACAATGCATAAACATGTCTAATGGGCTCTATTTTCTTTCCATTCGGGTTTCATGGGTTTTCGTAATGAAATTTGTGTAATTAAGTCACTCAGATTAAAATGAGCCCAGCTTAATGCTGATCTCATTAGCAAGCTGTGTTCAGCTCAGCTGCCACACCACAATTAGGAGGTGTTGTTGTTATTAGGAACAGATATTTTCTGCATCCCAAGCATTCAATTTATTTAGTAGTGAGGCAGGAAAATGTTTTCAGGGATTTATTTTAAACAGCAGCGTTGAAGAAAAGGTTGGATATACATTAATAGGGGGCGGGAAACATTGATCAACAAGTCGTGGCCATGGTAACCTAGACTTGTCTTAATTAGCATTGGGTGGGGCATGTGTGAGGGCATCTGAGCACCCGCAGTAGTGGGTACTCTGGGCTTAGGGCGCTGAAAGCAACATGGGTGTTTAAAAAGCTGAGCAGGAGAGACCCTCACTAAGTATGATGCGAATACACATTACAAAGTACGAGGGTGAACTCTAGGCAAAAGATTCTGCCAGGCTGATGGAAAAATAGGCAGGAAATGAATGTGTCCCTTTAGAGTATGACAGCTTGAGGGAATGTCGCAGTGCTTTCCTGAGGGTTACCTGCATTCTGATGGATCTCTAGACAAGCCTGTTATTGGGGGAAGAGACAGCGAAGATACAGACTTTGTCTTAATTGTTAATGATCTCCAACATACTCGAACCACCCTTGACATACTATGGAAGAGGATTAGGCCCACCATGAAAATATTATTTGCAAAAAGTCAGAATTCAAATATTATTGTCTTGCTGGCTCTAATCCTCTTCCGTAACCTTCAGTACCTGTTCTTTTAATAATACGTACGTTGAAACTAAAGTAGAGGCATTTAAACCTAAATGTCTTAAGATCAAAATCCTATACATAGTTAACTTGAGCTCCACCCTTTCCATTCCCATGCTGATTAATCTCTGCCTTCACTATTAAAGCTGAGCGGGCCCCACCCCCTCCATCTCCACGCTGAGCGGGCCCCACCCCCTCCATCCCCACGCTGAGCGGGCCCCACCCCCTCCATCGCCACGCTGAATGGGCCCCACCCCCTCCATCTCCACGCTGAGTGGGCCCCACCCCCTCTATTTCCATGCTCTGTAGGCTCTACAACAGCCTCCCAGAATGCTTCCGTTCATCTGAACTTTATCCATATTGTCCTGCGAAGAATTTAATTCTGTTATAAAACATTTTGAAACCATATGCTTGGATTTTTTAAGCTAGAAAAAATTATTTAAATTTGATTCATACTTTCAGTGTGTGAGCATTTCTGCCCATTTTACCTTGTCTCCAGTACTGCTATCAAGTTACAAACCCACATCTCCTCTGTTCCATTTAGTTTTTGTTTCTTTTGTGTTTCTCGCATCTTATTTGCCATATGGCTGTCTTTGGCCATCAGTATTCGGGTTTACACTACGGTTTATTTCAGTTTTAATCATTTTCCCTAAAAATGAAGTACTGAACTAATTTAATATATATCTCTGGTCTCAGTGAGGGAGGTGTCATAAGCCACACTGAGGTCCCACTGTCTGAATACCTTAATTAGATGACTGGCTGTCTGAGCCAGTGCAATGATTTCTCTAATGTTTCTATAGCATGGTCGGTCAGAGGGGGTCACATATTTATGCAGGTTATGTGCCACACTGGGGGTGTTTCTCAATACCAAGAAAGCAGACTGTCCATGTGGTCTTGGAAGGAGTTGTCTTGCTAACTTGCATCTCAAAAACAAATGACATTGAGTGATTTTTTTTCCACTCCCAGTACTTTTATTCTTAGAATTGGAACTGGTCTTCGGCAATGGAATATTGGGAATGCAAGAACACAGGAATGGTCGGGTACGCATATTGAGAGCAGAGTTCTGTTCTTCTTGTCTACAGCAGTGTTTGCCAGCCCAGTCCTAAGGAACCCCCAGACGGCCCACGTTTTCCCCGGTGCAGGAAGCTGGGCAGGAGCAAAGCTGTGGACCCTATGGGGGCCCCTAAGGAACGAGGCTGGGAAACACTGGTCTACAGCACCGGGATGTGGGAATGTGAATTTGCTGCTTTTTCTATATTTAAGAAAAGGGGAGACTGAGCAACAGCTCTACATCGCAATTATTAGCTGTAGAGCTGTGCTACCTGTCTGTGAGACCCTGAGCAAGGCGCTTAACCCCCAGATTCATGGACGCCTTTGCTGCCACGCTTGATTTCCCCTAAATATGTGTCATGGCGAGCAAGACGGGATGGGCAGAAAGAATTTAACTGCGGGGATCAGTTAAGTGTCATTATTATCAGTTTTATATAGTCTGCCAAATAAAACTTTCTTCAGGTGAGTAACTGATTCAGGTATCTGTCATCACCAAGACAAATGCTGTACAGCTTAGTTTCATTTAAGCAACATTTTCATGATTGTGTGACATCATAGGCATCAGCTTCCTGAAATAAGCGCACCGCCGGATTTCGTGTGGAAGTGGTTTAATTTAAAGATCTGCACGTGTATTAAGTACTGTGCAGAAGTATAATCTTACAGTAGAATGACAGGTCTGTTCTCAGTGCCTGCCTGACTTCAGTGCTTCAGCTGGTAATCAGTGTTACTGGTGCTGCCCAAAGCCCTAAACCTCATTGGTATATAGAGAAATCCACCTTCTTGGCAGTCTGTCATAAACATTGTGATAATCTTCCATGAAAGGCTGAACACAAAGGGAAAAGCCTTGGTTATGAAGAAATGACTGGATGCATAGCTACAAGACACAAATTGCATTTTGTGCTCATATTTTAGAACAAGGACAGACTAACTTCCCTGGAACAGCATGGTTTCAGAAGATAGAACCATAAGTAGAACAGGAATCTCACAGATTTCAGAAGCATATGTAATTCAAACTTTACCTGTCCACCTTCTTCGCTGTTTTATCCTTCAGCATTCCCTGATATTTAATATTGCCTCAATTTTTAAGTTTGGCTTTGCTCTTGCCTCTGGGATGGCAATGAGTCTGCTTTGAGTTGGGCTGAATTGAAAGTGAGTGCTGGAATGAGAGAGGAGAGAGGAGGCTCATCTCCTGGGTGGGTGTGGGGAGGGGGTGAGCAGGGGAAGGGAATGAGGAGCGAGATTAGATCCCTGAGGGTCAGAACCCACATCTCTCCTCTTATTCTGCTAGCAGGGAAACATTCAGCTGGCACAGTCCAGGTAGCCTGACCTGTGCTTTCCAGGGGGATCGGGCCTGGAACCCAGCAGAAAATGAGAAAAACAGTCAAGATGTACAGAGATATTGAGTGAGTGCTTCTGAGAATTTCATACGGACAGATTTTGCAGAAGGCATGTACATTCAATTAAGTGGCCAATTTATTAGTTACATGTAGATAATGTAGGGTATGATCCAAGGCTAAGTGAGTGGGTCGATACAAACCATTCTGCACCCCTGTTCTGCTGAGTTGTTGTTGTTGCACTTGTGGCTATCCTGTTAGCTTTAATGACTCTGGCCATTGTCCTATGACTTCAGTCATTAAAAGGCTTGTTTTGGTGTCAGATATACTATCCACTGAATGCTGTTCATTCATCACTCCATGTTTTTATCACTAGACACTGTTTTTTGAGAAGAGTCACGATGGTGGCTGTTTCCGAGACGCTGGAGACACCTTTTCTGGCCCCACCAATCACACCACATTCATACCTGAATCATTAGATCTCAGCCATTCTGATGCTTAGTCTAACAATAACTGAATAACTCTTGGTTCTATCTGCAGGCTGCATGTATTGAATTGTAGCCGCATGATTTGCTGTGTGAAGCAACAGGTAGCTCATGTTAACAGGCAGGTGTTGTTAATAATCAAACCAACTATGTATGTGCACCCATGCATCAAGCGGAACTGAGCTTAAAGTTATTAAAGTTATTGCTTCAAAAATTTCAGGTAGTGTCCTGCGATGGACTGGTTTCTGCCTTGCATCTTGCACCTGTAGCTTCTATGATAGGCTCTGGACCCCCAGCGACCCTGAATAAAACAAACCGGTGCAGAAAATGGATGGATGGATGGATGGATTGAAAGGTTTTTGTGTAGGTTCATGCTGTAGTCTGCTGAAAAGTATATAACTGCTATATTTTGATAAATATGAAAACCATGGATTAGAGGGAAAGCCTGAATCAGGTGTGTGTGCTCTAGAGGTGCCTCTAGTCAGGTGCAATATTTACTCTGGCTGTTTGATAGCTGTGCCTTCGCTCTCCCAGGAATAAAAACCTTCAAAGTTTCTTATACTTTTTACTTCCAATTGGCAGCATTTTGCTTTTTATGTTTAAAGCTGAGATGAGTCGCACAGCCCTGCATGGGCCTGTTTCTGATGTTTAAAGCTTCAAAGCCGCAGCCTCTGGGTTCCATCGTAAATCTCCAAATTGCCATAAATCTACTGCTTTTCGACAAATGCAAGCCGGTATCACTCCCAGAATAAGGGTTCAATCCTCATGCATATTCATATCGTTTCTTATACACAGAACACACTGGCATCCTGTCCAGAGTGTCCCCTGCCTCTCGCTGCCTGCAATAAGCTCCTAGACGTAGTATTGGCTGCTGGATAAGCATGAACATGGAGGCACATGTGGAAAATTATCCTGAGTATAAAGACTTCCTCACAAAGTCTGTTGATTATCTGTTAAGCTGACGCCGCACTGTTTAACCATCATACAAACGTGAACACATTTGGACATCCTGATTTTGCAGAGTTTTATGTGTCCCTGGGTCGGCAAGGGAGGGGCGCGTGGTTCACTTCTTTAACCAATCGCAGTCGTCTTTGTATGGAATCACTACCTTTAGGCGCAATGTGTGGATCAGTGGGCTAAGTGTATGTGCTTGATTGTTTGAAGAAGTGAAACGGAAGCCCCTCCCTTGTTGACCCAGGGACACATCGAACTCTGCAAAATCAGGACATGCAACACACTTTCCTACAGTATATTATCTCGGATGATGTTTGTCTTCCTCAACGGCACAGAGCCGCTGCTGGTCTGCACTCCATGCCCTGTGTCCACCATCACTTAAGCGTCGGCACCATGCTGACGCTCGTGACACTGTACCCATGACTGCACTATACTATTGCCGTTTCATTTACCTCGGAGGTCAGATAAATAGTCGGAGCTGGGAATAATGTCACATTTGAGTTAAACCCGTTCCGTTGGAAAGCCATTTTGTCAAGCCCTCCTCGTGCGAATCTTCCTGTGTGCCACGCCCCCCTCACTACCTTGTGTGGAATCCCTGTGTCATCAGCTTTTTCGAGTTGTGTTAATTAGTCTGGGGTATTTAAGTGAGTTTTGTGGGAGTCTGGTCATTAACGTTGTGCAGTGGTGGTATGTTCCTGCTTTTCTGGTCCGTGTCCCGTGCGTCATGACACATTTAGCAATACTAGGGACCAGGACTTCTAGCTTAGCCGGATAACCAGTTGGATTTAAGATATCCAAGTTAAAATGGTCTTTCTTTGTTCGCTCACATTAAGGCCAGACTACCATAAATCCTGATAGGTTTTCAGTTAAGTGAGAAATCCTGCTTTATGAAACATGCCCAGTTCAAGCCAGGTTCATTGTCAGCTATTGTTTGCGATATCAGTTGATAAGAAAACATTATTTGGTATTTTGCAAGATGTCCACAGAGAGCAGTTGGACAGTGTTGTGTGTACGACTGATTTAATAATACATTTTATATATATAGCACCTTTCTCACACTCAAGGATGCTTTACAATGCAGACAAATACAATATAATAGAGCACTGCTCACGGCATCAACAACGGGAATGTTACATACTGGTAAACACATTATAGAATTCCTGAAATAAATGAGTTTTCACCTAGAGCTTGAAGATATTAACAGACTTTACCTTTCGCAGACTGTGAGGAAGCAGTGTAGGGGCTGTCATTCAGAACAGCCTTCCACCCACAGAGCATCTGAATTTGGGTACAGTAAGGTCAGACAGATATTGAGCAGCAAGTCCATGGAATGACTTGTAATTAGTACATTTTAGTTTTGATTCTATAAGTGACAGGTAACCAATCATGAAGAACAGGAGCAATGTGGGTGGATTTTCTTGTGTAAATGGGTGGTAGAGGTCTGTGGAGCAATCTGAATGGGAGGCTGGAGAAAAATACATTACAGTAGTCAAGGAAAGTAGTTCTGAAGGCATGGATTAGTGTTTCAGTGTCAGTAGCACTAAGGGATGGATGGAGATGTTGCGGAGCTGAAAAAATGGAGTCTGTACCAGAGAGCTAACGTATGAGTGAGAAGTAAGGAACTCATTGAAAATTATGGCCAAATTACAGACTGGACTTCACCTAGGACTCCCATAACATTGATTTGTATCTCAGGCAAAGTAGACAGGAGTGATTTAGTACCAACCAGAAGAATTTCAGTTTTATCAGAGTTAAGCTATAAAATGCTGTAAGTCATCCTGTGCTTGATTTTGCAGAGGCAGTCAGTCTGTGAAGATGGTGGCATGGGTATACTTGTAGCAGCACTTATATATAATTCGGTGTCATCAGCATAGCAATGGTAGCTGAGGCCATAGTGACGTATGATTTGAGCTAATTAGAGCATATAGATGGTGAAGAGGATTGGACCTAGAACTGATTCCTGGGGGACCCTCTGTGTGGGAGGAGCAGTAACAGATCTGTGTGACAATAGAAACAAAATTTTGTCGGTCACTGAGGCATGATGTAAACCTGCTAAGAGCAGCAGGAGTAATGCCAGCGTCTGAAAGGAGGGAGAGAATGGTTTATGCAGAGCTTAGGTCAAGGGCATTCAACTTTGTTTCTGACTAGGAACTTGGAAATTCATACTTCTGAGTTCAGATGGAATGCAGCATGAAGTCGTTTTAAATATAGTCTTTCATATGTGGTTTGATGACGTATTTAATTCATGGCCATGCGACATGGATGGGAATTTAATGTGGGGTTTTGCCTATACGCCTGCGCTGAGCACTTTCACCGTCGGCCAGCACCAGCCACGTGCCAGAACCCCGAAGGAGGAGAGCTACAGCCATGGCAAAACGTATCGAACTGAGCAAGCATGCCGTTTTGGAATAAAGATGTGTTCATATTACAATTAGATACATGTCAATTGTAAGTATGAATGGAGCCGCGGATATGAATAAACGGGATTTATTGTGTGGTAACACTCTCCAAAACACAGCAACATTAATGACAGGACTGGGGAAAACATACCTAACATAGACTTAAATACATTGGACTAATGACAGCAACAAGAAACAGCTGGTAAACACGGGGAACCCACACCGGGTAAATGAGGGGGCGTGGCATACAGAAGGAGAGGACGAGCGGGTCATGACAACCATCAGGATAGGCAAGCCCAATCTATGCAAAAAACCGGGATTGACCAATAAGGATTACAATGTGAATGTAACCTCTTATATACATGCAGAAACTTAGATCAAGCTTTCTAAATATTCTCATTCTAGCAAGACATGCAATGCAACATTTCGACTGCTTCAGGTGATTCATGAACGTCAAACTGTACATGTAATAGACAGAGACAGATTGAGGGTCTTAACACTGGTTCTGGGGTTGGCTAAGTTTTGGAAAGGAATTAAAATTTTGCTCATTTTTTGTTTATCAAAATAACCAAACAAGTGGCAGTGTGGCTCATTGAATGGCACTGTCCCCCGTGCTGCCAGTGTTTGGGGTATGGCTCAGTGGATAGCACTGTCCCCCGTGCTGCCAGTGTTAGGAGTAGAGCTAAACGGACAATGCGTAGTATTGTCGCCATGTTCAGGAACATTACCAAGAACTCTTTTGTCTCTCCTGTTTTCCCTGACTGCTGCGTCCTGTCTGCCCTGCCCTGTCTTCCCGACCTGCCTGTTCCACCCCGTCATTCCGGTCGGCTTTGCCTGACATCCATACCTTACCCATTTCCATTGATCCTCCTTCCCTGTCGTCTTCTCGTCCTGTGTTTAATCGTAGGACTGACTTCTCTGGCTCTCGACCTCCCGCAACTGTCCCGACCACGATTCTTGCTTTCTGGTCGCAGGAGACATCTGGTCTCCTGCAACCTGGGGTCTGTCTCCGTGGCGCCTTCTGTGCATTACAATTGGCACTTTCTGCATTAACTTTTTTCCAAAACCAGGACTTTTTTCAGGAACCAGGAACTTTATTCGCTTTCCCAACGCAGGAAGTCAGCCTGATAGTAGTTCCTCGGAGGCTCTCCCGAAACCTTTTTTTAGTCCGTACTCCATACTAGGCACTTTTCGTTTGGCCACAAGCTACTGGCTGGTTGATCACAAGCACCAGCACTATCTTACAAAATATGAAGTGCATCTCATTTACACTAAATGCATTAATAAAAACCTTTTTTCGTCTCTCCGTATTTCTGTATCAGAATATTTGATCAATTTCTGATATACTTTTGTGTAATATCAGCGGTGCTGTTGATGAAACTTGCTAGTGCTTAATAGTAGAATAAAATTACATATTTTTTTATTCTGTGGAAAATGAAATATCAATCTGCTGGGCAGATTTAATAATGAATTATAAGACCCGCAACATGATAAGTACAATATAAATAAAATGCTATGTCCTGTTTTTTGACTGAACAATCCCCCCAATAACAAATAACTAACAAAACTTATTTATCCTCCATTGTTCAGTGATGGCAGTGTATAATTGTATGACATTATGTGTGAAATTTAACCTACTGTGCCTTTTGTGTCTCTCACGCTTAAAAGTTACTGTTGTGTGGTGGGAAAGTGACACATGAATGTAGCCAAGAGCTAGAAAAGAACCCAGTTGAAACAGCCCAGGAACCATGTTCCGGAACATTGGTGGGAAAGCGCCTATTGTACCAGAGAGTAAAAACAATCTGGGGTCTTATAAATGGGCTCTGCAGAATCTGGAGAGTAGCTCCTGGGAACAGTGTGGTTGTATGGCCAACAACCAGCACTCATCAGCAAGGTGCTGGGGTGCAGCCTTCTGCTTCACCTGTAGATATCCTCCAGTACATGAATTCATATATCCATATCCAGGCTTAGCTTCTGAAAGCCCTGCCCCTGGCCTAGATGCGTGTGTGCATGCAACATACCCGAGGCTTTGCCATCCATGACCATTCAGATTGGTCTTTACTGCCCATTGCATGATGTTGTTTTCAGTGATTATATTTTCACCCCTCTGGAGTTGCATTAATTATGAATATGAATGTAATGCTTATGCAACAAATTAATTGCTGAAGCAGCGTGCTACATAGTCCAGCTACCCATCATGTGTGGCCAGGAGCTGATTGGTGAGGGAAGTGATTCATGCTGGCATATTCGGAAGAGCAAAGGGCAGCGGTGTGAGCGGTGTGTGACGCTGCAGTCACCGGGGAACACTATCGGAACATATCTCTGCTGCCACCAGAAATGCTGCGGCCATTAGCATTAGCGGAGAGGCCAGAGTTTCAGTGGCAAATGGTTGCTGGGGTGAATAAGTGGGATATACATTAATGGCCAGCTATGAGTCTGCTGGGGGAGGCTGGCTGGGAGCTGCGGAAGTGCAGGCCCGGGCTCAGCCTGTCTGCGGTCGCATTTCACTCTGCTCGCATCCCACAGTGACACTCAGCTTCCCCAGCCCCAAATGTCACATGTTTTTCAGAGGTATTTTTCAGGTGCTGTGTTACTGCCATAAATGTTATGTTTAACCTCTTTGCTTTCCCCTCTCCCCACCCCCTCCCGAGGCCCTAAAGATTGACTGACCTTGCTGGAGCCTCCAGAAAAGCTCTGCCTCAGCAAGACTTCTCCTCTGCCTCGCCCTCTGCCTCGTCCCCTACGACGCCCCCTTCGGCTGCTCCTCCCACTATTTCTGCTCTCTTTCCATTTCTTCCTCCCTCTGCTCGTTCTCTCTCTCCTCTATGTCAGCTCTGCTAGGTTTTTCCTTTTCCGCAACCCATAACTCTGCCGTGTACCGTTAGCCTAGCCTGACAATGCCAGTCAGACCCACCGCTTCCTGGGAAACCCTCAGAGACACATGGTGCCGTCGCGCGCATCTGGGCGGATCTGCCCACTGGCCCAGATGCAGTGGCAAGGGCAGCCTGAACTTCCACGATCAGCACCAGGAGGTCCACCCAGGAGCTGGGAGCCATTGCCCAGCAGGAACCAAATTCTTCCTTTATCTAGTAATTCGTACCCAAACCCACTGGGACAGTGATTCCAGGTTTGGACTCTGTTTGTATTCCATCCTTAATGAATAAAGAGCAGTGGGCACAGGCCACGCTGGTGGAGGGAGCAGCCGTGTGTTTAAAAGCAATTTGAAAAGGTGACTTAGAACATAAACTCTCCAATGGATGGTTGCTCCGTAATTAAGTGCTGGGTGGCGCAGCAACTTGCTAAGCTGAGATAAGGGGGCTTTGGAGCATAAAGGATGTAATTAGCTATATTTATTGCTGGTGGCAGAAGGCCTCCAGTGTGTAAATACTGCATTCCAACTCAGTAATTACACACAATTTACACTTTCTTCACTCAAAGTGGAGACTGGCATAGAGGGCAGGCTTAGGCAGGGCATGCAGCCGGCCATAGGGCTTATTAGCTTCTGTGGGTCTATTAAATATGCACACGCGTACAGCGGCAGGCATTCTGGGGGATTCTGCTACATTTTTTATTTATTCTAGAATGAGAAAGCATGATGATTATGGAACTGGATGGAAAGTTGCAGGCCGAATCCTAGGAGGGCCCTGATTTGGCAGTGGTGAGCAAGGTGCTTAATATAACCCGCTTCAGCCAAATATTGGGTAGTGAAATGCAAAATGCATTGTACAAGAATACAAATTGTACAGATAAATAATACATTCACAGCTATTGGGACAAACACTACGGAATAAACTGCAGATAAACATTTTCTCATGCCAATGAAAATATTCAGTTGTTCACATTCACACTGTGCCCCCTACAATTAGTGCTGGAAATGGTGCTGCAGGTAACTGTGGTGCCTACAGGATGTTAGCT
>JABFEB020000036.1:15720519-15746387 GCA_019775895.2 Stomatorhinus ivindoensis | reverse complement strand
CCCCCCCCCACACACACACACACACACTGCCGCCTATTGTGGCAGGACTGTGGTACACCATTATACTTAGCATTACTTGCATCTAGAAGTGAATTGTTTGTTATAAAACAAAACAGCTGTTTGGTTTCTTCCTGCACTTCAAAGTCTATTTGACAGTCCCATTCATATCAGTAATGATCATGTTAGTGGTGCATCAATGTGGGACTTTTTATTGACACCAATAAACCCACATACACGTCATTCACACATAGACAATGTGGTACCTCCAGTTCATGTATGATATCAGTATGAAAGGGTGGCAGCCTTACCCACGGCAACACTGAGACATGGAGCAAGGGCGGAGACTCGAACCCTGCTCCTGGAGGTGCTAACCACTGCACCACCAATAAATATACGACTGATTTTAAATTTTTTTTTGTCAGACACTGATATGCAGCTAAGAATTTAACCACTTTCCACAAAGGGGGGATTGCCAACAGTTAAGCTTGCAGGTGCAGTTTAGTGGAATGAGGTTACATAGTTGTTCATTTTGTGGAAAACAAATGATTGATTTTATTGCGGGGCCGTACTATAACCACTCATAAGTGTCGAATGAGCAGATGAAATCCTTTGTCCTCACTATGTAAAATGACTAATCGTCCAATGCCATCATCTTTATTTTAGTTTTGTGTATTTAGCTCCTGTGCTGTGGCATATAAATATCGATAACATTTAAATATAGATGTTGACCAATATATCATGCATGTCTACATATCTTTTGTCCCATCATCATAAAGACAATTTGTAATGCAAAATAAAGAGAGAAATAAATTGTTCAAGAAATGTGAGAAAAAATTGCAATCTGGATTCTGAATGAAGAAAAAAAATGCGATATTTTACCCAGAATTCTACAGCCCTACTCCTCTTTTTTTTCTTTTCTGTTTCAGATAAAAACAATGCCAAAGAAAAACACATAACCAAAACCTAATAATAATACTGTAAGTCTAAATGCCAATGGTACCCTCAGTGTGTATAGGAGTGCAGCTGCAGGCTCTCATGCCATAGACAAGGGGACAGGGGCCAGCCAGCGCCGCAAGCCGATCTGTGCCCAAGCCTGAAATGTCGCATTTACAGCAGCCCTAGGGGTCCTGGGCTGGGGAAGGGCCTGCAGGGACGTCACCCTGGGCCCGTTCTTCTCTAACATGCCTGGATGCCATGGTAACTCTTCTGCAAAATTGACACTTTCTTGTGGCACTGGGTGTGACTCTGCTCATGCTGATTCGAGATTCACATCAAGATTCTTTATTGTGATCTGATAAGCTAAGGAGACATGAGCAGGAACATTTGCGTGCCATGCCCCCTGTGGCCATCATTCTCCTGGGCCGCCACACAGTTTGTGATGAAATAAAGACTTGCAAAAAAAATAAATAAAGCATCTAATCCTCATCCTTATTCGAGATCGTAGGATGCAGCAGCTTTAGGCGTTTAATGTTGCATGCACAATCCACACAAGCAAGCACACAGTTCCATTGTTTCAAACTCAAAAATATTTGTGTGCACCGCCCTGCTGAGCCTCGTGGGTCACTGTGGTCTTCATGCATCATATGCATTTCCTGCTAAAGCATGTTGTGAAATGGAAGAAGTGTGTGAATTTTAGGTTAACACTTTCCCTGCATCGCATTTTGCATGCAGCGTGTGCATTTCCCTGCACACAGTTCGGTGCACTCTAATGTGAATGTGCCTTGTGCATTTCCTAAACCAGCGGGGGTTTAGCTACCTCAGCAGAATGTCCAATAAGGCACCTCTTCCGTCGGTGTGCAGGGGGTTCAGTTAGCAGGGACAACCATGACTGCAGATGCTCAGTTCAGCTAGCTGTGTAGCCTTTCACTACAGCTCTGTACATTATTACGGTCAGCAATAAATGGCCACTTTTGTTGTCTCCTTCTATCATCTCATTTATTTTGTTTATTTGTCCTTTATTCCCATTTTATTTCTTCCGTTGTTTTTGGAGATAAGCTGCACACAAAAAAAATAAAATCCCATCACTTCACATTGTTATCTGAGGCTGTCCGTGCAGAGTTAATGTATGTAGAGTGTTATAGTTTAAGACAGACAGAACAATTTCTATGTAAAGTGCCTCTGAATGCTGCTTCCCTCACAGCTGTGTCTTCAGGCTGCGAAAATGAAATCTGTGAGAGCGGGCAGCGCGGGGGGAATTGCAGGCAGCAGACTGGGCGCGATGCTTTTCTGTCCGATAACCCCGCTGGATGATGCTCCATCCATTTAAATAGCCTTATCTGTTCCCCTGTAGACACTCAGAAGCCTGCGCCAGCAGAATGGCAGGAACTGCAGAGGATCAGTAGGAAAATGAGTGCAGGCCTCACAAAGCATTACCATATAAATAACCCGTCAGATACAAGAGGGGAAAATGATCAATATGTGTGTGTGCGTCTGTGTGTGTGTGTGAATTATCTTTATATTACATTGTAGGGGACCGAATGTTCACCACAATGTAATAAATGATTTTTATGTTATTTTGATGAATTTTCAGGTCCCCACAAATTTTTTTTTTTAAACTTATGGTTAAGGTTACGGCTGTGTGGGGGTTAAGGCCTTCATATTGGAATTAAAAATTTCCCCATGAAAATGAATGGAGAGTCCCCACAAATATATAATTACAAACCTGTGTGTGTGTGTGTGTGTGTTCGCGCATATTTGTTTCCTGAAAACTGTGAAAGGTGTTTCTTCTGACCTCTCATCTACATGAATGTTGCCCTGCTCTGTTCAGGGAATCACTTTCTGCTGACGAATGTTTAAACACGGTTAATAAAGGACAGCATCCTCACCTTCTGTTGTGGTCTGGGTTCCCCCCTCACAGCCATGAAAGCATCCTTCATGCTGACAGAGCATCCTTCTGTGACACTCTCAACACTGTATCCTGTCCCCTTTATTTTTCAGCATGGTTTAATTCACTGTGCTTCCAAACTTTTATTGCTGTTAAAATTGTCACTTAAATTCCCTCTCAATATATGATAAACATATACAGGAACAGCACATTTAGTAGTCATCATGACACTAAATGAAGAAAAACACAGAATGTCCTGGCCTGTCTTTCATTCTCTACTCTATATACTCTGTACTGATGGTAGGAGTCTCTGTCCCCTCAGAACCTCTTTCCTGTTTGTCGTAGGAAGAAAACATTCACAGTACAACACACACTGCAGGCAACATTTGGGTATGCAGAAAGGATGAATGAACAGGTGTATGAAATACCTGCTATAGGAGCTCATGCTGAAGTCTGTAAATAAACAGCAACCCCTCAGCCCCGGAATGCTGGCTGCCTCATTACACTCACATCTCTGACCACTTATTAAATCATTGAGGTATTTGACCTTGATTTATAGACCCTTAAAAAAGGAGATTGACTGGAAGAATGAGACAATGTGCTGGTAATATCTGGTATTTACATCCTGTGAACTAAAATCCTTTGTTCCCTGCATGTTTATAAATTTAGCTCTGTCTGTAGCTGCTCGGAAGATGCAGTTTTATACTTCACCCATTCCTCCAGCTGACTGACTTTACTTAGTTGGGTTAAGCATTTTGCTCAAGGGTACAACAGCCGAACCCATGGATCTCAGTTCACAGGCCTCCGTGCCTCTTTGCTGCTTTGTATATTCCACGTCACGCATGGATATACACCCAGCTACAGATTATTTAGAGAGAAGTGCTTTAACTTAATCCATTTGGTAGATTATGCAAAAGGGGGTTCACCTTGATTCATTTTGCCAGTCTGCGGCAGAGGGACGGATGGACTTTTCGTAACTGGCTGCAAGTGTCTGAGCGCCGTCAAACAAACTTCTTGAAGGGGAGGGCCTGACTACATGTATAGAAACACAAGGCCCCATGTGTATTTTGGACAAAATAGCATGAAAACAGTAACCCTCAGCCCAAAGCCCTGCATGTCATATACATTAAATTTTTTTTGCATCTCAGCAAGACACTTAAAACAACATACTTGCTAAGCATAGGTCTATGTTGAAAAATTTCTAATTCAAAAATGTATTGTAAGGCAGAATTTGATAAAGCAGGCATCATGTGGGCTTATGTGCAAGAGTGAGAGACTAAGATGGAAAAAACGGTAGAAAATGGCATTTCTAAGACTGCTACATTGTAACTGAATTACTAGACACAGCATAGGCAATTCACTCACACCTGGATCTGAAATGCAGCAAAGCTTAGCTTTAACTCTTCGATGTAAACTGAACTGTACAGAAGCTTCAGTCCTTTTAAAACACGGAGGCTTGAGATTTCAAGAAAATTCTTCAATTTTTATGAGAAAACATTGTAAAAAATGATGATATACTGTTGTTTTTCTTGGCTTCAGCAATTTACAGATTTTAGACGTATTTTAAAAGAAACCAGACACCAGCTTTGTGGAGGTCCTGTGGAGATGCCCCCAAGGGAAAGAGAAATCAAACTGCTGCAAAACATCCCACAATAACTAATAGCATACTGGCCATGTCTGTGTTGAAAACATTTTATTTAAAGAATATCCATTATCCTTTTCATTACAGCAATGTGTGTGTGCGGGGGGGTTGGACATAGACAGGGGGAATTAGACTCAGGTGGAAGGTACTTCATTGAGAAGCAGAAAAATTAAATCCCAAACAAAAGAGAGAGCTGTATGTGTGACTGGCCCAAGGCCACGGCGCCGCGGTGAGGTCAGATAGGAGTCAGGGATGGCGTCCTTGCATGGACAGACGTCGTTACAGGGACTGGGTGTCCGTAAAGAGCTCCGAATGCTGTGGGGTGAATCTATAATTAGGGATACATTTTGGCATATGCATATATCACTTGGCATATGTACTCTTGGCATAGTAAGCCTGCTACTCTTACAAAAGACCCCTAAAGAGGAATTTATTTACTATTTGTCTATCTCAAGAGATCTTGAATATAATGAAGCGCTTCTTCCTTGCTTTATGGGACTTCATTACTGCTTCTAGGAGCGTGACATAAACTGCCCTAGCAATGCACTTCACACCTGCACGTAATGTTTCCTGTTCCTTCTGAAGGTCACTTGATGTCATCCTGTGATTCTTGAGAAAATGTTGGATAAGTTTAAGTCATCTCTGCCACTTCAACCCTTTATGTGGTTTGTTTCCGGTCAATCTCAGTGCTCCTGCTTAACCTTTTTCTTGTGTACTGCTGTCTTAGAAATTTTGAACCTGGAAGCAACCTGCAGCTCAACGTTGCCTTTGGACAGTAGAACCACAATTAAACCAGGATTTAGAAATGCAGATTTGTTTAAAAATATAGAGTGGAATCTTAATTTTTTCCACAGCTCTATATCAGAAATTAAAACTCTACATTTCTGATAAGTAATGTGTCTATTTATCCATGGGAATAATTATAATTATGAAGTAAATTGAAAAAAATGTGATTATAATTCTCCTGTTTCACTGACAGCAGTCAATGGTCTTCACATCAGATAAATCTAATATTCAAATGTAGATTTGAAACAATCTTTTTATGATGAACGTACAACCTTCCCACTATTGACTTTATCATCCAGGGGGCTACAGATGCAAGGCAAGGAACAGCCCAGGACGTGGGGCCAAGCCATGGCAGCGCTAGAGGTGGCTGTCACATGGCATTCCTTGGAATCACAATAATACAAACATGACAGACACAGTTAGGACCATTAATATTTGGACAGAGACAGTTTTCAGTTAAGTTCTGTAAATCACCATAATACATTTTTAAAGAAACAAGTCAGATACAGTTGATGTGCAGACTTTCAGCTTTAATTCAGTGGGTAGAACAAAAACATTGCATAAGATGTGGGGAACTAAAGTAAATTTTCTACACAATCCCTCCTTTCAGGGGCTCATAAATCATTTTACAAATTAGTATTACTATGTTAATTAAAATGTTCAATTCTAATACTTTGCAGACAATGACTGCCTGAAGTCTTGAACTCATGGACATGACCGGAAGCTGGGTTTCCTCCTTTTTAATGCTCTGCCAGGTCTTCGCTGCATCAGCTTTCAGTTGCCCAATAAATTTGGCTGCATTTGGTTGGATTTGAGCAGACATGATGTCTCTGAACACCTCAGCATTCATTCGGCTGCTTCCATCCTGTGTCACATCATCGTGAAACACTAAAGACCCAGTGCCACTGTCAGCCATGCATGCCCAAGCCATCACACTGTCTTCACCGTGTTTACAGATGTTGCTGTGTTCTTTGGATCATAAGCTGTTCCAGCCCACCTCCATACTTTTTTCTTTCCATTACTCTGATACAGGTTGATCTTGGTTTCATCTATCCAAAGAATGCTGTTCCAGGACTGTGCTGGCTTTTTTAGATGTTTTTTTTTTGCAAAGTCTAATCTAACCTTTCTATTCTTAATACTTAAGAGTGGCTTGCATCTTGCAGTGAACCCTCTGTATTTGCTTTCATGCAGTCTTCTCTTTATGGTAGACTTGGATATGCCTACCTCCTGCACAGTGTTGTTCACTTGGTTCGCTGTTACGAAGGGGTTTCTCTTCATCATGGAAATGATTCTGCGATCACCCACCTCTATTGTCGTCCGTGGACGTCCAGGCATTTTTGCGTTGCTGAATTCACCAGTGGTTTCTTTCTTTTTCACGATGTACCAAACTGTGGATTTTGCCACCCCTAATGTTGTGGCAATGTCTCCAATTGATTTTTCTGTTTCTGCAGCCTAAGTATGGCCTGTTTCACCTGCATACTGAGTTCCTTCGACGGCGTGTTGCATGTTCACACCTCAATCTTTCAAATGCAAACAAGAAACCTCAAATCAACTCCAGGCCCTTTATCTGCTTAATTGATAATGAAAGAACAAAGGAATTGCCCACATCTCTCCATGAAATTGCTTTTAAGTGAATTGGCCAATTACTTTTGGCCCCTTTAAAAGTAGGATGGCGCATGTTAATGAGCTGAAACTCCTAAACCGTTCATCCAGTTTGAATGCGGAAACCCTGAAATGAAATCTGAGTGTGCACTTTATGTCCATGCCCATTGTATAACTTCAATTGGAATATATTTCAGTAAACAGGTAAAATAGAAAAATTTGTGTCAGTGTCCGAATATATATGGACCTAACTGTATATTTAGGCTGTTTATTTTCTTACAATTTTTATTGGTGTTACTAGAGTAACTGGCCATTTTAAAATCTGACCCAACTCTTAAAGAAATATCTGTAGAGAAAAGATAGGACCCACCCTTATGGTCTACAGGACCCACGCTTATGGTCTACAGGCATGTTCTTTCTGACTAAATGACACAATCTGGCACATTCATGTGACACTGGGACAAACCCATCCAGCGTATGGAACTTAGTGGACAAGGGTTACTTGGACATGCATAAACTATTTCACAGAGAACACTCATTTTCTACAGTAAAGCCACTCCCAGCTATTGGCCCTTGGGGTTGCCACCCAGCAATGCCATACCCAGCTATTGGCCCTTGGAGTTGCCACCCAGCAATGCCATACCCAGCTATTGGCCCTTGGAGTAGCCACCCAGCAATGCCATACCCAGCTCTCCCTGTAGACATGTCACCAAAATTGAACACTTAATATTTTAATTCTTAGTTATTTAACTTACTCTCGTGCAAAGTGATGTACTATTTGGGAAAGCAGGGTCAGCCAGTCCCTGGAGAAACTGGGGGTTAAATGTTTGGGTCAGGGACCCAACGGTGAAATCTGAACCAGCAACCTTCCCATCACAGACACAGCATCATAACCCACAAAGCCACGCTCTGCCCTCACAACATATTCAGCTTGAGCTTCCCAAGAGAAATTACACTTAATCTCTCAGTAATTCAAATGTAATGTACAGCCAAGGAAAAAAATGAAGTGAACACAGCACAATTTTTTGTTTCACTCGTTTCTCAATTTCTCAATAATATTTTTTTCATTTATTTTGTGAACTGCAGCCTGTTCTTCTCTGTTTCTCATTAATGAAGAGCTTCTTTGTTGCTTTATGGGACTTCAGTCCTGTATCCAGGAGCCTGATAGGAACTGACACTTCACACCTGCACTTAATGTTTCCCATTCCTTTGGAAGGTCACTTGATGTCATCCTATGATTCATGAGAAACTGTCAGTTAAGCTACCAGTCATCTCTTGCATAAGAATGTTGCTTCCACCCTCTACCTGGCTGGTTTCTGGTCGTTCCCAGTGTCTCCTGTAGAACCACAATTAAACCAGGATTTAAAAATGCAGATTTGTTTAAAAGTGTGATTCTCACAAAATATTGGTTTCAAAGATTTCAAACATGAAATATTTAAAAAGATTTGGAGCATCAAATTTATTTTTTATCTATTAATAACCAGGTCTGAAGTTTTAAGGGTAATAAGGGCAAATTTAAAATCATTTACAGAAAATTTTACATTTCCCAAAACCAATCCTTAAAAATCTCATTACCGCATCAGTCTGAAAACTTCTGAAGACCATTAAGAAAGCCAATGCATTTTCCAAAAATTGCTTATTAACAGTCATGCTTGGTGACAGTCATGCTCACTTACTTTACTCTGAAATAATGTATATTTTTTAATTAACATTTTTATTTGATTTGACTGATTTCTATTACCGCAACACCTTCTAGAATCTACAACCTAACATTTTTCATATTTCCCTGGAACTTGATATATTTTTTAAACAATTTGGCAAACACAAGGAACACAACATATAGATTCTACACATGCAGTTAAAAGCAAACTACTGTTTTTTTAAATGGACACCTTTGCAGTAATGATACAGAGGTTTCGGAAATTATGTTAATGGATTCATGAGAATCACCCAAAAACATAGTGGTATCTTCATTTTTAATTAATGATAAAATATAAACATAATGCCTCTCTTTGTGTTTGGACTGACAGTCTTTGTCCCGATTCTAAGGACCTCAGGCCAATTAGAGATGTGTAGGCATTTCTATGTACAATAAGTATATAGCATAGATTCTAAATTTATATGATGCATTTTGTATGTGTGAGCTTCTGGTTAAAATATCCTTGAAAAATACTATTGGGGATGCATTTCTCATACATTCCCAGTTTAGGATGTTTTTTCTAACGCTTAAAGTAATTTCTTCGTCATTTCATTCCCATGTTAATTCTATTACTGCTCTGCTGTCAGCAACGTTGAAGTTCTTTATCTGACACCTCAGTGGGTAAATAGTGATTCTGCCAGTTCTCCACTCCTAATGTCTCCAATTAGCCTTGATGGAAAGAATGCTCTGTCACCCGGAATGGCTTTTGCTGTTCATGTTGTGAAATAACAAGATGATTTTTTTTTTAAAAATGCCCAAGCTGGTGGTGTAACAGTTGATAATTAAGTAGCAGCATAATACAATTCTGAAAGTATTCTGAAGTTTGTGACATGATGTCACTGAAAAAGTCACCCTTCATTGAGACCATGGAGACTGAGAACACATAATCCTCAGGACAAATGTTTATTCTTTGAATTGCAATGTATTTAGTAAAATCTGAATTGAATCAAATTGGGCACAAATATATCTCCTTTGTTCTTTAATGCTGCTCGGTATTCAGACTCAGGTGCTGAGTATCCCATCCTCTCTGCTCATCAAATCCAGTGCATGGCAGTATCTAGTTATTGCTTGTTGTCATGTAAAACAGACTAGAAAAAAATAAGCATCGACATGAATTATAAAAATAAATTAAAGACTGATCAGTGTGCAAGCATGTTTGATCTGAGTTTGCATACGGCATCATCCTAAGAGTGGTCTGCTGGGACAATATTCTCTGGTTTTCTGGGTCAGACAATGATGGAGGTTCTTTCTAAAAAAAATAACAAATGCATTATGTCAATACCTCTGCCACCACCCCCCCCCCCCTTTCTGATGCAACAGCTTTTACCCTCACAGTCCAGGCAAGTCAATTAGCAGACAATGGAACGCAGCTCAATTCAGTTGTAATTAGGACTTTAATGTGTGTTATTAAATAGCCAGCCATGTCCCAATTAGAAGGTGTCAGGCCCATACATCACCTAAATTGATATCCTCCCAATGCCACCTGGGATCATTGTGCTCCATCAGGATCTCGTGTCATGTTTGCTGGCAGGGTGCTGAAGTAAAAAGCAAACTGGCCCACTGTAATTATAATCTACCCTTATCAATATGGGAAGGTGCCTGTGTGTGTGTGTGTGTTTGTGGATTAGATTTATATTACATTGTCGAGGACTAAATGTCCTGTTATTTTGTTATTTTGACATTGTGGGGACCATTTTTTCAGGTTTACGTCTTCCATGTCATATTTTGGTTACATATGGTTAGTTTAGGGCTGGGAGGGGGCTAAGGTCATCATATTGAGATTAGAGTTGTGTGTGTCTCTGTGTCTGTGTGCCCTGTGTGTGTGTGTGTGTGTGTGTATGTGTTTGTGTGCCCTGTGTGTGTGTGTGTTTGTGTGTCAGCTCTAGCTGGGGTCTGTGTGTGTGTGTGTGTGTGTGTCTGCATCTGTGTGCCCTATGTGTGTGTGTCTCTGTGTGTCTGTGTGCCCTGTGTGTGTCAGCTCTAGACGGGGTCTGTGTGTGTGTGTGTGTGTGTGTGTCAGCTCTAGCTGGGGTCTGTGTGTGTGTGTGTGGGGGGGGGGGGGGTGTGTGTGCGTGTGTGTGTGCCTGTGTGTGTCAGCTCTAGCCGGGGTCTGTGTGTGTGTGTGTGTGTCAGCTCTAGCCGGGGTCTGTGTGTGTGTGTGTCAGCTCTAGCCGGGGTCTGTGTGTGTGTGTGTGCGTGTGCGTGTGCGTGTGTGTGCGTGTGCATGTGTGTGTGTGTTCTCGTATTCCTGCCTCCCTGTTGCATTGCCCTCTGTTTGTCTCCTCTGGACTCTCACGAGGCTCCAGCCCTCATTAGGGGCTGCTGCGGTTCCTACAGATCGACAAGTGATGATGCAACTATGTGTAAATATATGCTCATTGTCCGCTGGGGGAGGGCAGTGAAAAGTGTGTGTTTCGGGGGAGTTGGGGGGTGGCATTCGCCTGAGGGATACAAAAGAGATATAAATCTAAATAAAAGCAGCAGAGCTACAACCACATAAAAATATAGAATGCTTACTGACATCATATTTGTGTTTCATTTACTTCTCTTTTACTTGAAATGTGATCACTATTCATTTTGTTTCACTCATTTAAAAGAAAAGTCATAAGTGAGTATTAAACCAAGCGGTCTCAAGCAAAAGGTTAAGGATAGAGAAGAGTTGTCTTTCTCAGGACACAGGACAAATACCCAAGAATTTAAAACTAAATTCAGCTGGGAATCCATACAAAACAGCAAATGCTTTTCACATGATTATATTGAGGTCACGTTCCTGTTGCCTGGTCCTCACTGCAGATGAGCCATATAGATTTCTGAAAGGCTGTTGGTTTAACTCAGTGTTTCCTAACTCGGTCCTTGCGGACCCCCAGACAGTCCACATTTTTGCTTCCTCCCAGCTCCCTGTAGGAGGGTACAAAAATGTGAACTGTCCCACAGGAAGCTACAAGGGAGCAAAAATGTGAACTGTCCCACAGGAAGCTACAAGGGAGCAAAAATGTGGACTGTCTGGCAGGAAGCTGGGAAGAAGCAATAATTTGGACTATCTGGGAGGAAGCAGAAACATGGATTGTCTGGGTGTCCCCAAAGACTGGGTTAACAGGCCATAAAGAGTGTGACAGTCCCCACACCAGTTTGCATGTAGCTTTATGATGATGAAGATAAATGAGCTGAAAGGCACCGCGAGAAGGCAGCGCCCCCCTCAGGTCACTCTGGCTCGACAGTAGCTGAGGGTCGTCAGATAAAGGGACCATCGATCAATAAGCATTCCTTATCTTTGCCTGTCATCTGCTTTTTATCAGCAGGGCAGAAGCTGCTTTTCCATCACCTTTTCTCTCTCCTCTGTCCTCCTGTTTGCCTGCATGGTCGTTCTGGGACTGAGGGTTTAAAAAAACAAAAGGCATATCACTCCAAGGTCCTCTTCTGCTGCCATAACACCTCCCTGATTGTCAGAACCCTCTCTGTCCTTCCCCAAAGGATAAATTAATCTGGTGTAAAATGAAGCTCTAATTCTAACAACGGAAGAACAGCTTAAGATGAAAACCCTCTTTTGTTAAAACTTTTTGAAAGATGGAAACAGAGACAATGATTTCAGTCTCCAACCAGCCAGTCTTGAAACTGCTCATGCATTCTAGTTATGCAGTGTGACAAAAGCAACTCATTAGGCTGTTTAAACACTTACAAAGGGAGAGCATGAGAGAGAGAGGGAGTGAGTGACAGCGAATCAGAGACTATTTCCTCTGAGTCGCAGAAGTGGATGTCAAATGCTCCCGTAGTCATGTTCATTAGACTCAGCTCTTCTAACAAGCTGTACATTTTCAGTGGGAGTAATTAAATAGCTTTTTAAGGCCTCCTACTCCCTGGGTACCATTGCTGTACAGTGTATCCGACCCTCACTTTATCTGGAATCATCCTGACGTACCTGTTGGCGGCTGTCATGTGATCATCAGTTATGTCCTCTTGCTTTACAGGCATTCTCCTATTATCCTTACACCAAATATTTTGCCCCAAGCTGTCTTTCGTCTTTTACTCTTCACTTCATCTGAAGCCTACATCTCTAGGTACCGTCATAATCCTTTATAATGGTCGGTAAAAGAATTAATAAAGCATTACAGCATCTTCTTTTGACAGACAGAAGGCATTCTAGTATTAATTGTAATACTTCATGAGCTCCTATGAAGCTCTTATCTATAATGCATTATTTATACCCTCAAAATGCATTATAATGGTCAGAATAAAAATTAAGGATTCTTTGTACTGAATTATGAAGTTATCTACAGTGCATTATAGGTGAGAGCTTCATAAAGCATTCATAATGTATAATAAATGTGGCTATGATATGTTATACCTTTTTATAAATATGGGTAGAAATATTTACAATGCTTCATAGTTTCTTATAGACATGGCATGGTAAGTGCAAAGAATCATGTGAAAAGACATGCAAGATTCAAAAGAATTCCAAAGCTGTGTTGTCATTAACAGGTACATTAGAATACTTGTTTGTGTACCTCACTGCAGACTTTAACAACATATAATGACGAACAAGAAATTGCTAATGAAAGGATGTAGAGCCCAGCCAATGGAGGGCCCCAGCCAGTGGAGGGCTGTGGCCAATAGAGAGCCCCAGCCAGTGGAAAGCCCTAGCCAATAGAGCGCTCCAGCCAATGGAGGGCCCCAGCCAGTGGAGGGCCGTAGCCAATAGAGAGCCCCAGCCAGTGGAAGGCCCTAGCCAATGGAGGGCCCCAGCCAGTGGAGGGCCCCAGCCAATGAAGGACCCCAACCAGTGGAGGGCCCCAGCCAGTGAAGGGCCCAAGCCAGTGGAGGGCCCCAGCCAGTGGAGGGCTGTGGCCAATAGAGAGCCGCAGCCAGTGGAAAGCCCTAGCCAATAGAGGGCCTCAGCCAAGGCTCGCAGACAGAGGGGCTGGAATCCTTTGTCTGAGGTCTCATGATCAAGACATCACTTCCTAGAGGCGATGGCAGGGGCACTAAGTTGTCCCATTTAGCTGAATTTAAATGATTGTAGTATTCGGCACGCTGGTGGATCGATAGCTGAGCCCGGGGAGCCTGGGGGACTGAGCGTATGACTCTGTGGGGAATTTTTGACAGATGTGATCCCTCTCAAGGGGATGAGCAGTTGATGTGCCCTCGGACTGCAGCCTGCTCACAAAGCGACTCTGTGGGCCCACGTCTCTTAGCACTACGCATGTACATACATATGGGTGTGTGACGGGGCAGGGTGTTGGGGCGGGGGGGTTGCTCTCAACATATCAATATGTTTAAATAAATAATTCACACTGGGGAATCTGCAAATCTGCTCTTCATCCGCACTCCTCCAGGCAACTTGCAAGAGAGGGAGAGAAAACCATTTTAGAGGTGCAATATTGGTGAGAAAGCAGCGGGGAGGGTCCTGTGGAAGCTGTGCCCCCTCCCGGGTGGGTTAGTAGGTTACACAGTAACCAGGAAGGGATGCGGATTGTCATCCTACTGGAACAAAACAGAGGCCCTTCTGTTCATATATATCTGAGTACAAACAGCTGGTTAAGGCAGCCTGCCAAGGCCGGCCCCTCCCTCCCCGCCCCAATGAGCTGTGCAGCGTGGGGGCCGTGAGTCCAGAGACTGTGCATTACCTCCCAGAACAATGTCTCAGCAGTAAAGATTGCCAGTGTCCGCCGCCTGTCACACAGGCACCTGCTTGCAGGCTGATGTTAATTTCTTCAGACGTGGTTTATTGTTTAATTCCACCGCTGATTTAACTTCCAATAGGAGGCACTGTTAGCCGGGGAGGTGCCCGGTGGCAGATCGCTGGCAGTGCTCTCCTCATGCAAAACGGATGGGCCCTTGGATCACGGCACACATGTAGCTCAGGAAAATACCTGCTCTTTCAAGGTAGTCTGGTGGCCTGAGAGGTATTCAGTGTGAATTCTCAGACCTCTATGGACATATATTACTGTCTGCTGCTGCTAATGATATGGCAAATCAAAGGCACTTTCATTTTCTTTCAGTGCGTCTGTGCTCTGACTAAGAAGTAGCTCATCATATTATCTCCGAGGTAGGTGCGCGGCAAGAGAGGTACCATGCTGTGATTATTTAGAGGACCATATTACCAAAAAAAGAAATTCTGAAAACTGAGCCGCTGTCCAAGTTCTGCGTAACTTCTCCGGGGGCAATTTCTGTGATGAGGCACTGGGGCTGAAAAATGATTGTGCATTGTGGGAAAGAGAGAAGCCATTGAAAAGGACATCTTTGTTAAAGTTTGATGCCCAAGTTTGTTGCCAGCTGCAACTGAGAATTATCATGCATTTCAACTAGGGATATAATGAAGTATATTATTCATTCATCTAATTCAGTTTGTCAGTCACTCTGTAGTTATCTTCCTTTATAAAAGGTGTGTGTACGTGCTCCATGGACCTTAATTTGCTGATTTACAGCTTGTTTTTGTGAAGGTTCTGTGGGTATTCCTGAAGAAATGATTTGCCCAATTGTTAAAAACAGCCATCAGTGCCACAGTGCTACAGTGCTGGTGGGTCAGTGGGTCTTTAAAGGCCAGTATTAAAATATTTATATTTTTATACCATTCATTTAGCTGGCATATGGATCTAGCATAGTCCCCGTTACGAAAGACAATAAGTGTCGTGAAAGATATGCAGTTGAGCCGTGACAAAAGCGTCACCCTCATTAATCTCATAAGTGCATTAGCGTGTTTACAAGCATGAAGTGAAACAGCAGGGCTATTGTCTGTCTGCTTTGTAAAACCTCCCATCAGCCGATCCAGCACGGAGCACGGACAAAGGAGATTGGTAGCACAATGCCCTAACGGGTGGCAGCGGGACGTAGAAGAGGGGCAAGCCAAAATCAGCGACTGGGGGCGTGAGGCTGACGGCCAGCGTGGTCACATGACGCTGTTCTTCGGTCAGGCTCAGCTGCGCTGCTGCAGGGCAGGCCAGCTGGCTCTGATGCTGCTGCTGGCGCAGTTAGGAAGGCGGACTGAGACACGGAGGTGACCAGTAATAATTACTGAGGCACCTATGACAACTTGTTGCATCAAGCTATCACATCATCAGTGTTTTTGTGAAGAAGAATTACTCCACAGGGCACTTTTGGATTTATGTACAAATACAATGAAACAAACAAATATAGCAGAATTCCCCAGTTCCAGTCCTGGGTGGTAGTCTGCACCATATTTCCCTGCCCAAACACACCTATTAAACCATGCAATTAGCTGGTGAGCGGAATAATTTCCAGCAGGGAAATCTGCAAACTCTGGTGTAGACTGGCCCTCCAAGACCGGAACTGGGGAACTATGGGGTATTGTATGGATGAGCAGAGATGATTTAGTGGAGATAGACTGTGTCATGAACATGGATGACTACAAAGGCATAAGCTCTGTGATTAAGTACCTTCATATAGCATGAGGAGGACTTGGAGTTAAAAAAACCAGGATGCAGTGGGAGAGTCTGTTAAGGGAAACATTGACCTCAGTGTGCTCCACATCCACAGATGCTACAACGGCAGTGCTGGATATCAGCAGATAAAGCCACGTGCTGCTGCGCAGTGCTGTGAAATGGAGGAGGACTGGCACTGGCTATTCTGATGATGCTCATGGGGCAGTCTTGCCCGGTCTGTGCCTCCTCTGCCTTAGCAGGAGATAAAAGTAAAGTCAGCTTCTTAGGTATGGAGGACTTTCAAACCTTTCATCACATAACTCTCTGAAGATAATTACCCCTGAGGCCAAGATCACTCCCTGTTTCTCTGATAAACTCTTTTTGAGAAAATGTTCTGTAGCTGAGATCGCTTTCATATGCGTTTATAAGAGTGGCTTCTTGTTCGATTTTACTGAAAAACGTAACCGTGAGGGTAAATCAAACCCTCTCCTTTCTTCTGACCTCTCTGCCTGTGCCCTGTTATTCAGTTCATTTTCCCAGCCAACACGAAAATCGTTAGTGTGTCCTTCAATCACGAACAGAATAGTTGCAAAAATGTTTGCATTTGCTATGTCTCGGGTGAAGTGTAATCCTCTTACGAGGTGCTGTGGAGCAGGTGACCTCAGGCAGTTTTAATCCAAGCGGAGAGATGCCTCTCAGTTTTGGAAGTCAGGTTGTTTCCATAGTGTAGTGGTTATCATGTTCGCCTCACATGTGAAAGGTCCTTGCTTGTGGGCAGTGGTGTCTTAATGGTAAGGGATGCACACTTGTAATTTCAAGATTTCTGGTTTGAATCCCTGACCAGCAAGGCACCACCACTGAGGTACCCTGAGCAAGGCACTGCTCCCAGCCCCCTGCTATGCCATGATGTCACCAATGAGTTAAATGCAGGGGACACATCATGTTGTTGTGTTCTGTGCTGTGTCATCACTCATCACCAAATTCTAAACAAAAGTTGGTCCTTAAACTGTAGAGGGCCATTTGCCAACTCCACCACGCACGTATGTGTCTTGTACAAAAGGCACAGAATCCAGCAGGCTAATCACACACAAGGCCTGCATTATGAAGAACTCAGCAAAATAAGAATGTTACACTTTATTTTGAAATTTTATATCTTCTGCTTGGGTATCCCATTTCATGAATAGTTCATTGGCTGTCAGTATTTCTAGGTTTCCCACAGCAAGGCCCAGCTTGTGATGATGCCCTGTTTTTATCACTGGTTCTGTATTCCAGTTACCTACTGCGTCTGTAATGCTCACTGTATACTGTAATTATCATAATTTGATGCTGGCAGTAGCTCAGTGTGTTAAGGTTGTTAGCGTGTTAGGCTGGGGTATATAAGCATGTGTTATGATAGCTCAATAGCTCTGTGTTATGTTTTGCACATAAGTAACAGTAACAGTGATTCTCCAAGTCTCAAACATAAACACTGAGGGTGGGTATATTGTCCCACTCCCCCACCCCCATTCACCATGATGCAGGGGCTGTTTGTGGCCAACAGGAGCCCCCACACAATTGTGTGGTTTCAGTTGTTTTAAACACTGCCGCTATACCTGGAGAAGTGGCAGGGGGAAATCCCTAATGCAGTTTGGTGATCCACAAGTGCAGTGGATGCCGAAGAGATAACAATAATGTCTTTATGGCCAGAGTGATGTCTTGTAATGTATTACTCCTGAAATGCTAAAAAGAATGCCGTGTTGCTGAAAGGCCTCACAAAAAACGTATAAATTAACAGAAAAGCTGCATAAAGAGAACATACATGCACAGCTTACACAGTTTCAAAAGGGTTTTTTTTCTACAAGAATCAATAAACAAAGCTGTGGGTTAGCAGTTCTGTGCAAGCAGCACGTTTTTTACATGAATAAAAAGAATATGTACGTTTTTCTTTTTTAATCGTTTCCGTAGTGATTTCTTTGTGGCACCACAGCCGTCGTGACTATAGATTACTGAAAATCGATATCCTCGTCAGGAAAGTTTTGTAAAACTCGGCGGGGACATTGTGCGAGCCCGGCACTTATACACGCGTCAGCGAGCTCGGGGGGATAGGAAACCAAGGAGGGAGTATGGAGGACAGAGCAGGAGAGGAGATCCGGATACTGTTAGATTAAGGAGAGAGGTGTGGGTTTGAAACAGGGAGTGTGGATACCACCTTCACACAAAGCTCAGACTGCGAGGCCTGGGGCATTAATCCAGGCATTGTCAACATCCTGTTTTTCCTTATTTGTGAACTAACCTTGAACCCCACCTAACTCAAACGCTGTCAACCACCCTAAATCTGTAAATGAACACCTATTTCTTATTACTGGCACAATTGTTCAGGTCTTATTGTATGAAAGTCGCTGCAATTTTCTCACAGTTTGTCCTTTTTCAGTTTGTTCATGTAGTGTCCAAGAAAACTTATAGTGATTAAGGATTAATATCAATTTAAAAGAAAGTACTTAGAAATGAGAATAACTGCACAAAACATTGGCACTCAGACTGGCTGATTTTCCTTATATTAGTGTCACCTGACCTGAGAAAACAGATCCTCAGCTTTGTAAAAACTGGAGATTTAGAAGATTAGAAAATGTTTATAAAGAGAATGACTGCACTAATCAATTGTTGTTTTGCAATGACAATTTGTCTTCTAGTTTGTTATAAATAAATGAAGATTAATATAATGACTATTAGAACTCCTCTTGATAAATAAGCCCTAATTAAATGACTGAATGCCAATTTACATAATAAATGGGTATTGACTAATAGTAATTGGATTTAGGTACATTCCTGTTGATGTCTATATATGTATAAATATTTTGTGTATTTAAAGACTGCTTAATAAAAACCAATGGTAAATATTTGAGAGAAGGCCTTAAAGAATGTGGCCCTCTTTGTGAGGACTGAGGGAAACCTATGGCACGGGTGGGAATGAGACATTGGGATAAACTACGAAATGAAAGGACATTGAGGGGTGAGAACCAAAAAGTGGAAAATACTACATACAGAACCCTGAATATACTTACAGAGGAAACCGGCCAGAGTGACACAGTGATTCCCTAAGGAGTAAAATAAAGGTAAGCACTTTAATATACAGGAAGACCGGGGTAAACAAGGAACAAGTGCATCAAATTATCAATTAACCAATCAAGAGAGGAACAGGAACAATGACAAAGAGGTGGAAGTGGAAACGTTAAATGAGCACAACGACACAAGAACTAATAACCACCAAGTCAGGGAAGCACTAGGGAACGTAACAGAGCTGCCTATATTACTAAACACTAAGTGGGACAAATAAAGCAAAACCAAACAGACACAAGCAGGGCCAACCAAAACAGGGAAGCAAGGAACCAATAAGAAGCACTATGGAAATCGGAGAGCCAATAAACAACAGGTGAGGCTCCTCCTGGCCAGTCTCACTCCCACAATGGGAGATTTGACAAGTCTGAGCCACTCAATCAACCCAGTGAGCTATGCAGGGGGCAGGGAGAAGCCACTAGGGCTAAGGGACCACATGACGTGCGAGACAACAGAATGACCAGCCACCCGCTCGCCAGAACAGGAAAGGGACACAAAGGGGCAGGGTCAGATGTGCGCTGACCGTGAGAGGAAACATGTGGTCCTGAGTGCAGGTGTGGCTGATTCTCTCGACCGTGTCCATCTCCAGCTAATTTCAGTGGATACTGCCCCACATGCTCATGCACAGTATTTAAGCTCTTTCTGCTTTCCGTCTCATGACTTTGCCTGTCCCTTACTCAGTCTTGTTCTGCTTTATCAGACTGACTTAGGTCATTCACTAGTTTGGTTTTCTTCCTTGCTTCTGGGTTGCTAACCATCTGATCTTGATCGGTCCCTCAGTTCTGTGATTAGCAATTGAAGCGGCACGCCTGAATGCTTCCCGCCACCCCAACTCCCTGTCCCCATCCGCAGCCCGAGTACTACCAGCGCCGCGCGCTTGGACGCGAGCCAGGTAAGAAGTAAGCCTGACAGGCCGGAAACCTCGCTACACAGGTGCGCGCTGTCTGGGGTGAGCTGTTATGACAGGAACCGTGTACTGGCAACAATAACACGAATGACACGTCAGTATGAAGGATAATGTCAACACTTCAAATGACTATGAACATCACTTTATATGCAGTGTTACACTCTGGCAAAGATATTCTTTGATTAGACTGCTACCTCTTCATCATTGTTGGTGCTTTTCACAGCTAAATATGAATCAGGCAAACGATTGAGGAATGTTTAAGCAATCTCTTCGGTCAACCAAAGGCCGTGCAAAGTGTGAAAGTGGCCCAGAGTGTCTTCATCTTTCTTATAAAACATCTGTCCTCCGTTTTCAGTCATCATGCATTCAGATGTACATTTCTGAGGTCCCCTCATTGGGTTTTTTCATAGGATCCTACTAAGTGACTGAAATTATTATTTTTATTATTAAAAAATGGTCACTGGACAATTTTTAGGAAAAAAGCGAGACGTTCAGATCGATTTATTCCTTTTATGACTCCTTTTATGAAATATTCTATGCAGCTATTATAATTTTTCAGCAAAGTCGCAGGGTCAATGGCAGCTCATTCCTTAAAATAACAGCAGGACTAAACATACCCTGGTTTAACTGCTAGTCCTCCTAGTGATTGTTAAATAGTAATAGTAGTCGTGGGACACATCTTCCATTGTATTTAGCAGACAAAGAGAAATAAAGAACTAAACAGATGCGCAATAATTCACAGTATAATTTACTTAGTCCAGAATAATGTTAAAATGGTTCATTCACAGTATTAGTGCTGTAGTGAACATCCCCCATTGCCACATATTTTACATTACTTAGAATCACAAGGTCTACTGTTCCATAGCTAAATGTCAGTTACTGGGCCATTACAGCTAGGAAGCCATTGCTGTACATTACAGTGAGATCTACCAACCTAAAACCAGAATGACGCCTGAACAAAACTAGCTCCTTGCCTGCAAATAATCGAGTGTCATAAGTACTAGCAACAGCTCTTCTAGACCCCATTTTTTGTCTTTGCCCCATTTTTTCTAAAACCATTTAGCTATTTGTCCCTGATTTTCGTACACGCCTCGTACCCCCCCAAACTTGGCAACCTTTATCGTGGGGATCTTCCCTCCTCCTGGCAAATTTAATCATGGGGGCTGAGCCGCTCTAAGGGTCAAATCTTAGAACCTGACTAATATTATATGCAATCAGGCTGGTAATTGGGACACCATAGAGTGACAAAACACCACCTATTACAGTCTACTAGGCATTGTTCAGTACTAGACTGTAACTCAGTGGTGCCTGGTCCTAGTCTTCAAGGCATGGACCCCTGTAGGTTACAGTGAGCGCATTTTTATGAACATCTTTATAAATAAAAGGAAGGTTTCATTCAATGAGGTTGAATGAAATTGACAAACCACCTAGAGGTCTGGAGTTGGACACTCCTGCTCTAAATTAATATTAGACAGGCACATATTTTGTCTCCTAGACGAGAGAAGATGTCTAATTAGCTGTAAACATACGTCTGCCATCAGCAAACATTATTTCACTGTGTGTTGCTGTCTATTTATTTTTAACAGCTGGACAATGAAAGCACTTTACAACGCCATAGAGAAAATGACATTGGAATGGATAGTTTGGCGTTTATGCAGCCTGTCTCACTTTCCATGATCCCTCTCCAGTCTCTGATCCACTTCATTCAGTGAAGAAAACTCGTTGGGACAAATTGTCAAATAAATACTTAGGTGGGCTCATCATACATCAAGGCCAGCCTCTTGCTCAACTTAATCTCCTTTTTCCTGATAGAACACTGCTCCTCAACACACAAGGTGATTGGAAATACACCCATAAATCACAACCACATGATCGATTGTACACTGTTCCTCTGCTGAAGGAGAAAAGTGGCCATAAACTGCTTTCATTGGTATTACATTTGTTGCCAACCATGATGTATAAAACTCCTGAACTTCTCTTCATCTAAAATTTGTGGTCGTACAGGAAAACAGCCATAGCCAGGATACTGAATGCAACTACGTACCACCCCCGACATATCAAGCTTTGCATACCATAAAAAGCAAAAAACAAAACCTTTCAGTATTTTTAGTTCTATACTAGATAATTCGGTGCACTTTGGAACACATGGGAAGAAACTGAGAATAATATAAGAACACATTTCTAAAGTCATCCTTAACTGATAATAATAGTATTTTACATCTACATTATGGATAGATTTGCGCAGGTGTCTCAGTTCTGCACCTTTGGAAAATAGTAAATGTACCTGCATTGAATTCATTTCAACTTCCTGAAGTTCCAGTTCCCTTCCAATTCTGCTTCCTGCACGTTTTTTCCCAATTCCAAATCCAATCTCATTTGCTGACTTGAATGGGAATTAATGAGTTCAATGGCCCAAACACCATACGCCACTGCAGCTACTTTGCTAAATAGAAGGTACCTTAACACGGCTTGGCCTGGTAAGGCTTGTGGTGCCAGTATGCTGTCGGACCAGTGCTCCCTCACAGAAACTCCAGCCTGATCTGGGGAACCCCACACATTCATAAGCCAGCCCAGAGATATACAGTAATTCCTCCAGAGCATCCTGGGTGGGCTCACCCTGTGGGATAGGCTCAGAACAGCTCCATCGAGAGCCAACCAAGTGCCATCTGTATACAATGCCTTAACCACTTCAGCTGCCTGCTGATCTCCAAAGTTCCCACCCTATCACAGAGTGAGGCTGGCAACCCTGCAGAGGAACCTCATTTTGGCCACTTGAAGGTACAACCTTGTTGTCTAGGTAATTACCCATAGCTCATCGCCATAGGTGAATGACCAGTGAATCTATCTCATGCTACTTGTGAAAATGATCCTCCACTAAGGGCAGACTCTCCCCTTTGACCTGATTGGAGCAAAGCCTTTTTCAGAGGGAATGTCATAGCCTTTGATTTGGCGATCCCTGCAACTTCACACTGCAATGGGATG
Source organism: Stomatorhinus ivindoensis (assembly GCA_019775895.2). NCBI lineage: Eukaryota > Metazoa > Chordata > Actinopteri > Osteoglossiformes > Mormyridae > Stomatorhinus > Stomatorhinus ivindoensis. Next base: position 15,723,476 of record JABFEB020000036.1, on the reverse strand, counting down.
GGGTGCTCGTCCTGGTTGCATGAGATCAGAGGCAAACATCTGCAAACTGTTCTGTATACAGTATTCATCTTCCATCAAAACCACAAACCGGAGTGAAATCACGATTCCCCTCACCAGAGGCTATCGACCACGCTAAATGACATTGTGCCAATCTTGGGTGAGAGATAAAAGTTAGTCCACTGTTCCATGGAGAGGCTGGAATCAGCATTCCCCCCTAAGTTCAACCATCAGCAGAAATCACCTCTCCGATGTCTTAGCAAAGGCTTTGCCACACAAGCTCAGAATTGTGATTCCCTATAGCTGGAACAAACTCTGTTGCTCCTTTTAAAAAAATGGGAACCTTTACCCCCGTTTGCAAGTCCATCTATGTAACACTGGAGAGACACATCAGCTGCATCACCCCCAACCACATCCTGCTGCTTTTTTTTAAACAACGTATCTGAATTTCATCCAACCTTTCAGCTTTTCCACCAAAGAGACTTGTGACCACCATAGCATCTGCATAGATTATCATTCACCAAAAGTCTAACAATGCCTCCTGGTGAGAGGGCACTTCTTCACCCGGTTAATCGAGATCCTGCCTTGTTCCTGAGTCAAACTGTTTGCCAGCCAGCAGTCTCTCTCCATAGCCTTTCCAAACTTCATCCATCTACAAGCTTTGGCCTCCGGCATAGCATCAAAGGCAGTCATTGCATTTGGACCTAAGGGGCTGTACACCTGCGGTCATTCTTGTGTTGGAACATAGTGTTTGTTATGGACAGTCCATGATTTGCAGAGAAGTCCATATAACAATTCAACACTCTGGGAAGCCATTCTTCTTCATGACATTGTCTTTGGGTATCTCCATTGTTCCCACCTTGAGTGCTGAAAGCTCCCAGTTGTTATGGCCTTCTCATCCAATCCTCCTGTGTGCCCTGCCCCCTCATTTACCTCGTGTGGAATCCTGGTGTTTCCAGCTGTTGTTGTTAATTAGTCTTGTGGTATTAAGTGCTTCCTAGTCAATCTTACCCCTCTCTGGTCATTGATTGGTTGGTCTTGCATGTGTCCTGTGTTTTTTTGGTTATTTTTCCTGAATAAGCCCCCATTTACCCAACCTCACGGCTTCTGTGCTGCTTCCCTGGAACACAACCGTGAAACCAGTAGGGCCCTGGAGTCCAAATGTGGTACCCTTTCAAGCCACTTGCATAATGGCAACCCTTTGGTCCACTGGGATGAACTGCATAGCTCTAAGTCTGGAAAGTGTGAACATTTCAGAACCCTGCTGAAGTGCATCACCTAGGAACTCCAGCAGGAGAGACTCCACCCCTGATGGCAAAGTTTGCCCATTTGATGCATAAAGGTAGGACCAATTCAATCAAACCAACAGCTTCCCATCTCCTGCGTTAACTCAGGTTCCTTCCTCACATTGAAAGGTAACATTCAACATTGCCAACGCCAGTATCCATTTGCCAGCTTTGACTACAGGGATGGCATCTGGTGATTGTATTGCAGACAGAGCTCTCTGCTTTTCTCTAACCTTAGTTGGCTTAGTTGGATTGCATTTTGTTCGGCTTATGCCCACAAGTGTGTTTGCTAAGAATGGCTATTTGAGGAGATCAGTCTTCAAGTGATAGCTATAGGTCTGTGGATTGGTAAAGCACACAAACCCCTCAACAATACAAGGTCATGATCTTCGGACAAATTAATGTCATGCTAGAGATTTTAATTGTATTTGTACTTCACATTTAAACGTGCACTGTATAGACTAATACCTCAAAGCTTAGACCTGTCAATGATTTGATTTTTTCGCCTTATTTTGGTAATTGATTATCATTATTATTGTCTATATTTATAACTCCGAATTTTTTTACTAAATAGGTGACCAGGACTGCCCACATCACTTGTAATTTCTGTACTTTATTTTTTTAGTTTTCTATTCTTTGTTTATTTTTGCAGTCAGAAACAAATAAATTAATAATAAGGCATCAACTAATAAGCACCCACACTTCAGAAATCCACTACCAGTCATGGTTTGATGTTGTTTGTATATGCTGAGTTTTGTTTAAAGTTTCTATTATATAGGGTAACAGTGTATTATTTTAATTTATTCACGTGTGTGTTTATTAAATTTACTCTTTTTAGATTACTAATGCAACTTGTGGTAGCATAACAAGGAATACTACTGCAGAATAATTTAATATGCTTTAAAAAGGAAATCAATATGAGTAATTAAATTAAATCACAGGTGACGTTTTTGCATGTATGACGCAAATGACGTATCTTATTGGCTCCCTTGTCCAGTGGCAGGAGTTACTTCCTATAGGATGGTCATTTAACACATTTTCCTTTATTTCCACTAAGTCCAACAGATACATCTATGGTTGGTTCACGCCAATACGTATTACGTATCATTATATTTAATGATAGAGAGAGAGGAAAAAAACATTTTATCGTCTTACAAATTAGAGTACCGTATTTTAAATACTTTTAAATACACCATTGTTAAATTATGCCACCAAAGCCATAATAACATTTTAAAACAAATTTGTCCACAATTTGCTGTTTGAATATACAGTAAGCTGCATGAATCACTCGTAAACTATTAGGGTATTGCTTTGTTTCTGTAATCCTTATGATATAACAGCGTAATATATAGCGGTGGGGAGACAAGCGACTCTGAAGGATGATTTTAAACTCTCTGCAAACCTGAAACATGGCTGAGATAGAGCGCCATGCGATTAGAAAGAGCTACGGGCAGCCTGGCGAAAAAACTCCAAGAATATCACAAGAAGATGTATGTTGCATTTGGTTAGTGCATTTAGAGTAATGCTATTATGCAATTAACTAAGAACCGTTTATTGTAAATCAGACATCAGCGCTGAGATAGATACAGTAGATAGATAGATAGATAGATAGATAGATAGATAGATAGATAGATAGATAGATAATCACTTTAATTGCATTTCGTTTTACAATCA
>JABFEB020000036.1:15674746-15687555 GCA_019775895.2 Stomatorhinus ivindoensis | reverse complement strand
TTTTGGGGGGGGGGGGGGGGGGGGGATTTTTATAACAGGTACTTTAGTGGTGCGACGCCCAGCAGAATGGATTCCCTGTTAAAGCCCATCTGACACTTTCCTTATTAGTGCTCTCTCCTTCCCTTCCATTTCCCATCCTCCCTCTGTCCATTCTGTTCATTGGCCAGTTTAATTTGTGCCGGAGAGCTTTGGTATAAATAACCAGAAAAGTGCCGCTCGGTCCCATGCACCTGAAATTCAAACCGCACCTGAATTGGCGTCCAAGTAGATTTTCCTCCTCACTCAAACAGGAGGCCCATCACAGTAAACCAGCTGTCCTGCCTCATCTATTTATACTGATCCTGCTTTTATGAAACAGCACCGGGGCTTAAAGTATCTCTCACGCAGGGCAAGGCTTCTTACGGCCCCCACAGAGTGGGTTTGGGCACTGGGGCATGACATCACCGTTACTGTAACATAAAGAACTTCCAGGAAGACCATTGCTGGTCACTCTGCCAACAAATTGCCCTATAATTGTGTTTTGATGGAATATTTCCTTTCAGTCCAACATATTCATTTTTCTGTCTCCAAAATTAGGGAAGTGATTGTGGGGAGGGGTGGGGGGGGGGGAGAGTGGGGGCTGTAATGGAAAGTGAGGGGAAAATACGACACTCGGGAACATTCCCAGCATCGCCGTCAATGGATTTTTCTTTTCGCTTTTCCTTTCTCTTTTCCTTTTATGGAGGAGCCGATTTAAAGCAAGAGATTGAGGCTGTTGCTTTTACCTTTTTGTGTTCTCTAATTTGTAATCGACATAGTTCATTAAAAGAATTACACAGTCTAAAATGGTCATTTTGTCATCACCGCTCAGCCGCCATGTGTGTCTCGGCTGCCTACTCTCAGGGCACAGCTAACATACTTAGTTATTTTATATGTAACCTGTACAAGGTGTTTAAAATATCTGACAGTGATCATTCTAAAATTAAAATTCTGACCATCTTCATCAAATCACTGTTGTCCAGAATGCCATTTAAACGTTGTTGATGGCAGAGGTGGGTAATTCAGGTCCAGACAGTAAAAGTCCAGACCGGGATTTTGTTTTAACCAACCAGCTGAGTATCTGTGACTGTGACACTTTATGCTCAACTGGTTGGTTGAAACAAAATCTTGCTCTGTACTTTTACTCTCTGGAACTGAATTACCCACCTCTGCTTAATGGTATGTTTGCCGCTTTTATGAACTTAACCATTACCTGGGAAAGGCTTGTCAGGAAGCACAATGGCAGGATATTAATTCATTTTAGATGTAAAGCGTTTTTCCTTTCATCTGTGCAGAATTTATGTGTTAAAATGCTGTACCCCATTTGACAGAAACCATAGGTAGATTTAAGAGCAATTACTGACACGTTTAACACGTTAGCTAGTGTTTAATTACTGTCCTTTGGGTAAAAGTGAAATCTAAAACCGATTTGCCTCATAAACAGAAATGTGACTTTGGATTCTCAGAATATGCTACAGGTTTTCCTATGGAACCCCTCCACCGATAGTGGCAATGTTGGTACCTATTCATGGCGCACATTCACAGCACAGCTAGCTTTGTCAGTGACACAGGAAATTCCCGTGTAATCAATGAAGGCGTGCAACCAGAGCACCAAACGCAGCACCTCCTTCAAGTCCACACTGTGGAGAATGCTGAATATGAAGACTGTCACAATAGCGAGATCTGGCATTCATGTAGTTAAAGACTATTGTTGCACGCTTTACATTTACTGGTTCCAATTGTGGGTGGGGAGCTGTGCATTCCGAGCACATCTGCTCAAATTTTTCAAACAAAACATTCATCACACAGAGTCTGTTTGCCTGATAATCATCATTCTGCCATTGTAGCTTAATCTTCTGGGAGAGCTCCATGCTTTAGAAACAGGGAAAAATTGCTAATTTGCAAATTTCCCCATCACTTTGAAACAATTTAATTTCATTTGTTTGTTATTTAAGATATTTAAAAAGCTGGAGCACTGGGGTTTCGCCACAGGATGGTTTGCTGTTCCTGAAGATATTCAGCAGGACAAAGGAAATTGATTTAAAAAACATAGACGATAGGATAAATAAAAGGTCTCAAGGGTGAACACAAATTAAAATCCTCCACATGAACACTTTTGTCACAGTGATTTTTAAAATAAAAGTAATTTTGAAGTAGCTGTATTATGCATATATGCTATTTAAAGCTTAAATAGTTGCATCCCAGTGGTTGCATCTAACTAGAAACAATGCACCTTGTTATAATAAAAAAGAGGCACCAAAGTTATTGTGTTTTGGTAGCTTCACAGTACCTGCAATATAATGGGCTTCATTATTTTCTAGAAATGTCCAAAGCTGAGTCTGTGTCACCTTGCAGAAACTGAAGCCTCACAGATGAATTCCCCCCATATCCCTCAGGTCCCATCTCCCCCAACGTGAGCCATGCCTGTATCCACCACAGTCAACGTCTTCCTGGACACAGAATCTCCTTATTTTACATTATGCAGCATGGTGACATAGTTAATTAAATGCAGCGTTCTCGTGGATGAACCTGTCACTCACAGAGGCGTCGGCACGGTAACGCTCAGCCCGGCACGAGACGTGAGCTAAGCTGTCACAATTACACAGCGAGGCCCAGTGTTTCACATAGAAGCACGTGTATGCAGGTTACTGCACTTCCAGTGAATGGGAGCGCAGTGAATAGGCACAATGAGGCAGCTTCACATTAGTCATCAGCGCCAGATAATGGCCAGTATTTTACTGGAATATTAGCTAGCAAATGATTGCCTTTATTGTTAATCCTAAAAGGACGTTGCATGTGATAAGGGACAGAAATCATGTGGAAACTTTGGAAAATTGATTTGCCTCACAGTCCTTTGTGTTTTAAATCACGTACCTACACTGTGGTGGCATCTTGCCACGGTTTCGATTACTCTTCACTGTCACATAAGAAATTCAAAACATGGCAAGGCAAATTGAGCGTACAGCTATAAGTGTAATGAAATCTTTGGGGTCCAGGTCACGCTGAGAGTGAAAAGCTTCATGGCTGTGTCTTGAGTCAGCTCTAACTGCCTCTATGATTTAAGATGGATTTGTGAATGCATCTGTGCACATGCTCTTCAGTCAATTAAATTACGTGAAGAAACCCACCACAGTTAATTTATTGCAGATAAAGAAATTAGGGGGTGTATGGGTGTTTAGGTCAATCATCATGCAGTATAATTAAGTGCTGACCTCTACCAGCAGACTTACTCTAAGCCCACAACCCTGTTAAGTAAAGTTCTTCTTTGAGGTGAAATGCTTAATGAATCTATGCATGGTTTGGACGAGAGTGTACAGAGGGCAGACGGGGGAAGGACAGGCACAGAATAAGGGGAGCAGGGGATGGGTCCCTGTCAGCCCACTCCTGTCCCTGGGGTCACCTGCCACCCCCTTCGAATTGGCTTTAACCCCATATTCTGCCGACACGCTTGGCGTTTCAGTGCATTCGTTCCGCTTGTGCCTTTTTCAGGGCTAACGTACTGGTTAGCGTGCTAGCGGCTGCGTAGGAGCAGGGGAGGTATTCCTCCTGACCAGGAGTTTCACAGAAGTGGATTTAATACAGCAGCAGATCTCATATGATCTGACGGAGTCGTCCTTTTTAGGTAGGGCCATCTGACAGACAGAAAACATAAACAGCATATCGTTCCGTAGCAGAATGCACTACAATTTCAAAAATTTCATCACAACACTTGGTTAAATAAAAAGTAGATCTCAGAGTGTCTTGATAAAATAATATTGATCATATTGAATGGATAATGGACTATTTCCTGCATTACATTATGTATATTTTGTATGAATATTTAAAAGCCATTCTGTGTTTATTAATGAATGCACAGTAGAGTACTCTACTCTGTAACTATTGGTCTCCAGTTTAAAATGAGAATAAGCAGAGAGTAGCCATTGAGGTCAGCACTGTAGAGCACTGAATGAGCATCAGGATCAGCACTCTAGAGCAGAGAACAGCCATTGAGGTCAGCACTGTAGAGCACTGAATGAGCATCAGGATCAGCACTCTAGAGCAGAGAACAGCCATTGAGGTCAGCACTGTAGAGCACAGAATGAGCATCACGATCAGCACTCTAGAGCAGAGAACAGCCATTGAGGTCAGCACTGTAGAGCACAGAATGAGCATCAGGATCAGCACTCTAGAGCAGAGAACAGTCATTGAGGTCAGCACTGTAGAGCACAGAATGAGCATCAGGATCAGCACTCTAGTGCCGAAAACAGCCAGGAATTAGCATCCTAGTATGCAAAGCAAATGTGAGGATGACCCTTGTGAGGCTACCAAAGTTTGTGGTCACATTTTATGTGTGAAAATTTCATCATGCAAAGTTTATATTGATGGTCCATTCCAGCAGTGGAAATCTGTCAGTGTGGCAGAACTGTGCGTTTTCATCAGGGAGGGGGCAGTTATTTTTTAACAAGGAATGTTTCCTGTGGAGCTGAATAATTTGGGATGAGGGAATGACTTTCATTGTGGAAAATGGCACTGGTGATCAAATGTAATTTAATACAGATCTTTCCATATCGTTATGGTAATATTGAATATCGAGGAGCGTCTAATATGCACCTTTGGGAAATGAGAAATCTACGTGTGTCCCTCCTTTGCAAAACAGGGATTAGGCCTAGTATGGAACTGCTTGAGATGTTAAGTAAATGAATCAGATGGCGTGATCTTAAATCACCAGTCTGAGCTAACAGGGGCAGATAAGCAATGTAACTCTTGGCTTTTATTTGATTTGAACTGTAACTGGCATCTGCGCAAAGTACATTACTTGAATTTTGATATTAAACTGAATAAAAGGAAGCAATGAATTTAGCCCATTTTGAACCTGAGCAAAACTTTGGTAAACAAATATTTAATGCAAAATAAAACAACCTGCAGCAGTCTGACTTAGTAGGTAAACAGGCTGCTGCTGGGTTAATGTGATTTATCTGGTTTTTATTTGAATTTGCTTTTTCCGGATCTCATAGCTTCCGGCGTATAAATGCTGCCTGTTCTTTCCTGTGTAGAATGACCCCCGTGTGAGGCAGCCCAAACCCAGCATGGCTACCGCCCCTTTTCCCATCCCGCCGCGGCGGAAAGAGAGAGCAAAGCTGGTCCCACACTCGCCTTTCAAAGGCTGTTTTTTATGGAGAGTCACTTGAGACCATCCATTTGTCATCAGTCACAAAGCGGAGGGACTCGACTGCCAGGCGCGTCGGAAGCCGCCTCCTCTGCCTGCCGCTTTGCATGTGAAAGGCGCCCACCAGTACCAAGAAGTCCTCAAAAAATACTAAAACCTTTGAAGCTACCCCCCACCCCATCTACCATATGTCTCCCTGCCCCCCCGCCAGGCAAGTCACATGGAGACAGAACCAAGGAAGCAGCTTTTAGGTCCGCTGCCCCACAGCGAAATACCCGCATTGTCTGTCCAGACATTAAGCCAAACGGATACTTTCAGCTTGAGTCCTGTATGAATCTACCTACTAACTGGCAGAGCTTTTTAGCTGATTTGTACCTGTTTAGAGATTTTCTTTAAGGGCAACATGGTGGGGGCATGGTTAGTACTGTTGTCTCACACCTCTGCGACCAGATTTCATGTGTGGAATCCATGTGTGGATCCATGTGTGTGCAGATTGCATGTTCTTTCCATGTTGATGTGGGATTTCCTGTGCTTTTCCCCCAACAGACCAAAAAACATGCTAAGATGAGTTGGAGTTGCCATCTTGTCTGTAGGTGTGATTGATGTGTGTGCCCTGTGCTGGCTTGCTGTCTGGACCCCACAAGTCTGCATAGGACAAGGAAGCACTAAAGATGGATGCATTTAGTTATTTACTTATCTTGAGGTGGACCCAATACCCCAAGCAGCATTGCTGCAGTAGCTCAGTGCCTGCTAACTCCACCTCGTACCCATGAATTTCAACACAGGAGACTTTTCCTGTGCAAACTTTGCAGTTGTCGCTGTTATTCGAGAGACAGACGCATGATGCAGGGGGGAGACAGCGCCATCCATGCGACCCGCGACCCACCCCCACACCTCAGTCACTCGGCGGCTGCACTGCAGGGACCGATCTGCACTCCCCCCTTCAGCCTTTCAATTACACGTCAGCTGGAGGGGTGGGGGTGTGTAGGGTCTGTATTATTAGCTGTTCATCTCATAGCAGAGTCCTTTTCAACCATAATCTCCACAGATTCACTGGGCCACAGGGTCACTGTGTACCCACTGCACAGTCCTCCCTGATGACTCCTACGGAGCACGTTTGCAGTGGTGGATGCTGCTGTTACTGTGCCAGTCTGCTCTGTGGCATGTTACATACACAGCTGAAATACGACTGTGGCAATCAGGAGGCAGAGAGATAAGTTTAAATGAAATTTTTATGACTGCACCGTAAATGTTGTTAATTAGGTTACTAATTAGGAATCTTTGTAGATCTTTTAACATTTTTGTCAATGGTATGTTAATTAATTTACTGCCATTTATCAAAAACGCTGACATTTAATCATCTACGTGCTACTGTGTGTAGTACATATTCAGGTCTGCAACTAGAAGCAGAGGTGAGAGCTTTGCATGTCTTGCCATGTTTGTGTGAGTTTCTTCGAGGGCATTCTGGTTTGTTCTGAGTATATACTGTCCAAAACAGGCTAATGGTACTCAGTCACCAATAAACATTAGAGTCAAAGATAGCCAGAGGGAATTCAATATGAACAATCACGTATATAAGCTCAGAAAAGGGTCGCTTCATACTGAGACACAATCATTTTAAATCCATGACCTTCGCCTACTTACCAGTGCTGTTTTATCCACATCTGGATTTATTTTAAATATTGTACTGGAGACTTTATTATGTGATGAACCATATTCCTGCTCTTGAACGTTTTATTTGATATACCCAAGGAATTTTTCACTCTGTCTTTATCGCTCAGTTTATTCCATCTTACATCCCTAACAAACGACTCCCATTCAGACCGCCCATCTGGAGGTGCTGTGGTTTGATATCACCGCAGACTGCATTATTCACTCATGCCATCTGCACAGCATGGTCCTTATCAGCCTGACAGCAATGAAGATCGAAATCGCTGCTGTTGTACAAAGAGCTCTCCCTCCATCGCCGAGTGCTGATACTCTGTCTCATTTCCACCAACTTAACCGGTGCTTCAATGAAATTTCCTCTCATTAGTTGATGCTGCTTGTTCCGCTGCCTCCACACTTGTCCAGGCCCCTCCTTTTCCTGTGTCCTGGCCCCTCCCTTTCCAGCGTCCTGGCCCCTCCCCTTCCTGTGTCCTGGACCCTCCCCTTCCTGTGGCACACAGCGAATCATTGCCTCCTGCAGATTGAACCAGCTCCAGACAGACTAGCTTTTGAGTCAAGTTAAAGCATTCAGAATTTGGGAGCAGCCATTTGTATTGGGGGGGTGAGGTCCACTAAAGCAATGCCCAACAGATTAATGTGCCCGTCTAGCGGGCTGATTTACCGCCAGCATTAGGGGAGCATGCCCTGAAACCAGAGGCAGCTTTAATTAAGAGAGAGGGCACACACTCCCTCAGCCTGTGGGCTCTCTCTGATTAGTCAGCCTGCTTCTAACAGCACAACACGTGCCAGTCACAGAGGGAGACAGCTAGGACACAGCACCAAGTCACTCCCCATGTAACATTAAATGGGAAATAAACTGTTATTCGATTGCTCCTGGAATGAGCTGACGGCTAGAGGAGATGGAATGATGAAGCAAATGCAGCTCGTTACGCCAATAAAGCCCCGGGCGAGACCTCTAGCGGTGCAGCACTTGATCTTCACCCAGAGCGGAATGACATTGGGTTTATGACGGGGCCGAAGAGGACAGAACACCACGCGAGAAGTGCTGACAGCAAGGAGGGGAGCGGAACAGTAACCGGTTGGCTGGGTGCCCATCTCTGCATCTCAAGGATGCTGGTAGGACGCGGGCCTGGTCACATGACCTGGAGATATGTGGCAAAGTGGGCTGGAGGTTAAACATCAGCTGGTGTGCTGCTGATTGTGAAATAGAGGTGCCTCCTCTCCCCCTGCCTTCCCCCCCGACACACACACTCATGCCTCTGCAGACTTACATGCTGAAGAATCACAAGCAGTGCCCAGTCATGTGGCTAAATGTTTACTCCAGCAGTGTGAGTCAATGCCTCGTTCACAAGGGCCCTAATTGGGGAGGGGTGTGTTACCTGCCTGTATTATGTATGCAGAAGCACTCGGCGGTGACTCTCTTGGAGGGGGTAGTGTGTGCGTAGTGTGGACACACCCCAGGTGTGTGTCAGGCACCACACGCACTCCTGTAACGCTGCGTCTGACAGACGGTTTCGCTGACCTCCCCCCCACCCCCCACCCAGCTCCTGACAGCTCTCTGTCAGCAGACAGACCAAAGCTGCTGTCTTGTTCCTGTTGACACCACATCCAGGCTCCTGTCTTCCGGATCATCTGGCTCTGTGACTTCGCACCTGTGCTCCTCTCTGTCTGTGATATGCGCACAAATGGCTCTCTTTGTCTCTACACAATGTGACTTACGTCTCTGGTGTTTGAATATTATACCTAAATGTCTTCCTTTGATATGCTTGGCTTGACGCACTTTGAAGCTGAAGAGCGACCCCTGATCGATTTCATTTACTGACATTAATATCATATCCATGTATTCTCAAGCATCTGACTGGCCTTCTTTGCAAGCCTCCGTTGCTCCGTCCTTTTCACTATGCACAGTCAGCGCATTCATCTGGACTCTTTATCAGAATCCTCTGATGCTAATGCCGGTCTGCTGACATGGGCCCACAGGATCAAGGTAGAAGGTGCAAGCCGACATGCTAAGAGCTGCTGATCTCTACCATCACAATGTAGATCTGACCTTCAGATATGGGAAGGGGAGAGGAGGCGATTATCCTCTATTCCTTCGCCGTTGACGCCTCTTAAATTCATACCAAGCAACTTGAATATAAATCACTTCAGCAGTTATAAGTTTCAGTCTGAAGGTCAGTCTCTCTGCTGTACATTGACTTGAGTAGAGTGCTTGATGTTTGCTACTTACAACAGCTCCAGGGGATGAGCATGAATGACAAAGTCTGAGGCAGTGTGGCTGCAGCTGACAGTTGGAGGACTGGGAGATCTTCAGGAGGCTTCCATGTTCACCTCAATGCTCTGGGCTTTTCTCACAGTGTCTTCCTTTCGCTTCCTCAGCCGGTGTTTCCGTTTCTATCAAACAGCAGTGTTGCAGTGCCCCATGTCTTTGCAATCCTGGTACCTTAAGAGGCCAAAACCAAGGCTTTTCTCCTCCAGTAAAACCGTCCTCCACAAGGCTGAATATATTACTTCACTGAATTATGCATTGCTAGTAAAAAAAAAAAAGAAGGAAAAAAAAACTCTGCAACATAAGCAAAATCCCAGATTGTAATGTAGCACATCTTAAATGTCGAAAGGAATTATGGGTAGTGGACCTATCTGGATGGGGTTGCTCATGAAGCATTCTGGAAAGCCACTGGTTATTGCCATTTTTATGGTCTACAGGTCCTTTCACTACTTTATTTTTTATTAAATGCATGTTAAATTGCTGTATTAAAACAGCAATGACTCAGGCATTTTTGTCTTCAACAGGCTTTAATGTGGAACTGATATTTAAAAACATAATGCAATTTTAGTCAGGGTGCAACATCGAAAATGTTATATCTGGCAGATTCCATTATTACAGTGAAATATATTTTATTTTATAAATTACATTGTGAAAAAGGAAACAATGGGAAAGATAAAAATATTAAGAGAATTTACTATTAAGTAGTAAATTCTAATGTATTACACAATAAATGCGCAAATATAACATTTATTACACACACACTCACGTAAACACACGCAAGGCAACTTTACAAGAACACGAGGGCTTGTTTACCTCAATTCCTACCCATAAATATGTAAAATTCCCCTCCTTCCCCTGGGATCCAAAATGACCCCAATGTTTATGTCCTCGCCAATTATGCACCCAGACCAGCTGACCTTGTGTTGAAGGTCCTGGCTGTAGGTGTAGGCGACCAGTTTGGGCATTGCAGGTCTCCCAGTGTGGCAGGTCCAAGGGACGCTTCCTCTAAACCGGAGGACGTTAGGGTTGTAGTGTCATTCCACAGCAGAACATCATTCATCTCTCTGTTAATTGGTTTTACTGCTCACAAACCAGTGAAGGATTACTCTGCATCCCGCTGACATGGAGAACTCAGGCAGCTGACCGGGTCCTCTGGGGGTGGGGGGCGGGTGCATTGCATTATGCCTCAGACAGAGTGGGGGAGACGGCATGGGCTGTCATCCCCTTCTGCCTTCCAGGTACCTGCTACAGACATGAAAGCACAGCACATCTGCTGCTATGTGTTCCTATGTGACTTTATATACGTTCAAAAAAAAGAGCCTTTTATTGTCACTGGTTTCTCAAAAAGGGTCGGCAGTTCTGTGCTTCCTCTTTAAGTTCTGTTGATAGTGCGTAATGTGGATTTTATTAAGACAGATAATACCATTTAATACTAATAGACCTATTAGTATCAATTAAAGTGACAGTATATACTGTATGTTCCAAATACAGCGGCAGCACAAGTTCCTCTGCTTGCATCTCACCTTCTCCATTTCAGTCTCATTTGTCTTTTTCATTTTGTCATTTTACCTGTTGTCATTCATTTCTCTTTTGTACAAACATGTTAGTGATGTGATGGCATCTCCTTTGCTTCTTGGCACGTCCACAGTCACTGAACGAGTCTCTTAGGTCCAGCTCAGGGACCTGATCCCTGTACCATGGCCTGAAGTAAGCAGTAAGCCAAAGCAGTGGAAATCGATACACAGTCCCTGATCCCTGTCTGGTCATTCTCTGGGGTTTGACCAATCACATTTCGATCTCCTACCCTCTACAAATTTTCTCTCTCCCTCTCTCTCCTGCCTGCTGTTGCTGCTGCTCTTATGTCTTTAGATAATTGGTTCCAGTGTAGAAAAATGCATTAACACTTTACTTGACGGGGTGTAAATAAAATATTGTGCTTTTACTTATGTATTGATTAACTGAAAACTAAGTCTTACATGTCGCATACTGATCTCATGTTAATTCATAATTAATGAATAGTGATGCATGTTTCATCGCCATCAGTTACTGTATTTTTTACTATATCTATTCATTCTGTAAACCTTTGCAAACTACTGAAGGAACTACTGAAGGAACAAGTATTGAATAACACAAGTGAAATACTGATGTTTTACTGATGTTTTATCTCAAATAGTCACCACAAACTGGGGTAACTGGAGAAACCCCCAGGATGACACAGGGAGAACATGCTGCATGCTGCACACACAGAGCCATGGCAGAAACTCAAACACTGGTTCCAGCAGTGAGAGGCGACAGTGCTAACCACTGTGCTAACATACCCCACACCCGTAAAACTATTTTTAGTTATTCCTGACTGTTTTTAGGTAAACTCAGGTGGTTTCTTTCAGGTAAATGTGTAACAATGCTAAATGCAGTTTTCATTTCCTTCTACCTTGTCTTCCTGACAACTAGGCATCCCACTTAATTAAATAAATACCTTCTACATCACCATTCCGAAGCATACAGAGGTCAGGTTAAATGAATCCACTCCTTTAGCAGGACCTCTTTGTGCAGTCAAGGTTACAGCCTGTCCCAGAACAGTCCCCATTCACACACACATGCACAAACAGGTCACCTGAACACCGTGTCTCTGGTCGTGAGAGGAAACCAGGAAGGAAACGCTCAGAAACACCAGGACACAGAGCGGAGCTGACAAGCTGACACCTCCTCACTGAGCTACTGCGCTGCCGCAGGAAGCAGACCCTGCTGAGCTTCTCCAGCTGGACACTCTGATTGGCTGAACCCAGGTCTCATCCCAGCACAAGATGCTCACATGTCCTGGCTGAAGAAATTATCTCTTCACTCCTCCGTCTCCTGACAGAGCCTCAAGGACTCATGGAGACGATCTGTCACAAGTTTTATTTTGTCAGACCACAGAAATAACTCATCCTATTAGAAGACTATGCAAGCTAACTGTTAGTTATCGGTCTGCAGAATTAGAAATTCGGTAACGTTATTAATACTTACTATGCATTTCTTTCCTGTCAAGTTTATCCCCACAGAAGTGTCCTTTCAGGCTGGAGTACTAAGGCTAATGAATGTAGCTGAGCATGGGGGACAGTGTGCTGATGTACCTGTGCGGCTCTCAGTGCGCCGCTGCCTCTACATGACAAATACATCCATCAGAAGAACAGCTCCATAAATGGCTGGGAAAGCAGCTGCCATGATAATTGTTGTCTGAAAGGATTCTTTATGGCTTAAGAAGATTGGCCCAAACAGGGAAAATCCCTTTGCTGCCTGCACTTACAGCGCTAAGTTAACGGAGAGACCCTCCCTGGATACAGGGTTATCACACAGAGCACTAAGCAGTTACCCTACTGGGTATAATTAAACCAGGTGTGTGTGTGTGTGTCTGGGGGGGTCGGGGGCATGGCCCTCTGTTGGAAACCAATCTCCCAGGTGGTCTATTACAGCACTGAGTGGTCAGGACCCCTGAGGGGAGGGCCTTGATCCACATACACTCAGCGGTCCCGCTGGGCACAGGAGGAGTATGGGGAGGTATGACGTGGGCTCCTTGCTTGTCTGCTAGTCCCCCATACATTAAGAGGTGAGGGGGAGGGGGGAGCACGGTGGGAACCTGCATTTAACCAGCGTGGAGATTTCAGGTCCAGAAAGTTAAAATCCAAACCAGGATTTTGTTCCAACCAACCAGCTGAGTATCTGTGACCG